>LPNX010264533.1:7430-151911 GCA_001517045.1 Pseudotsuga menziesii
TAAGAAACCTAATGGCAGAATACTTACGCCAGTAATAAATACCAATGCCACAAATAGATTTAGTAGTCCCTGCCAATAAGTCTATCATCAAATTACAGCTAAATGTGCAACCTTGCAGTTGATCCAAACTTTCAGGAGTCCACTGATATTACCAGGAGCTTTGTCACGACCTTAAATAAGAAACATGCCAGGAGCTATTGAGAAGAATAACGAGAAAAGGAGTTTGATTGCATAGACCGTGGTACAAACATAGGAGATTGAGATGGCACTGATGGGTATCATTCTGTAACCCTTCCGTCTCAATGTCAGACTAGGACAGTAAGGATAAAAAACAATAAATATCAACATCAGGGATCTATGGTTCAATTGTTCAAAATTGTTCTTTGTAACCTCTTTTCTCCATTGCCCATTCTATAGCAGTCTCAAATGTCATTTAAAAGGTGTTCTATCTCAAGGGCGTTACTCTTCCATGATGCCTCAAAATTCTAGCCCTATTTTGCACTAAAACTCCAAAATGCTCATCCTTCTCTGTTGATCCTCTCTGTTGGTTGGGTGTTATACTCTGCTCTGTTGCCAACACCTCAAGCAGGGCATATAACAATGATTCCTCTAAGAAAAAGCCTATACCCATTGCACAACATACAATATAAAAGCAGGAGGTTACCTTATGCTCAGAAAAATACAGAAGCAATTCCTCAAAGTAAAAGCCTAACAACAACATAAAATATGAAACGAGAGATTACATTATGTTCTGAGAAACATGTATGAATTCAGAAACCAAACCTGCAGCAATTTCTCAAAGTAAAAGCCTAAACCCATTTAACAACACACAATATAAAACAAGATGTATATGCTCTAAGAAACATGGATGATTTCAGAAACCAAACCTGTGAATTGAAGCGAGACTGTATTCTCTTCCATGGAAGACTCCAGAACAAGCACACATAAGCATTGCATGCAAGAATATAGAATGAAGAATACATTATACATTCAATGGATATATAGAGAAGTGCGTGTGGAGTACATTGGACCCCTGGCTCTGCGATCTGTTGAGTTGTGCGATCTGTTGAGCTGTGCGATCTATTCATGAGCTGTGCGATCTGTGTTTCCATTAGGTAGGCCAAACAGTCAACCTTCTCACGGTATCCTCACTCATTCATGCAAGGCGAAGCAATTTGGAGGCAGGACCTGGACTTTCCCTCCCCTGTGTGGGCAAAATGGTGAATCCTTTGGCGCCTATGTGACTTTTGCCTTTTGGGCGCTTTTTTTTGTTTGTTTGAACGATTTTTTTTTACTAGCGTGCCGTCGGTTAAGCGACGGTTATGAGACAAGCCGTCGGTTAAGCGACGGTTATGAGATGGTTATGAGACAAGCCATCGCTTAACCGACGCTTGTGGCCATATTTATAAAAAAAAAAGAATCTTTGTGATTTTTTGTGAGTTTAAAAAGAGAAATCCACGCGCCGTCGGAAAAAACCGTCGGATTTTGGATCGAAATGTACTAGTGTTTAGTGTTTGGTGCAGGAAATTAGGGCTCCTTATAGAAGAGAAATTTTTGAGTGAGCCCTACATAGGATTTATCTCCTCATGAAAATCAAATTTTAGAGACTTGGGTCGAGATTTTTGGTTGGGTATAACTTCAAGAAAGTCAAACCCTAGTTTGACCCCGGGCCAAAAAAACCCTAAAATACTAAAACTGATAATTTTTGGTACATTTGCTATATCTTGGGATTGGAGAAGGATGAGGATTTGAAACTTTCATAGGATGATGATTAAATATTGATTTACACTGTGCCCAAAATTCAGCATGAAATTAGCTATATTATAGGAGATAGTATCCCTCCAAGTTAGGGTTCCATCCTCTTCTAGGATTCATCCCTAAACAGGACACTTGGGGAGAATTGCTATATATCGGTCTACAAACGTCCAAATGAAATTTATGAAGATGTTACAAAAATGGAATGGACTGTATTTTCTTTGGTAGAAGTTTCAGACCTAGAAGATGAAATAGTGAAACGTGGCAATTCATAGAACTTCGCTATGCTGAACATTCCTGAAACCGGTCACCTTGTGAAAACGCTCATAAGTATCAATTGGTGAAACCAATTATGATTAAACCTATGGTGTTGGAATAGGGACAGGCATGGATACCTCAATATGAAGTTTTATACATAGAGGAGCGGTAATTGTGGAGATACCATAGAAACAGTAACAAGAATTTCTGTAGAAGAAATTGGTAAACTAAGGCTTCCTGTTCCGGGAGCTTCCATCCAGTGTTTTCAGAAAAGGAGTACATTGGACAGCTCAACTTGAAGAGAGATATCTTTCCAGCCAAACAGATCTGAAAAATTCCAAGTTTTGAAAATTAGGGTTTCTCTGACAAACCCTAGATCATCCAGCTCCAAAACTAGGACGAACACCTCAAATTGGTAAGATCTAATCTTTTGCTATTTACATTTGAGGTTCTTATTTCAAAGTGATCTATCACATCAGCTTGATGATAAGATTGGTGAAGTTGACAACTTCCAAGCATGGAAGTATATGATCTCTCTGAAGAAAATGAATTGGACATCTACACAAGTAGAGAGGTTCTAGTTCTAGATGGAGATGAGGCTAAAAGCCTTACACAAGAAGAACTTGGTCAAGGTCAAGAAGATCATTGCTAATTCAATCACGGATCACCTTATACCATAGGTTTCTTCCCTATAGACACCGAAAGAGATGTTTCACTCCTTGACCAAGCTATTTGAAGGGAAGAACATAAATTGGAAGATGACTTTGAGAAAACAGTTGTAGAATGTGAAGATCTAGAATGCATAGACCATACAGTCATACTTTATGGGGGTCTCTCAAATCAAAGAACAACTTGTAGTAATAGAAGAAGAAGGGGAAAATGAAGAAGTTGTGATAGCCAACTTGAATGGCCTCCCAGGATCATGGGATTCATTCATGCGAGGAATGTGTGCCAGAAGGAAGTGATTACTTTCAGTAGACTCTGGGAAGAAGAAGAAGCTCAACTCATAATAAGAGAAGAGAATATGGGAGCAACTGAAGATCAAGCTCTCACCATCCAAAGAAGATACCTCAAGAGATGAGGAGTATGAAGAACTCAACTATTGAAGAACTTCTTATCCATCTTATCATTTGGATAAGAAACGATGCTATGATAAATGAAGAATATGATGAAGCTGAAGGCTCAAGAAGGAGTCTACCCACGAAATGAATAAAGATAAGTATTCATTGTCACTTCATGATATTGTTTTGTTATGCATTTTCTTATATTCAGTTGATGTATTATGCATGATAGAATGTTTGCATTAATGATAGTATACTTCTAATACGCATGTGATGGGTAAGTAGCTCATGGTTCTATACAACTCTCCATTGCTACTTATCTAGAATGAAACCTCTTTGCTGACATATTGGATTAGTGCACAATCTCAATGTTGTCCTAGTAGAGATGTAAGGCATCTAGAAACATTTCATGAGATATGGATGAATGTTGTATTGGATAAAACAGTTGCATGATCATATATTTATGCATAAGAATTTTCCATTATGAATATGCCTTATGAAATGTTTCTAACCATACAAATGCATTTGACTTGTAGGAAAGATCACGTAAAATTGCCTACAACCAAAGAAGGATGAGACTTGTTCTGAAGAACAAGTGACGACAGTTCAAGATGAAGAATAATATGACGAATGCAGCGACATCATTGATGCAGAACCTTCTAGCTATGAAAAAGTAACCAAGAAGAAAGGGAAGACCAGTTCAAGAAGAATGATGTCTAGGATGCAGTATCGATACATGAAGGCAAATTCGTAATTCCATCATGCTGTAGATGGAAACATCATGGCATACAAGGCAAGATTTGTAGCACGAGGCTTCTAATGAAAAGAAGGCATAGACTACGAAGAGACATTTGCAGCCACTGGAAGTGAAGTCACATGACAGGAAGAATCATGTGTACAAATGAAAGAAGGCCTTGTACGAGCTCAGAAGACACCCATGGGATAACACATACATTAGGAGCTTGATGAAGATCTTAAACTTTGCTACAAGGTTGAAGATGAAAGCCTATTGAGGATGGCAAGCTCACAGATGGGTGTGAGAAGAACGCTTTCAAAGATAGAGGATCTTGGTATCCAGTGACTCTAGATGGATACATAGAATATTAGTAGCAGAGGAAGCTACTTGTCACTCTAGTACAGAATGTTTCAGTGCATAGAGTACGGAAGATAGAGGGAGTATGATGCTTCAGAGGTTCGACATGGTATGATAGGATGGATATATTACTGATGACTCTAGGATTTATTGAGAGTAAAGTGGATTCCAACCTTTGCTTCAAGGTTGAAGGTGGAAGACCAATGATGCTCCTGTTATATGTCGATGCACTATTTTCTAGGCATGGAGGCATGGCAGAATGCGGATGGAATCTTCCTCGGAAAAGGGAAGTATGTAGTAGAGATCCTTAAGAGCTTCGGGATGATGGATTGCAAGGCCATAACCACACCTATGGCATCGAACCTAAAGCTATTGAGTGATGCTTCATCAGAAGCGGTTGATGCTATGATGTATCATCAGATGATTGGGTCCTTGATGTACCTAACAAACACGAGACCAGATATTTGCTTTGCTGTGAACACCTTGAGCCAGTTCCTGATAGATCCGAGACATGTTCACTTGATTGTTGCAAATCATATTTTGATGTACTTGAAGGGTACAACTGATTATGGGCTCATGTATGAGGTGAATCAGAAGATTAACTTGGAGGGTTATGTTGATTCAGATTGGGAAAGCAGTGCCATCGATAGGAAGAGCACTTTAGGGTGTTGCTTCAGTATAGGATTAGGTGTGATATCTTGGTTTAGCAAGAATAAATCCTATGTGGCACTGAGTACAGCTGAAGTAGAGTATGTCACAGCTTGTTTAGCTAGTTGTGAGGCAGTATCGCTAAGGAAGCTACTGTTTGATTTATTTGATCTCCAGTTGGATGCTACTTGTATATATTGTGACAACTAGATTTGTGTGAAGTTATCGGAGAACCCGGTGTTCCATGACAAGTTGAAGCATATTGAGATAACGTATCACTACATTAGGGATATGGTGCAGAAAGGAGCAGTGAAGCTCTAGTATGTTGCGACGGACTAACAGATAGATGATTTGTTGACAAAGCCATTAGCTAGAGTGAAGTTTGAGTACTTCAGGGAGAAGCTTGGTGTTCTCTAGATCGAGGTTCCCTCCAAAGGGAAGTGATGAGTCTGTGAGCCATTCTGACATGGTGAGAGGATTGGTTCCTTCCATGTTCAGATGTAAGGACTGGTCCATTCTGTCATGATGAGAGAATTGGTTCCTTGCATGTCAGATATGAGTGTTGAGCCATTCTGGTGTGACTGTAGGATTGGTTCCTACATGATACGATATAATCCCTGAATTCCATTCTTGGAATGGAGGCACTTGGTGTAATTTCCCCTTTTTTATTTTATTAAAATGCCCAATTTTCCAATTTTTTCACAATTTTGGCTCTTGACTAGTTTTGATGTCTAGACCTCCAAATTGACCCAAATGCTTCCAAATTTTCTCTGAAGATAAATGAATCATAATATAAATTAAATATAATTCTCATGTATTTTTTTGGACCACCCAATTAATTATGCAAACTTTTTTAATGTTCTTTTCAAAGTAAGAGTCTTTACTAGCAAATTGGGGCTCCAATTCCCTCTGGGTAATTGCCGGAAATGGCTTCACAAATGATCCCAAAGTCACTTGAATTTATGAACAGAGGATGAGTATGTGTAAGGGAACTTTGAAAATTCTAATATTCATCATGTTTTAGTTTATACAGGATGTTATTACTCTTTCCAAAACAACTCCCAAGTCACAATTTCGACCCTTGGGGAAAATGCACCAAATCTTCACCCAATGCAATAAAAATGAGTAAAATGGATTCCATGCTTAAGTAATGAACATGAGACTTGAAATACACATTAATTATAGTACATCCATCATACATTTATTATATACATTCTTCCATTCGAAATAATAAGCATTACCATGTCATCTATCAAAATGAAGTGGAAATGGTCATCGTTTACTCATTAAAAGTCATTTTGACATACAAATATTGGGAATTTCCACTTGAAACTCTCTGAGAATGAATAAAAGAGAATATTGAACTAGTTACAATCATAAATGGACAATTAAATTCTCTCCCAATTCGAAATCATCAGCATTACAATGGTTCCAACAAGATAGTGGGGAAATGACACTATTTCTTCATTGTTCAACATTTTTACATGAATTATTTTGTGTATTTCAACCTGAGAGTCTTCTGAACATGAAATATAGAAAACTATACATCATAACATAATATAATTGGCATTATAATCCTCCCCAAAGAGATCAATAGCTCACCCAAAGCGCAATCCCTCCATTGCCATGAATATGGTGTGAAAATTGGAAATAGTTGAGAGAGAGTGCTGCAATAGAAGAATCCACATGCTTTCCTGTAGCTTACACTTGCAAATGACACTATATTAAATATACATGAAATATATAGGTGGCCTTTCCAAACACCAACTAGGATGGGAATCTTTCACCCTTGAAATTGGCTTAAGCAAGAAAACTAGTCATCCACTAGCTCTCACAATTCACAAATGACAACTTCACAAATGAGAAAAAGATTCTTCTCATGGCTGATCCCTATATTTTATAAAAATTATTGGTATTCTAAGGTTCCAAATCCATCCATAAACCAAATCCAAGTCAAATTGGTGTGGCTGCTCATGCTATGCCATGTGGCCTCTCTCTTCACCTTCCCTCCTCCCCCAAATTTGAGTAGGAGCTTCTTGGCCTTCTCCAACTCCCAAATTCGACCTCAAAGATGCTCTATTCAGTCCTGAAATGTTAGTATGTCAGTATTTCATCCTTCATATCTGACTTGTGTCATAACTATAATAGAATCTTAATCATTGGTGTCATAGATGTCATAAATGTAAGGGGAATCTAGCCGAGTGACCATGAAACTCCCATTTGGCTCTTCCTCTCCCATGTAAGTTAAAATACATCCAAAATTATACCTATGAAGTATATGTACAATTATATTAACCTCATAATCCCTCCCAAAACATTATGCTTCCCATATATTCAAATTTGCAAGACAAAGATACCATTTAACATAGGAATTCTAGCTAGTGTGGGCCCCATAGTCTCCATGTGTCTTCATGCTCCATTTCCACTTCCATTTTATCTTGTATTTATTTAATAAGATACATTATTAAATATTTATCCCCTTCTAATGTCTAAATATAATTTATTATCCCCCTTATTCCAAATCTAAAAGCTTCCACCCCCAACCTAGGAAACTAGTGATTTCCTCCTTGGCAATTATTTGAGTTTTAGCATCCATTTGACAACTTCATGAATATGGAAAATGTGATTTTTCCATTGTGAACCAATGTAAAATTTGGGACATTAAAAATCCTCCATTCCCAATATTGCTTGTCCTCAAGCAATTTCAAACATGGTTGTTAAAGAACCTGCTTTCTGTATGATTCTTTGAAGTTGCCACTAAGCTTCCCACCTTGAGTCCTTGATATTTCATGAATATTTCAGAGAGGAACCACCATGCTTGCTGCTACAATACCCTGATTAGTATCACCTTATTAAATGGGGAATCCATCTCCCATACTTCTTGTTTCCCAAATAATTTGAAATCAATGGGACTAAAAACTATACCAGGGTCCCATTGCTTGCATTGCACTCCAATAATTAAGAGTGCTCTCCAACCCATACCATTTGGAAAGAGAATTCCTGGATCCCATTTTCCTGTATGAATTATTCCAAACATCATGATTGCATAATATATATCATCAAAGTATATAACAACATAATAACAATGTACATCAAGGAGGTTCCTCACTAAGAAATCATGAAAGTGCTTATACCTCCCACTGATTAGACTACCATTTTCCAAGTACATACATGCTTCAAGTGACCAATCAAATCTGCTCCAATGACATAGGTGAGTATCCCATGTCCTATAATGCTGCTCCAAAAGGAATTGATATGAATCAAAATATTCAGCCATGTATTCTTTCATCCAAGAAGTGAAAGAAGAATCTCCACTCAAATTTGATCCAAATAGTGAGCAACATAAACAAGGAGAATTCAAATGACTCAAAGAAGTATTACCCATACATTCATGAATGAGTGAATCATAAATATATAACAAGGTATGTGGCTGGTAACAAAAATGTTCTCCTATCATAATTCTATTCACCTTAGTGTTGGATGAAGTTCCTCCAACATAAAATGAACCAAATGTTGAGCAATAAAAACCATGAGTCTTCAAGTGACTCAAATGCATATCATAGGTTCATCCATGTAGATGTGCATCATCAGAAAGTAACAAGGAATGATGCTGCAAATGTGAATAATAATGTGCTCTGAATGATATGTAATGTGCATCAATATAATCATCCATGTGTTCTTTCATCAAATAAGTGAATGGAGAACCTCCACCAAAATCTGAACAAAATAAGGAGCAAGGAAAACATGAAGACTTCAAGTGGCTCAAATATGTCTCATCAATACACTCATGAATATGTATATCATCATGTAACATCATAGGATGTTGCTCCCAATAATGATGTTCTTCAATCATATAACTGTTCACCCAAGTGTGGGATGAAGTTCCTCCAACTTCAAATAGACTAGGAAAGGAACAAGGAAAATCATGAGTCTCCAAGTGACTCAAGTGAACATCATAGGTGCACCCATGTAGATGTGTACAATCATAATGTAAACAAGGATGCTGCTGAAAATGTAAATAATAATGTGCTCCAACCATGTCATCATAAAAATTCAATCTAGGGTTCCATACTCCTCATGTGGCACCATCAAAAAGAACCCTTTCACCCATACTTCATTAGGATGAATGCTGCAAAATTTGGAAGTGTAGGATATAGGAGAAAGAACCAACTCACCCACATGATCAGTAAGTGAAAAATTGTCATAATGTGAAGTATTCATAGGGGAAGGATTATTCACCTCCATAGAAAATGCAAAAATTTCTTCATGGGTTGGTTCCAAGGTGGTGGAATTATGCACTTCTTCAAAAATTGTGTAACTGTTTTCAAGAGGCAACCTAAGTTCCTCTTCCACCATTACTAGTGATTGGATATAATCACTATAATCCGAAAGCACATCAAGAACCTAAAATTTTTCATGTTTCTCATGATCCATCACGTCATAAGAATCCTTCAAGAAATCTACCTTATGAAAATCTGAAACATCGGAGGAAAAACAAGTGTCTTGCAACTTTTCAAGAAGTTGCTCATTTTGAATTGTGAGCTTATCAATAAATTCATTATTCTTCAAGTAGGATTCATGTAACCATTCAATAATCTCAATGACATTTTTTTCTATCAAAAATAAAATACATGAAATTACCTTTGATGTTGCACATTGCTCTTTGGATCTTCTCCACGTCTTCAAGGAATGATGGCTCCTCCAAGGAAGTAGCTCTCCAACAAGAATTTGATACCAATGCTTGAGTGTCATGGAGTATTATAAGGGCCTATTGGATATTATTTTCATTCATATTTAAGGAACCTTCAATAAAATGAGTCTCTTGCAAATTAACCTCCTCATCTTCTTCCTTCTTGCTTGGACCAACTTCATGAAGCTCAAGTGGTGATGGGGAAGTTGATCTTGTTTCTTCTTCAACTGCTTCAAGGTATTCATTTTCATGTTTAATGGAATTTTGGATTGCAACAACATTTTGAAATCTGATCTCTATGTCACCAACATAGAGTTGTGATCACCCATCAGTAGCTACTCCTTCATAGTTCAAGCATCCATTAGTATATGCTCTTTGTTTCATTTCGAAGGTAGCATGTGTCTTAAAATTATCTTCAGTATTTTCAATAAAAAATTCTTCATACTCATGTGATGTCTCTTCATATTTTTCAGATTCACTTGTAAGTGAATTTTGGTCATCTTCATGTACTACTTATTCTACTCCACCTATTTAAGAACTAGGTGGTTCATGGGTCTGCTCCTTTTTCTCCTTCAAACAAGCTAATGCATTTTTCTCCTTGGTTTTCTTCAAATCAATATATTTTCCCAACTTTGGATAGCCAAAAATTCAAATAATTTCATAATATTATTGGTCATGTATTCAAATATAGGTTCCATGCTTTTTATTTTCTCCTCACCATCATATGAGGTTCTCTTTTCATGCCTAGTCATAGTTTCGAAAAAATTGCCTTCTTCTCCTACTTTTTTTTTCCTCTTCAACAAAAGCACTTTTGGTTTCAATATATAATGGTGGTCCCTGAATTATTGTACTCATAAATATCAAACCACATAATGTTCCAATATCAATATCTGATACCACTTGTAATTTCCCCTTCTTTTATTTTATTAAAATGCCCAGTTTTCCAATTTTTTCACAATTTTGGCTCTTGACTAGTTTTGATGTCTAGACCTCCAAATTGACCCAAATGCTTCCAAATTTTCTCTGAAGGTAAATTAATGATAATATAACTTAAATATAATTCTAATGTATTTTTTTTACCTCCCAATTACTTATTCAAACTTTTTTAATGTTCTGTTCAAAGTAGGAGTCCTTACTAGCAAATTGGGGCTCTAATTCCCCCTGGGTAATTGCCGGAAAAGGCTACACAAATGATCCCAAAGTAACTTGAATTTATGAAAATATGATTATTATGTGTAATTTAACTTTGAAAAGTCTCATATGAATCATGGTTTAGTTTATACAGGATTTTATGACTCTTTCCAAAACAAAGCCCAAGTCACAATTTCGACCCTTGGGGAAAATGCACCAAATCTTCTCCCAATGCAATAAAAATGAGTAAAATGGATTCCATGATTAATTAATAAAAATGAGAATTGAAATAAAAATTAATTAAATTCCATACATCATACATTCCTCCATTCAAAATAATAAGCATTACCATGGCATATATCAAAATGGAGTGGAAATGGTCATCGTTTGCTCATTAAAAGTCATTTTGACATACAAATATTGGGAATTTCGAATGGAAAATTTATGAGAATGAATAAAAGATAGTATTAAACTTATTACGATCATAAATCAACAATTAAATTTTCTTCCAACTCGAAATCATCAGCATTACAATGGTTCACAACAAGATAGTGGGGAAATGACACTATTTCTTTATTGTTCAACATTTTTACATGAATTATTTTGGGTATTTAGACCTGAGAGTCCTACGAACATGAAATATAGAACATATAAATCATAAAATAATATAATTGGCATTATAATCCTCCACAAAAATATCAATAGCTCACCCAAAGCGCAATCCCTCCATTGGCATGAATATGGTGTGAAAACTGGAAATAGTTGATAGAGAGTGCTGCAATAGAATAATCCACATGATTTCCTGTAGCTCACACCTGAAAATAATACTCCATTAAATATCCATGAAATACCTGAGTGGCCTTTCCAAACACCAACTAGGATGGGAATCTTTCACCCTCGAAATTGGCTTAAGCAAGAAAATTAGTCATCCACTAGCTCTGACAATTCACAAATGCCAATTTCACAAATGAGTAAAAGCTTCTTCTCATGGTTGATCACTGTATTTTATAAAAATTATTGGTATTATAAGGTTCCAAATCCATCCATAAACCAAATCCATGTTGAATTGGTGTGGCTTCTCATGCTATGCTATGTGGCCTCTCTCTTCACCTTCCCTCTTCTCCCAAATTTGAGTAAGAGCCTCTTGGCCTTCGCCAACTCCCAAATTCGACCTCTAAGATGCTATATTCAGTCCTAAAATTTCATTATGTTAGTATGTTATCCTTCAAATCTGAATTGTGTCATAACTGTCATAGAATCTCCATCATTGGTGTCATAGATGTCATAAATGTAAGGGCAATCTAGCCAAGTGTTCATGAAACTCCCTTTTGGCTCTTCCTCTCCCATGTAAGTTACAATACATCCCAAATTCAACCTATGAATTATATGGACAATTATATTAACCTCATAATTCATCCAAAAAAATTAGGCTTCCCATATACTCGAATTTGCAAGAGAAAGATGCCATTTAACATAGGAATTCTAGCTAGTGTGGGACCCATAGTCTCCATGTGTCTTCATGCTCCATTGCCACTTCCATTTTATCTTTTATTTATTTAATAAGATACATTATTAAATATTTATCCCCTTCTAATGTCTAAATATCATTTATTATCTGTCTTATTCCAAATCTCAAAGCTTCCACCCCCAACCTAGGAAACTAGTGGTTTCCTCCTTGGCAATTATTTGACTTTTAACATCCATTTGACAACTTTCATGAATATGGAAAATGTGATTTGTCCATTGTGACCCAATGTAAAATTTGGGACATTACACCTGTTCTGTTACCAGGAATACTCAGTCTGGGACTGAGGGCCATTCTGATATGACTGTAGGATTGGTTCCTACATGATCAGATGTAAGTGTAGAGCCATTCTGAGGCAATATTAGGATTGGTTCCTACATGATCAGATGTAAGTGCAGAGCTAATATGATGTAATTGTAGGATTCGATCCTACATGATCAGATGTAAGTGTAGATCCATTATGAGTCTATTGTAGTATTGGTTCCTACATGATCAGATGTAAGTGCTGGGCAGGCCATTCTGACTTAGGGTCAGATATAAGTGCTGGAAAAGACCTACATGGAGGCTAGGCCTATAGCCAACATGAAAAATGGTTGGATCTATATAAATTCCTATGACGAGAAGAATCAAGAGATAGCACCTGTGATGATGATCCAATAGAGATGTTCCAAAACAAAAGGTGATCCATATCGAGTTATGATCCAGATCCAGTGATGACGATCCAGATCCAGTGATGATCTAGATCCAATGATGATGATCCAGATCCAGTGATGATCCAGATATAGATGAAGATGACTTGAATATGAATATGACTTGAAGATGATGAGGACTCAATGATGATCTAGATGATACAGAGAAGAAGAGTTGTGCAGATAAATTGTGTCGAGAGAATACCTTCCTAGTTAAGAGGGAGTGTTGAAGTATTTGTAACTTTGGAATGTATTCACTTGTATATCTTATGTATTGTAGCCCGATGTTTATTCTAGGAAGTGTTTGTAATGTAATTGAGTCATGTCATGCCCTGATCTTCTAAACAGGAGTTTCTATAATATAAACAAGTCATGTCAAGTCATTGTGGGCAACCCTCCTATTGATCAACGGTTAAAGTCCTCACAGTTGTGGGGCCCTAGGGTTATTAGAATATCTTGGAGAATTTGACCCTAGGTGATTTATTGTAAGTCGGGGAAATAGTTCCCACCATTGTGTTAAGGATAACCCTCCTTGTTGGTCGGAGGAGAAAAGTCCCCACAAGTTGTGGGGCACTAGGGTTATTAGACTCTCCTAGAGAAGTCAACTCTAGTAAGTAATTGTTAAGTGAGGCTGACATGTTCGAGTGGACATTAAGTGAATTGAAGAATATAAATAGAGAGTAATCCTCTCTATTTATCACACACACACTCACTCACTAGGGAACATGAGTGCGAGAGAATTTGCTAGGACACGAGAGAGACTATTGTTGTCGGGAGATCATCTTATTGTTTTTAGGTTTTACTTTTGGTGTTGATTCTATCTCTGAGGAAGTTGTGGGGTTTTCTCCTTTATGGTTTCCCCAAGGAAAATTATTTGTGTCTCTTATCTCTTGTGTTTTATTGCTGTGCATGTTTTTCTCTCAGATAAGATCCTAAGATCATAATGCTAGCTTGAATGATAAAAATATGACATGATGATCCAGAGTTGATGATGATCTAGTGATGATCCAGACTTGATGAATATGACTTGACAATGAAGATGGCTTGATGATGAAGATGACTTGACAATTAAGATGAATTGATGATGAAGATGACTTGAAGATGAAGATGACTTAATGATGATCCAGATGATACAGAGAAGAAGACTTGTGCTGATAAATTGTGTCGAGAGAATACCTTCCTATTTAAGAGGGAGTGTTGATGTATTTGTAACTTCGAAATGTATTCAGTTGTATGTATTATGTATTGTACCCCGATGTTTATTTCAGGAAGTATCTATAATGTAATTGAGTCATGTCATGCCCCGATGTTCCGATCGAGAGATTCAATAATGTAAACAAGTCATGTAAAGGCATTGAGGTTAACCCTTTATTGTAAGTCAGGGAAATAGTCCCCACAATTGTGTCAAAGTTAACCCTCCTTATTTATCGGAGGGAAAAGTCCCCACAGTTGTGGGGCAGTAGGGTTATTAAACTCTCTTAGAGATGTCGGCCCTAGTAAGTAATTGTTAAGCGGGGCCGACATGTTGAAGTGGACATCAAGTGAATGAAAGAATATAAATAGAGAGTGAGACTCTCTATTTATCACACACACACTCACTCACTGGGGCACATGAGTGAGAGAAGAAGTTGCTGGGACAAGAGAGAGAAATACTACTGCTGTTGGGAGACCATCTTACTATTTTTGGGGTTTTTATTTTGGTGCCAATTCTATCTCTAAGGAAGTTGCGAGGTTTTCTCCTTTATGGTTTCCCTGAGGAAAATATTTGTGTTCATTGTCTCTTGTGTTTTATTTCTATGCATGTTATTCTCTCAGATAATATCCTAAGATCATAATTCTAGCCTGAATGTTAAAAATCTAACATGGACATTGATGGATCCTCACTTTTGAGTCTCTCAAAAAATTCTACAACCCAAGAAAAATTAGGATCTAGTTAGTGAATCTCATGCTAAATTCAACTATGGTATCCATACATCTTTCCATCACAGAAAAACCTGGCTCCAAGGTGAATCACTATATTAATAGATACTAGGAAATTGTACAAAACAATGTGTAATTTTCATGAGTCTGAAAGCCTTTAGTGTTAGAATCTCTAGATCATTGATCTTTGTATGAATAAATGAGGTAAATAATTTGGCTAAAATGTGTAAATGCAAGAAGATCCAAAAATAAAAAAATTTCTCATGAATATTTCTAGGGCCAACCTAGATCATCCTTTGCACGCAACTAAAACTCATGAAATCATGGAACAATAAAACATCATAATTTGATGAAACCATATCTTGTGCATGATCTCTACTCTATTTATGTTGGAGTCCTAGTAAGAATATCTAGATACCTTATAGAAATTCTATGCCTTAGTTAAAATAGTCACTAGAACTTGGTGTAGAAGTAGTAGTAGATTCTAGGAAATGTATGTAGATTTGTAAATTCAAAACTCTCTACAAACAAAAAAAATCCCTTATCAAATCCTTCATATTTGGTTTCCAGATGGAAACATTATTAGGAAAGCTTAGATAAATGGTACACTAGTTCATATTAGTGATTTTTTAAATTTTCTCTGAAGAATTCAATATGGAAAATGATTGAATGAATTCTTGATTTAACTCTTCTTTTGTTCTAGGATTCACTATTAAAAAAACCAATAGTGTAAAAAGTGTATACAATAGAACTCATAATTTTATTGCATTATATTTGGTGCACTATCTCAATCTAAGAATCACATTGAAATTATCTACAGCTCTTCCTGATGTGTGCATTATATAATATTGAAGTGCAATTTTGCTAACTTTAAGAACTGATTTGTTAATTTCTCCATGGTACTTGTTACCACCAAATCTGCATGAGAAAATTTGTGAGCTTTGAATGTTAAGCTATTTGTACAAGTTGGAGTACCTCATAAATGAGATAATTCCTCTTGATACACATGGATGTACTGGTGATGATGATTTATATTATCATTATCCTTCTAGCACAAGCATAGGGAATTTTTAACAACATTTCATTGTGAAAGAAAGCTAACATGTTTTAGATTTGATACCGGTACAAACACATTGCCATCAAATACATTGCACCATGAAGGAATTCCAACACATGATAATTTTCCTTCTAACACAAGCATAAGGCCATTTCTTACAACAAATTTTCACAATGAAGTAAAGTTAGCGCATGTTAGCTTTCTTTCTAGCACAAGCACAAGGGAATTTCTAACAACAAACTGCATGGTGAATGAAAGCTAACATGTGTTAGCTTTCCTATTGTTACAACCATATTGCCATCAAAATGCATTGCAACATGAAGGAAATATTACTTATGTTAGCTTTCCTTCTAGCACGAGAACATGGAAATTTCTTACAACATCATTGAAAAATGAATCGTTATTTTTCTATCTTGCACAAGAAGAAGGGAATTTCTAACAACAATATTGTGTAGTGAATGAAAGATAATGTGTGTTAGCTTTCTTACCGGCACAACCACATTTTCATCAAATACATTACACCATGAATTAAATATAACTTTCCTTATAGCACAAGCATACGGGAATTTCTAACAACAACATCCCACAACAAATGAAAGCTAACATGTGATGGGTTTCTACTAGCACAACCACATTCTTGTCAAATACATTACACCATGAAGGAAATCTAACGTGTGTTATATTTCCTTCTAGAACAACCAAAAGATCATTTTTAACAACAACATTACATAGTGAATGAAAGCTAGTGCATGATACCCTTTTGATCAACACAACCACATTTTTATCCATCAAATAAATTACACCATGAAGTAAATATAATGCATGTTATCTTTCCTTCTATCACAAGCAGAAGGGAATTTCTGACAACACCATTTCAAAATGAATGAAAGCTAACATGTGTTAGTTTTCCTACTAGTACAACCACATTACCATCAAATACATTGCACCATGAATGAACTATAAACATGTTATATTTCCTTATACCAAAAGCAGAAGGGAATGTCTAACAACAACATTACACAGTGCATGTTAGATTTCCTTCTAGTACAAGCACAGGGGAATTTCTATCAACAACGTTGCATGGTGAATGAAAGCTAACACATATTATCTTTCCTACCAATACAACCACATCGCCATCAGATACATTGCACCATGTACAAATCCCAACGAATGTTAGCTTTCCTTATAGCACAAGCATGACAACATTTCTTACAACAACATTGCACAATGAAGGTAAGAGAAAGCATGTTATCTTTACTTCTAGCACAAGCACAGGGGAGTTTATAACAACAACATCGTATGGTGAATGAAATCTAACACATGTTAACTTTCCTATCGGTACAACCACATTTCCATCAAATACATTGCCCCATGATGAATTCTAACGCATGTCAATTTTCATTCTAACACAAGCATAAGGGAATTTCTTACAACAACATTGCACAATGAAGTATGTTGGCTTTCTTCCTAGCACACACACAAGAATTTATAACAACACAATTGCACAGTGAATGAAATCTAACATGTGTTATATTTCCTATCAGTACAACCACATTTCCATCCAATACATTGCACCGTGAAGGAAATATAACACATATTAGATTTCCTTCTAGCACAATCACAAGGACATTTATTACAACATCGTTGCACAATGAATCATTATATTTCCATATAGCACAAGCAAAAGGGAATTTCTAATAACAATATTGCATAATGAATGAAAGATAACATGTGTTATATTTCCTACTAGCACAACCACATTTCCATCAAATGCATTGCATCATGAATGAAATCTAATGTATCTTATCTTTCCTTCTAGCACAAGCACAAATAAGTTCTAACAACAACATCTCACAACAAATGAAATCTAACATCTGTTGAAGTTTCCTACTATCACAATCACATTGCCATCAAATATATTGCACTATGAAGGAAATATAAAGTGTGTTAACATTTATTCTAGCACAATCATAAGATAATTTATAACAATAACATTAAACAGTGAATGAAAGTTAGCGTGTGATGTCCTTCCTACTGGAAAAACCACATTTCCATCCATCAAATAAATTACACCTTGAAGTAAATATAACGCATGTTAGTCTTCCTTCTAGCAGAAGCATAAAGGAATTTATGACAACAACATTGCACAATGAATTAAATCTAATGTATGTTAGTTTTCCTCCTCGAACAATCACACTACCATCAAATACATTGCACCATGAGTGAAATATAAATCATGTTAGCTTTGCTTCTAGAACAAACATAATGGAACTTCTAACAACAACATTGTAAAATGCATATTCCTTCTAGGTCAACCACAAGGGAATTTCTAACAACAACGTTGCATGGTGAATGAAAACTAACACATGTTAGATTTCCTACCAAAACATCTACATCTCCATAAATACATTGAACCATGAAGAAATTCTACCAAATGTTAGATTTCCTTCTAGCACAAACATAACAACTTTTCTTACAATAATATTGTACAATGAAGGTAAGTTAGTGCATGCTATTTTTACTTCTAGCACAAGCACGAGGGAATTTATAACAACAACATCGCATGGTGAATGAAATCTAACACGTGTTAACTTTCCTACCAGTTAAACCACATTTCCATCAAATAAATTGCACCATGAAGGAATGATAACATATGTTAGTTTTCCTTTAACACACGCATTAGGGAATTTATTACAACAACATTGCACAATGAAGAAGAGCTAACGTGTGTTATCTTTGTTTTTAGCACAAGCACGGGGGAGTTTCTAACAACAACAATGCATGGTGAATGAAAGATGACAAGTGTTATTTTTCCTATTGGTACAACCACATTGCCATCAAATACATTGTGTTATGAAGGAAACATAACACATGTTATCTTTCCTTAAATCACAAGCATAAAATCATTTCTTACAACAACATTTCGCAATGAATCGTTAGCTTTCCATTTAGCACAAGAGGAAAGGAATTTCTAACAAAAATATTGCAGTGTGAATGAAAGATAACACATATTATGTTTCCTACTTGCACAACCACATTGTCGTCAAACACTTTGCATCATGAATAAAATATAACACATGTTAGCTTTCCTTCTAGCACAAGTAGAAGGAAATTTGTGACAAGAACATTGCATACTGAATGAAATATTATGCATGCTATTTTTCCTACTGGAACAACCACATTACCATCAAATACATTGCACCATGAATGAAATCTAACACATGCTAGTGTTAGTTTTTCTAGTCTTATTTAAATTGATTAGCATTTTTATCTGAAATAATAACAAGCAAAAAAAATATTGAATATGCACAAGATAGATAAGATACAAAAGACACAAATATTTTCCTCGGGGAAACCATAAATGAGAAAACCCTGCAAACTTCCTCAGAATAGTTTTGTCACTAGGACAATATCACAAGATGTAAAAACCCAAGTATAAGAATTCTTCTACAGCTCTCTCTCTCTCTCCTCATGCGAACTTGAGTGAGTGAGTGTATGCATAAATTAGGGAGGTTGCCTCTCTATTTATACCCTTCCTTTGACTGACCTTACAACTTGACTGGGCCAACTTGTTACCCTAACTAGGTAGAATTATCATATAAGGACCTAAAAGTCAGTTTTATTATATTTGACTTGGAGACTATTTCCCTGACTTATAATGAAGGGTTTACCTTAATGACCATAGACAATAATGAAATCTTGAAAGGAGGGAAAAATATCTCCAATGGGGGTACAACAATATACAATAATAATATACACCAGAATATATTTTGAAGTTACAAATACAACAACACTCCCTCTTAACTAGGAATTTATTCTCTCGCCACAGTCATCAATACAACTCGGCACATCATCATAAATAAAAACTCATTGTTTCTACTTCCATAGTCCTCATCTTGCTGATCGTTGAATAGTGATATGTATCCATCTATATTTCATAGGAGGTTTCTACAGAGCCAACCTTGTTTCATGTTGGGAGTAGGCCTAGTCCTCATCTAGGTATTCATCATATCCATGAGTAATCCATCGCCTAAGTATATCCCAAGACCATTCATTACATTTCCATTACAATCACTTACGTCTTTTATCATCATCTCACCGTATCTGCATTATCTTGTTATATCTGAATCATCTCATAGTATCTGAATCATCTTATCATCATACACAGAGCACAACCCAAATGCATATAACTAACTATTTGTGTTCTACCAACATAGGAGCATACGAGGATTTATTAGGTTACCAAGACAACCTATGTCTACCACTATGCAAGAATCTCCTAGGAGCACACCAAGTGCACCATGTCTCACTACAGTCAACCTACATTATACACACATAGGAGCACACCAAGACTTATTTACATCACTAATATAACTTGCATCTATAACTATGTGAGAACTTCCCACATGCACATCCACTTCCTTCCGACCTCTCATGATCTCCAACATGGGAACACACAAACAAGTAGTGATTACTTCCAAACAACTTGTGTACCATGCTGGGATCTTTTATGTTCTAGAACAACCTATGTGACTAATTACATCTAAACATCCTAAGTACCACTCCAGGATCTTTTCCCTTCAAGGACAACCCATACTAGGACTGATTACATCTAAGGATAACCTATGTACCATGCCAGGATTGATTACATCTGAGGACAATCCACATGACTGATTACGTCCAAAAAACCTATGTACCACGCCATGATCTTTTACATTCAAGTACAACATGTTTACCTTCCCATGTGAGATATCATACTCGTGCATCTACGTCTTGTGGTATTCTTGTTATCTCTAGCATGGGATCACGCCAAGACTGATTATGTCACCAAGAAAACCTGTGCCTCTGACCATGCGAGAAATCACCACTCCCTCTTTCTAAGGACCTCGATATCGTGAACACCAATTCTCTCTCTAAAGTATTCTAACTTCACTCTAGTGAGTGGCTTGGTCAATACATCTGCTATCTGCTCGTATGTCACTATGTACTAGAGCTTCACTTCTCCTCCTTGCACCATATCCTTGATATAGTGGAACTTGATCTCTATGTGCTTCGACTTGTCATTGAACACTAGATTCTTTGACAACTTCATGCAAATTTTGTTTTCACACAAGATACAAGTCGCCTCTAACTAGAGATCAAAGAAATCAAATAGTATCTTCCAAAGCCATACTGCAACACAACTAGCTAAACAAGTGGCAACATATTCATCTTTGGTTCTACTCAGCACCATGTAGGACTACTTCCTTCTAGACCTGAAGATCATGTTGGATCCCAAAATGAAGCAACAATGTGAAGTGCTCTTCTTATCAATGGAATTTCCTACATAATCTGAATCAACATAATCATGTATATTAATATTTTGATTCATGTCATACTTGATCCCATAATCAACTATACCATTCAATTACCTTAATACATGCTTTGTCGCTACCCGGTGATCACATCTCAGATCTGTCATGAATTGGATCAGATTGTTCAAAACAAAGCATATGTTTGGTCTCATATTCATCAAGTACATCAATAAAGAAATCATTTGATGATACATCATGGAATCAACTATCTGTAATGAAGAATCGCACAGTAGCTTCAGGTTCGATGACATAGGTGTGGCTATCATCTTTCAATCTAGCATTCCAAATCTTTTCAGAATCTCCACTACATACTTTCCTTGACCAAGGAAAATCCCATCTGCACTCTGCCACACCTCCATGCCTAATAAGTAGTGCATCATCCCTATGTCGTTCATCTCGAACTCAATTGCATGCTTCCTCTTTGCATATATAATGAGTTCATTCTCTCCCGTCAGAAATAAGTCATCAACATATAATAGGAGAATTACTAGTCTTCCACCTTCACCCTTGAAGTAAAGGTTGGAATATGTTTTACTCTTGGTAAAACCTAGCCTCATCAGAAATCTATCCATCCTACTGTACCATCTTATGGTTTCCTGTTTCAACCCATACAAGGATTTATTCAACTTTCACACATGAGTATGCATGTCACGTGTCTCGAATCCTAGTGGTTGTTCCACGTACACTTCCTCTTCGACTAAACCATTCAAGAATGTTTTCTTGACTTCCATTTGGTGTACTTTCCATTTCATTACTGCATCCAATGCAAGTATATATGTGAAGGAAGTGTATCTTGCTATAGGTGGAAATGTCTCCTCGTAGTCTATGCCTTATTTATGTGAGAAGCCACTTTCCATGAACCTTGCTTTGTGTTTTTCAATTCTACCATCTGCATCATGATTTATTATGTAGATCCACTTTGAAGTCACAACATAATTTTCTTTCAGTCTCAAAACTATATCCCATCAATCATTATTCATGATCGACTCATATTCCTCGATCATGGAATCCTTCCATTCTTTCTTCTTAGCTACTTATTCGTATTTGGAAGGTTCTTTATCAATGATGTCACATATCATGGCCAAATATTTGGTGTATGGTTTCGGTCTCTTCCTTTCTTTATGCTTTCCATATGGAGTGCCATATCTTTCTACATATTGTATTAGCTCTCGTTCACATCCTGGTTCTATCTTGAGGGAGTTTGTCTTGTGAATTGTTTCTACAAGTTCTCATGGTTCTTCCATGTCGTGATCTTCATGATCTTCTCGAGTTGTTTCTTCTATTTCCATGTCTCGAAATCTTATTGATTTAGGTTCTTCAACTTCTACAATAGGTAGTTTTTTGGATCTAGAGTATGTCAAGTCTTCATCAAATGTTACGTCGTTGCTGATGTCGATCTTCGTGAATTCTAGGAAGTATATTCAATAGGCCTTTTTAAGTGTCATTATATCCTACGAATATCCCATTCATCCCAAAAGGATCGAGATTTGTCCTCTTTTCCTTTGGAATGTGTATGTACACCGGGAATCCAAATATTCCGAGATGGTTGACTTCTAGTTTCTCTCCTGAGAAAACCTCTTCAGGAATATTGTTTTCAAGTACTCAATGAGGAGCACAGTTTTATGCATACACAATTTTCCTTACCACTTCTTTCCAAAGGTGCATCAGAAGATCCTAATCATGTAGTATTTCTTTCACTTCTTCAACTATAATTATGTTCTTTCATTCCACAACACCATTCTATTGAGGATTGTATGGAGTTCTCAACTCCCTCTTAATCCTATATTCTTTGTTGAGTTCCTTGAATTATTCTGAGGTGAACTCTTCGCCATTATCTGACCGTAAAATTTTTATCTTCCTTTGAGTGTGGTTTTTTATCAAGGATTTTAATTCCTTGAACTTGTTGAAGACTTCATTTTTCTCTTTCAAGAAATATATCTAGGTCTTACATGAGAAATCATCTATAAATGAAACATAGTATACATACTTGCTTAGTAATATGGATGACATGGGTCCATAGACATATGAGTGGTTTATATCTAGCATTCATTTTCATTTTCTTTCACTACTGGGAAGGTATTCTTCACGTTCTTTCCTTGTGCACATACCTTGCAAATGAATTCATACTTTGTATGGATTTATGGAAGTCTTGAAACTTCCTTTCTTGCTATTGATAGTGCTCTGTAGTGCACATGTGCAATCCTTTTGTGCCACATTTTACTTGGTTCTATGGAGTCATGAACTAATGCTTGTTTAGGTTGTCCCTTAACTTGTACAAGCCTCCCTCTTGCTTCCCAATCAAAGTTGCATCGTCTATTGTCTTACATTTTGGCCACATTAAAACTTGGCCATCAATGAATGGAAATATTATTCCCTTTGCATCTAGTGCATATATATGTTAAATTATTGAGCCATTGATCTACATGAAAATGAGAGAAATTGGGAGGTGAATTGTGCAATGGAATAACAAGAACAATGTACACTGAACAAGACAAATTTTAGACAAATATGATAAGAATTGATTAGTAAATTACAACATTAATCTTCATTAATTCAGAAATAATACAATAGAGTTACAATAAGGAGAATCTGAATCATGTGGATAAGATTTGAATCTACCAACTGAATATCTAACTAAGAGTGTCTAAATCACTGCATGGGATCCACTAGTCTAACTCATGATGTCTAAATCAGTCTGACAATCAGTTAAACTGATGAGGTAGGTGGAAAAAGGCACCACTTCCACATGCAACCATGCAAAACTAGAGCTAGATTAATTGAGAGTGATCTAACTAAATGTAATTGGAGACTAAATTAGTATAACTGCTTACCAACCATGACCAACTGATGGAGGTTGTTGGTGGCACACAGAGTGGATCTGATAATGTAGGGATTGGTCTCAGAAGCACCTAAAGTCATGCATGAACATGTAGTAAGTGGAATTTAACCTTTATATGTGTTCTTGATACTCCAGTATAGTAATAATGTCCCCCTAAGTTAGGAAAAATGATCAAATAGACTGTATATGGACAAGGGAGGATTATATAATCCTAACATCCCGCCTTAATCATGACTTGGACAACCTTGGGCCCTCACAACTAGGAAGAAATTCACCCATACAATCTAATGAATAATAAATTTGCTTAATAAACTAAGGAAAATGGGGAAAAACTCATGGGGAACACTCTCCCCCCAAAAAAAGAAGGACCAGGAACAATGAATTAAGCCTTTACACCAAGAATAGATATGAGAAAGACAAATCTCTTTTCTATGAAGGATGTGTTAAAGATATCTACAGTGTGATAGTTTTTCATGCACTAGTTCCCAAATATAATGCATGTGAACCTTAATGTGCTTCGTCTATTGCTTCTGAACTGAATCACTGGATACTTTTATTTTACTCTAGTTGTCACAATAAATTTCGACTGAAGTTGAATTGAGAATCTAAAATTATGTCAAGATACATGCAGCCAAACCACCTGAATAACTTCATTTACAACTCCCCTATACTCTGCTTCTGTTGAAGAGATTGCAAGTGCTGCTTTCTTCTTACTAGACCAACAAATTGTCCTGGATACCAACATAAACACAAATGCTGAAGTGGGTTTTCTATCATTCCCATCTCCATCCAAGTCTACATATGTGAAGCTTAGGATATTAAGTTGTGCACCAGGTACATAATGGATCCTGTAATCTCTAGTACCCTACACATAGTTCAATATACACTTTGCTACCTTCCAATGCATCTCATGTGGCTCCTACATGTACCTGGAAACAACAGTCACAACATAGGATATGTCTGGTCTCAAATGTGTGAGATATAGAAGTCTCCCAATGAGTTGTATGTAAAGAGTGTTGTCTACCAACAGTGTAGAGCCACCTTCCTCTATCCTAATGCCAGATAGGAAAGAAAAAGGGGTTTCCTTGCAGACTTCCATGTGGAATCTTCTCAGGATGTCTAATGAGTATCTGGACTATGAGATCATGATTCTCGAAGTATTTTGACTTACTTGATACTAATGAACTGTCTTAACAGTCCTAGATCAGTCATAGTGAATGCTTTGTTCAGAGCTAACTTGATGCTTCTCAATCCAGCAGAAGAGATGCTAGTAATGAGCAAGTCATACACATACAACACAATCAATAACAAATATCCCTCTTTATTTTTCATGTAAACATTTCAATCTAATTTTCATCTTTCAAATTTCTGTGACATGAGGAAGGAATCCATTGTGGAATACCATACCCTTGGGGCTTGTTTAATCCCATAGAGTGATTTCCTCAGTTTGCAAAATAATGAAGGATCCTCAATGTACCTCTTAGGTTGTTTCATGAAATCTCTTCCTTCAAGTCACCATGGAGGAAGGCACTTTTCACATTCATGTCTCCCATCTATTTGAAGTTGAAATTTCCAAGATAGGTCTTACGGAGTCCATTCTTTCTACTGGAGTGAATATCTCATTATAGTCCAATCCTTGAACCCATGAGTATACTTTGTCCACCAACGAAGACTTGTACTTGGTTGTGGTTACATTAGTGGCTATCTTGGTCTTTTAGACCCATTTACACTGAACTAGTTTCCTCCTTGGAGGTAAGGAGACAAATTCCCAAGTTTTGTTTTCTTGTAGCAAATCAAATTCCTCATCCATAGCTTCTTCCCACCTTGGATCATGGAAAGTTTCTTTGAATGTTTGAGGATCTGATCCCAACATCATGAAGCACCTCTCAGGGAGAAGTGGATCTTTGTGGGACAATGCAACATACTCTTTCTGATATTGGGACCTCGCTCTTCTTTTATCATATGGATCCCCAACAACATCCCCAGCTACTTTAATGAGATGCTGATCCCATTTAGGTTGTTGATATGAGGTAGATGTTGGATCTAGATCTAGATCCTCAATATAAAAAACGTGATGGTCTTCCTCTTCTTATGAATTTGAATCTGAAATGTTAGACAATAAACCTGTATCTGTAAATGGAAGTAAAGGAGTTTTTATACCTTTATTTGCTTCGAATAAAAGATGTGGTTGTATTGAATCTAAGTATGGAATGAAATGTGAGAATTCATATTCCTTGGAGGCATGATATGCAATATATTTCGATATAATCTTCCCATTTTAGATATATGTTCTCTCTACTAAGTCAGGGCCAAATACCACTTGCTTTTGTGAGCTAGTGTGAGTCATCTGATATACATATGACAAATTTGCTACAAGAGAAAACACATAGAGTACATTTCTGAACTCTCCATGATGGATTTTAATAGAAACTCTTCCTAATATTGGGATTTGAGAGTCATCACCCATATGAATAGTAGGTCCCCATGTGATATTGAGAATGGTGAAGGAATCCTTGGAGGAAACAATGTGGTTGGATGCTCTAGAATCTATCAAGTAAGCGTTCGACCGAGTGAGGCCAACCTTCAAGGCATGGCACCTCTCATGATCTTCTATCAGTTGTCCAGCATCAAAATTCTATACTCTTTGTGGAAGAGGAATATTGTTATGTTTAAAGTGTGTTGACAGTTGGTTGATTGTCTTCTTCATTGACTGGATTTCTAGATGAAAGCCTCTCATAGAGTATGGACATCTAGTCTTCTCGAATTTCTTCTTTTTCCTAGAACTCGAGGCTCCTTTGAAAGATCTATGATTCTCCTTTAGATTCAAATCAATGGATTTGGGCTCCTTCCCTTTGAGCTTCCCTCTGGCTTAAGCATTGTTTGAATATGTCATCAAGAGTGACTGATTCTTAAAGGTTTGAATCACTCCCATTTGAACCAATTTATCTTGCTCTTGTATTATGGACTTAGTAAAAGCATATAGAGAAGGAATCTTCCAATTGGGGATGGAAGCTCTTCCAGAATGGAATGTAGAGAAAAAGACTAAGTACTCATATCCATGCTTTCTAAGTACAGATAGCACAAGATACTCATGTTTCCTATGCAATCCACATTTTTTGCATTGCAGTACTAGTGACTTGTATTTTGTGAAGAATTGTTGAATAGATTCGAAACTGCTGGGTTGTAAAGCTATGAGATCATTCTCCAATATGTTCCCTTGAATCTCATCTTGTATTCCAAACAATTATTCAATCTTATACCAATATTCCTTCAGAGTCCTTAGTTCCTCAAGGTGGAACAACAAATCCCAAGAGATATGAGTATACATGAAGCCGAAAGCCTTGTCAAGATGATTAAAAAAATTGTTCTTCTCAACATACTACTGGGGCTTAGTTTCTCTACCCATATTCATCCTACACAGGCCAATATTTCACAAGGCTACCTGCATATATTTCCTCAAATCAGAATAGTTGAAGGGTGTAAACATTTGGGGTACGAGAGCTGAAGAATCCATCTTTCTGTATGCTAAAATAGTCAATTCCTCATGAAGCTACTTAGGTACCTACAAATTACACTAAAAAACCAAAATCAATTCACAATAATGTCAGTTTCAAGCCTTTCCACCTATACATGTACACTTTATTAGAGTCCATCATACAAGGATAGACTTCTATGATAAAAATTCAGTGGGAGAAAGGTTATCATTCTAGGATTTATGTGTAAACTCAGCTGCTTCTGGTGTACAATGAAGACCAAAAAAGACTTGCTTCTAGCCTGAACAAGGCTCTGATACTATGTTAAATTATTGAACCATTGATCTATAGGAAAATGAGAGAAATTGAGAGGTGAATTGTGCAGTTGAATAACAAGAACAATGTACAGCGATCAAGACAAATTTCAGACAAATATGATCAGAATTGATCAGTAATTAGAACATTAATATTCATTAATACAACAGTGTTAAACTAAGAAGAATTCAAATCATGTGGATAAGATTTGAATCTACCAAGTAAATAGCTAACTAGGAGTGTCTAAATCACTTCATGGGAGCCACTAGTCTAACTCCTGATGTCTAAATCAGTCCGACAATCAGTTAAATTAGTTAAACCAATTAAATGGATGAGGTAGGTAGAAAATGACACCACTTTCCCATGCATCCATGAAAGGATATTTTTTGAACTTCTTTGTCTTTTCAGATAATGGTCCTTCCTCTTATTGTGATGGTGGTTCTCCTTTTTTCTTCTAGTGTGGACTGTGAGAGCTTGATCTTCAGTAGCTCCCATCCTCTCTTCTCTTGTTACGATCCGATCATTTTATTTTATGCATTCTTCCCAGAGTATGTTGAAAGATATCATCCTTCTTCTTGCACATATTCCTTGAATGAATGAATCCCATGATCTAGGGAGGTCATTCAAGGTGGTCATAACAATCTCTCCTTTTTTCTACATTCTCTTCGACTACTTCAAGTTGTTCCTTGATTTGAGAAACCCTTATGAAGTAGGACTACATGGTCTCTGAGTTCATTATCTTCACATTCTTTAACTGGTTTCTCACTGTCATCTTCTAATTGATGTTCTTTCCTTCGAGCAACTTCATCAAGCATTGAATAATTCCTTAGGTATCTTCAATGATGACACATGAGGTATGAGGTGATCCTTAATAGAATCTAAAATGAGCCTCTTATCCTTAACCAAGTTATTCTTATAAATAGCCTTAGCCTCATCTCCCTCTAGCTCTGGAACTTCCTTAGTGATATACTGATCCAAGTAATTTTCTTCAAGGATCAGGGATATTATGTACTTCCATGCTCGAAAGTTATCATCTACCCTAAGCTTATCATCAAGGTGAGCACGATGAGTAAA
The DNA here is from genome assembly GCA_001517045.1 of Pseudotsuga menziesii. Classification (NCBI taxonomy): domain Eukaryota; kingdom Viridiplantae; phylum Streptophyta; class Pinopsida; order Pinales; family Pinaceae; genus Pseudotsuga; species Pseudotsuga menziesii. The sequence continues at coordinate 36,313 of LPNX010264533.1, forward strand.
TTTTAAATGAGAACCTCAAATGGAAACAATATAGATTTACATCTTACCAATATAAGGTGCCCGACTAGATTCTAGAGCTAGATGACCTAGGGTTTGTCAAAGAAACTTTAATTTTCCAAACTTCCAATTTTGAAATTATTTTTGGATAGAAATGATCTAGATTTATGTAGGAATGCAACAGAATACACAAATAACCATAGAAACAAATATGCAGTGGAAATAACACTTCATTTCATTAATCAATAATTGAAACTTGTTTACATACATAATGGAAATGACTAGCTAGAGTGCTGGTAGCTTATCTCTGAGAAGAGATGTGGCGGCTACATGCCTCTTAAATTTGTGTTACAATGAGGCTCAAATGCCTATATATTATTGAGAAACAACGGAAACCCTACACATCCAAAAACCTAACCCTAGGAGGTGAAACACCTTAACGTGAGCCCCGTTGGGTAACTTGGTACATCAATTTCCTGGGGTCGTAACTTTAGCATACTACCTTCGTTTGATGTGCATGATACATCATTAGAAAGATCTGTTTAAGGACTAAATCCAAAAATGGAAAATATTGAGTCTAGAATGGAATCATTTTTCTTGAGCATTCGATGTCGAAAAAACATCGTTTAGGGCCTCAAAATGGCTCTGAACGTTTAGGACCCAAAAACTGCCAAAAATAGTAAATTGTGATACAATTTAGGAAACTGGAAAACTAAAAGAAACAATGGTGGGGGTCTAAGAGGAATAGGTGGGTGGCCACCAATATCCTCTTGGATCATTCCTCCCCCCTTAGGAAGCAATGGTCCCCATTGCATTGAGTTCCTCCATGAGATGAGGAAACTTCTATTGAACTTGGCCCCTAATGAGCCACTTTCCCTGGTGAAGGAGTTGGCCTGCTTTGACAACTCGATATAGTTGGATATTCTACTGGCAGGTGTTCTTGATCTATGAGTCCATAATATGATCAGTTGTGGCTTGTTCCATGCATTCGGGGATTAAATTTATTGGTCTGAGTTGTTCTGCCACGTATGATGTGTCTAGTAGAGCTGGAAAGTAGGGCCGAAGGCGATCCACATTGAACACTGGGTGCATACCAAGGAATGGTGGAATAATGAGCTCGAAGGCATTGTCCCCGATAGCCTTAGTGATGGTGTAGGGACCATATCGGAGTGGGAAAATATTGCGGTGGGGTCCAGTGAGGCGCTCCTTTTGCAAATGTAGCCACACTTTGTTGCCCACCTGGAAGTCGTGTTGCACCCGATGCTGTTCATGTCACTGCTTGTACTTAGCATTGTATCTGTCCAATATGTCATGAACCTATTGGCGAATGTGCTGAATGCACTCAATGAATTTGTTTTCCTTGGAAACTTCAGACTGGATATGAGCTGAATCAGCCTGAGTAGCTGCAAATGGCATGGCTACGCCAATGGGACATAGTGGTTGGAATCCCAAGCCCACCTGAAAGGGGTTGTGGAGGGCTCAGTTATAGCTGTGTTGTACATAGGGGAGGCTCTCATCCCATGTGCGTGGATTCTTTGAGTTGTACATGCGCAAAATGTGTATGATCATCCTGTTGACGACCTCTGTCTGGCCATCAGTCTGGGGATGGAAAGCTATGGAATTTGTGAGCTTGGTGTCTAGCATTGACCATAGGCTAGACTAGAATGTACCAAGGAACCTACTGTCTTGGTCTGAGATTATAGACTGTGGGATCCCAAAGTGTACCCACACTTGTTCAAAGAAGAGTTTAGCAGTGGATTCTGCTGTGATATTCTTCTTGCAGGCCGCCATTATGTCCATCTTTGCGAATTTGTCAATGACCACAAACACACAGTCATTGCCATGCTTAGTAGAAGGAAGGCTTGACATGTAATCCATGGAGATGGATTCCCAAGGCCGACTAGGGGCAGGAAACGAAGTATAGAGGCCTTGCTTCTTGATGGATGGTTTAGCAATGGCGCAGGCAGTGCAGGATCAGATGTACTTCCCGATGTCTTGTCGAAGGTTCAGCCAATAGAAATACTTTTGCAGTACTGCCACTATTTTCTCGACCCCAAAATTCCCAGCAACCCGACTGTAGTACACTTACCAAATCATCTTGGCACGCTCGCTTGAAGGAACACAAAGGTGTCCCATGTGACATAGTAGTACATCCTGGAGGTGAAATTTTGGAACTTGGTTTCCCTCCAAGAGCACCTAGTATATGTGGCTGAATTCTGGATCGCTCTTGTAGAGAAGCAGCCAATCAGAAGTCTTGTGCCCACAAGAGTTTAGCACGGTCATTATCGCCACGATCGGTGGTCGGCTAAGGTAGTCTCCAACATTATTGGTGCTTCCCTTCTTGTACTTGATGTTCAAATGAAACTATTGTAGATATGTGGACCACTTCTGATGGTGATCATTCTATAACTTCCCTTCTATTTGGATGAACTACAGGGGTCGGTGGTCTGTTTGGATGATCGTTTCCTTCCCCAAAATGTAATGCTTCCATTTCCAGTAAGCCTGTATAATGGAATACATCTCTTTGTCATAAGTGGGATATTTGCGGACTATGTTGAATAGTGTCTTACTGTGATATGCCACTGGATTCCCTTGTTGAGTAAGGACTGCCCCAATAGCATAGTTAGAGGCATTTGTCTCGATCTCAAATGGTTGTTGCAAGTCTGGTAATGTGAGCACTAGGGCACAATAGAGGCGATGTTTCAATTCTACAAATTCCTTCTGCTGAGTTTCCAACCAAAATAATTTTGTTTTTGCTCCCCCCTTGGTGACTTGACTCAAGGGCCAAGTGCACGAACCTGCGGTAAAAAATAGCAAGGCCTAGAAAGATGCGAAGCTCTGTTAGAGTAGTTGGGGCTAGCCAATCCTGAATGACTTGGATCTTGGTTGGATCCACATGTACCCCACACTCATCAATAATATATCCCAGATACTGAGCCTAGGTCAAGCCAAAAGTGCACTTGTCCAAATTGGCACATAACTTGTGGTGCCGCAATGTTTGGAGGACCTGTCGAATGTGGTGGAGGTTCTCTTCCCAAGTCTGGATGAAGATCATGATGTCATCAAAGTACACTACTACAAATGAGTTGGTCCATCAGTCTCATGAAGGTTGCAGGAGCATTGGTTAGCCCAAAAGGCATGACCAACCATTCAAAAAGGCCCTCCTTGGCTTTGAAGGAAGTCTTCCACACATTGGTCAGTTAGATCAATACCTGGTGATATCCAAACTTTAAGTCAATCTTGCTAAAATATTTCTCCCCTTTAAGCTGGTCCAAGATGTCATCAATCCATGGGATTGGGTACCTATTCTAGACAGTGATCTTGTTCAGTGCCCAATAGTCAATACAAAATCTCCAAGTGCCATCCTTCTTCTATACCAACACAATCAGGCTCCCACAAGGCAATGAACTTGGATGGATATGACCCTTCTATAGTAGCTCCTGAATTTGCCTCTTGATTTCATCATTCTCCAGAACAGAGCGTCAATAGATCATTCTGTTGGGCAGTGGCGCACCTAGGGTCATATCGATGGGGTGCTTGACCTGACAGTGGAGAGGCACCCCGGTGGGTGAGAAAAATATGTCCTAGTACTCCTCCACGACAATGTCCATTTATTGTTGTCATGCGGGGGGCCCATGTCTGGAGTTTGTGGCCACAATCTTCTTCTTTCCATGAGGGTGGATCATCAAGAAAAGAAACTTCCCGATTTTGGAAATGAGCTTACTGCATTGTTTTGCAATAACCAAAGAGACAGTGGTAGGGGGTGGTACCTCTGGTATCCTGTATAAATTATTTCCCAATGTAATAATAACAGTGCGAGGCCGAGACTCATACACAGCATGTCGCTTCCATAAGTATGGTTTCCCTAATAATACATCACAAACATCAAGAGGAGCAATATCACATAATACCTCTTCGGTGAAGGGTTTAATGCTGTAGGGAAGGTGGCACTGCTAGTTGACGCGGAGATCTTGTCCTTGGTGAAGCCACCCGATGGTGTACAACTATGGGTGTGTTGTGCTCGACAAACCCAAACACTTCATGACCTCTACTGAAATCAAGTTCTTTTGGCTCCCACTATTGACAATGAACTATAGCGGGGAACCCTTTACCCACATCTAGGAGTGGAAAATACGCTCCTCCTCCTCTGAATCTTCTGGTTCTTCCTTGTTGATTTTCGTGGTGGAAACTATGGCATTGGGCTCTGCATCGATAATCTTCTTCCCTCTATCATTCCCCTTCTTAGGTTCTGATTCAATGTCATATTATGCATCTCATTCAGAAGCCTTTATCTCAGCCACCAGTGGCTGCTTAGCCCGACACTCACTTGTGTTGTGAGTGGGGCTCTTATGGAACTTGCACCACTTTCCCGCTTCCTTCTTCGGCTTTGCAGTGTTGCTCTTTGCTTGTGGATTTGGCAATTTTTCTTGAGTACCCATGCCTTGGTTGTGTCCTTGGTTCTGTGATTTGGGGGCACCTTTCCCTTGCTTCTGATTCACAGATCCAAAGTCTAGCTTTTTTTGTTTGAATTTTTGCTCAATTTTTGCAGCATACTGATATGCCGTACCAAGCAAGGATATTTCGAGGAATTCCATTTCCTCCTGAATGTATCTATGCAGACAACTACGTTACTTCAGCACCAAATGTTTCTCTGAATATTTAATACCCAACTTGGTGCGTAGGGTATGGAATAGATTCGTCAGCTCATGCACATCTTGATCTCTTTGCTGCCGCAGCATAGTCCATTGGATGTACTTGTCCTCATAGCTCCCCAATGGATAATATTTTCCCTTTATGGTATCTCAGAAAGAATTCCAAGTGGGTACGACTGATAACAGAGAGGGTTCTTCCTTGTCCTTTCTCTCACAGTAGGTTTCCCACCATTCCTTGACATGGGGGGCGGATTTGAGTAGAGAAAAAGTAGTCTTTTCCCGGTCAGAAAAGTCATGAATCGATAAATACCCTTCTAATAGATTCAAACATCTATCTATGATGTCTGCATCTATTTGACCATCAAATATGGGAATGTCGAAGTTTACTTGTACCTTAAAAGGGGTTGTGCCTCTAGAGTGGTTGCTAGATGCAGATGCACCGCCAGTGGGAAGTCGTTAACGGATCTGGGTGAAGTTATCCCTCATCGTGTTCCTTTGTTTTTCAAGGGCCTCCTCAAGCAACATTTTGATAGGATCTTTTGTGCCCTCGTATTTCTTTTCGTTCCCCGTGGGTGGTCATCGGGCTTTGCGAGGCTGATCTTGCAAAGGTTCAACTAGATCAAGCCTCAACTCTTTATACCCCACCCTCGTTGGGGACATGCAAAGAAGGATCGAGAAAGAGCAGTTTGTTCTGATACCACTGATCCAGATTTATATAGGAATGCAACAGAATACACAAATAACCATAGAAACAAATATGCAGCAAAAATAACACTTCATTTCATTAATCAATAACTGAAACTTGTTTACATACAGAATGGAAATGACTATGAGTGCTGGTAGCTTATCTTTGATAAGAGATGTGGTGGCTACATGCCTTTGAACTCTGTGTTACAATGAGGCTCAAATACCTATATATTATTGAGAAACAATGGAAACCCTACACATCCAAAAACCTAACCCTGGGAGGTGAAAGGCCTTAATGTGGGCCCCATTGGGTAACTTGGTACATCAATTTCCTAGGGTCGTAAATTTAGCATATTACCTCTATTTGACACACATGATACATAATTAGAAAGATATATTTAAGTACTACATCCATAAATAACAAATATCAAGTCCAAAACAAACTCATATTTTCCTGACCATTCGATGCCGAAAAAACGTCGTTTAGGGCCTCAAAACGGCTCCAGAAGTTTAGGACCCAAAAACTACCAAAAATAGTAAATTGTGCTACAATTTAGGAAACTGGAAAACTGAAAGAAACAATGGTGGGGGTCTAAGAGGAATAGGTGGGTGGCCACCAATATCCTCCTGGATCAAGAAAGATGTGCCTCCTTGAGGTGAGTTGCTAAATAAGGTCCTTTTCTTAAAATTATGGTGGGAAGCCTCTGAAACTTGATGCCTTAGTTTTTCCTAGCACCAATGTCTGGGTCAAAAAAGAAACTTCTTCAAAATTGATTTTTATTCCACAAAAATATGTGCCATCCTATGGGGAGTTAGCCTACCCCTCATTTCTTGATGATATGTGGAGAGAATACCTTGAACTAGGAATCCGTAGTTTTCACTGCTGCATATTGCCTTCTTTTAGAGAGGCTCTAATACCATGTTAGTTTTTATAATCTTCTTCAAATCGAATAGGATATTTATCTGAAAGAATAACAAGCACAACAATATGCATAAGGTATAGAAAGTACACAAGACAAAAAAAAATCCTCGGGGAAAACATAAAGGAAATAAACCTCACAAACTTCCTAAGAATAGTTATGTCACTAAGATAATATCACAAGATGTAAAAAACCAAGTATAATAAGGCTTATGCAACTATGTCTCTCTCCTCCTTGATATTCTCTCTCTCCTCATGCGAATTTGAGTGAGTGAGTGTGTGTATAAATGAGGGAGGTATCCTCCCTATTTATACGCTTCATTTGACTGACCTTACAACTTGGTTGGGCCAACTTGTCACCTTAACTAGGGCAAATTCTCCTAGAGGGACCTAAAAATACATTTTATTATATTTGAGTTGGGGGACTACTACCCCAACTTACAACAAAGGGTTTAAATCAATGATCATAGAAAATAATGACATTCCTAAGGGAGGGAAACACATATCCAATGGGGGCGCAACAATAAACAACAATATACATTAGAATATCCTTCTAATTTACAAAAGAAACAATGACTAGATTTCCTTCTAGCACAAGCACACACGAATTACTAACAACAACATTACACAATCCATGTTAGATTTCATTATAGTGCAATCATAAGGGAATTTCCAACAAAAAATTTGCATGGCGAATGAAAGCTAGCGCATGTTAGCTTTCATACCAATATAACCACATTGTCATCAAATACATTGCACCGTGAATAAACTGTAGTGAATGTTAGCTCTCCTTCTAGCATAAGCATAACAAAATTTCTTACAACAACATTACACAATGAAGGTAATATAACACATGTTAACTTTACTTCTAACAAAACAATAAGGTAATTTCTAAAAACAACATCGTATGGTGAATTAAATCTAACACATGTTATTTTCCCTATGCATACAAACACATTGCCATCACATACATTTCCCCATGAAGGAATTCTAACGCATGTTTGTTTTCCTTTTAAAATAAGCATAAGGGAATTTATTACAACAACATTGCACAATGAAGGATTTTAGATTTATTTCTAACACAAGCACAAGGGAATTCCATACAACAACATTGCATTGTGAGTGAAATCCAACACACGTTATATTTCCTATTGGTACAACGACAATGCCATCAAATACATTGCACCATGAAAGAAATATAATGCATGTTAGATTTCTTTATAGAACAAGCACAGGGGAATTTCTTACAACATCATTGCACAATGAATCGTTGGCTTTCCATCTAGCACAAGCATAAAGGAATTTCTAACAACAAAATTGCACAATGAATGAAATCTGATGCATGTTAGCTTTCCTACTAGCACAATGACATTGTCATCAAATGCATTTCACCATGAATGAAATCTAAAACATGTTAGCTTTCCTTCTGGAACAATCACAAGGAAATTTCTAACAACAACATCCCACAACAAATTAAACCTAACATGTGTTGGATTTCCTACTGGCACAACCATATTTACATCAAATACATTTCACCATGAAAGAAATATAACACATCTTAGCTTTCCTTCTAGCAGAAGCACAAGATAATTCCAAACAACAACATTACACAGTAAATGAAAGATAGCGTGTCATAGCCTTCCTACTTGCGTAACTTCATTTCAATCCATCAAATACATTACAAAATGAAGTAAATATAACACATGTTAGCTTTCCTTATATCTCAAGCAGAAAGGAATTTCTGACAAAAACATTGGATACTGAATTAAAGATAACACGTGTTAGTCTTCCTATTGGCACAAGCACATTACCATCAAATACATTTTACCATGAATGGAATCTAATGCATGCTATCTTTCCTTATAGCATAAGCACAAGGGAATTTCTAACAAGAACATTGCACAATGCATATTAGATTTCCTTTTAGTACGAGAACAAGGGCATTTCTAATAACAATGTTTCATGGTGAATGAAGTGTTATCTTTCCTACCAATACAACAACATCACCATCAAACACTTTGCACCATGAAGAAATTCTAGCGAATTTTATATTTTCTTCTAGCACAAGCATAACAAATTTTTTTACAACAACATTGCATAGTGAAGATAAGCTAATGCATGTTAGCTTTAATTCCATCACAAGCACAAAGGAATTTATAACAAAAAAATCGCATGGTGAATGAAAGCTAACATGTGTTAGCTTTACTACCGGTAGAATCACATTCCCATCATATACGTTATCACTTGAAGGAATTCTAATGCATGTTAGTTTTCCTTCTAACAGAAGAATAACGGAATTTAATACGACAACTTTGAACAATGACATATGTTATCTTTCTTTCTACTATAAGCACAAGGGAATTTATAAGAACAACATTGAATGGTACATGAAATCTAACGCGTTTCATAGTTTTTTTAGGCACAACCACATTTCAATCAAACACATTCCACCGTGAAGGTAATGTAATGCATGTTATCTCTCCTTCTAGCACAAGAGAAAGCACATTTCTTACAACATCATTGCAGAATGAATCATTGGATTTCCATCTAGCACAAGTAGAAGGGAATTTCTAACAACATTGCACAGTGAATCAAGGCTAACACATGTAAGCATTCCTACTGGCACAACCACATTGGCATTAAATGCATTGCACCATGAATGAAATATAATGCATGTTAGATTTCCTTCTAGCACAAGCACAATGGAATTTATAAAAAAAAAACCCACAACAAATTAAATATAACATGTTCTAGCTTTCCTACTGGCATAACCACATTTCCATGAAATACATTGCACCATGAAGGAAATCTAACGCATGTTATTTTTCCTTCTAGCACAAGCAAAATAGTATTTCTAACAACAACATTACATAGTGAATGAAATCTAGCGCATTATAGAATTCCTACTGCCACAATCCCATTTCCATCCATTAAATACATTACACATTTCATAATGAAAGTAAGATAACACATGTTATCTTTAATTCTAGCACAAACACAAGGGAATTTATAACAACAACATCTCGTGCTGAATGAAATCTAACGCATGTTAACTTTCCTACCGATATAACCACATTTCCATATAATACATTTCACCATGAAGGAATTATAACACATGTTATTTTTCCTTCTCATATAAGAATAAGGACATTTCTTACAACAATGATGCACAATTAAGGAGATATAGTGCATCTTATATTTGTTTGTAGCACAAGAACTAGGGAATTTATAAAAACAACATTGCATGGTGAATGAAAGCTAACAAGTGTTAGTTTTCCTATCAGTACAACCACATTGTCATCAAATACATTGTGTCATGAAGGAAATATAGCCCATGTTAGATTTCCTTCTAACACAAGCACACAATAATTTCTTACAACATCATTGCACAATGCATCGTTAGTTTGCCATCTACAAGAAGAAGAAGGGTATCTCTAATAACAACATTGTAGAGTGAATGACAACTAACATGTGTTAGATTTCCTACTGGCACAACCACATTTCCTTCAAATAGATTGCACCATGAATGAAATATAAAACATTTTATCTTTCCTTCTATCACAAGCACAAAAGAATTTCTAACAACAACATCCCACAACAAATAAAACCTAACATGCGTTAGGATTATTAATCCTCTCTTGACCATACTATATATTAGATTATTTAGCCTAACATAGGAATCTTAATTAATTAATTAGGTCCAATAGTACCATTGGGTCCACTTGCAGCCACATGTACCAGTTACTAGAGTGTGGGGAACACTGCTATAGATTAACTTCCACTTACTGCATGTGCACACATTAGTTTGGGTGCCTCCTAGACCAATCCCTACATTTTAGGAGCCACTGGGCACCAACCTCCATCAATTAGGTGGAGTTGGAACTAGGTAGTCTTAGTTAGCCTCTAGTTACTTTCAGTTAATTCAAAATTAGTTAGCTAGCACTAGTTATGGATGGCTAATGCATGGCTGCATTTGGAGTAGGTGCCTTTGCCCACCTACCACACTCAATTGCACTGAGTTAACTATCTATGACTAATTGATTGAGTTGGTTGGACATATGAGAGTTGTTCTGTTGGACTCTGATATTGATTGAGACACCATGGGTTAGATGGTCATTTAGATACATTCAGATCCCGTGGATATATTCGAATTTCTACCAAATACATTAGAATTCTTTTCCTATGTAAACTATTGTAACATCGGATTTTATTATTGTGAATAATACTGTAAATTCCTGAGCAATAATAATTTTTTTCCTATGTTTTTTGTTGTGTATATTCATTCTCCATTTGCTGCAAACATTATTAGAACTATCTTCTTGAACATCTAAATGGAATTCAAATTCTAATATCGTAGCAGATCCTTCTCATGAAGGTTTCATGTTTGTTTCTCTCCATTGAACATCAGAAGTAGTTGTGTTTCCACAGAAGTCCCCTATGATGATTTTCTAGCTACGAATTTATTTAGAGTAGTGGAGAGGGCATGACAGGACCTCAAAATATGTTCATGTCGAGAGTAAAATCATGATTCTAACTTAGTTCATATGTTTTAGTGTTTTGGAGTGATATTTTACAGGTTCAACTTCATATGGATTCGATATTATCAATTCATCTTCTTACTCCATCCACAAGATATTCAGAATGGAAGTTAAAGATGATTACATCTCTAACGAGACAAGGTCTCTATGAGGTATCTATTGGACTTGGTAAAGACTCTTATGAATATGAGAATGACTAGATAAATGATGGTGATAGAGATATTGGACCAATATGTGGGACTTTTTCTCCAAGCTTGCACTACCTTATTGAGTTTGCAGAATACCCAAAGGATCTATCAATGGAACTGGATATAACATTTGGGAAGAACAATGAGGATTGTTATAAAAATTTGGAGAGCACATCAAAACCAAAATAGTTCCTTATTCAAAATTCTCGGCCTTTACTCTCTCTGATGAAGTTGTTGAATACGAAGAAGAAGCAGAATCTTCCTGACAGTCAATTCGAATTGAAGAAAGTCTCCTTGGAGTGACTTCTTCTCCCGATGCTCCGGAAGTGTATGAGATCTCCGATATATCATCTCTTCACATGGATGATCCAGAAGAAGACATTCAAATCTCTTTTATTGAAGAAAATTTCTCCTTACATTCTATGTAAAAATTCTCCAGTGATTCTTCTATTATAAACTATGTGCATTGTTTACTGGTGATTGCTCCAGGAAAGGGAGAGGAATTTGATTTCTCTGTCTCTAATGGTGTTGTTGGTGTGCATATAAGTAATTATTTGGAATTAATTGTTTGGATATTTTGGAAATAATATCATATTCTAGGATTCATCCATTCACTCTCATTGATCTAGAGCTTCCAACAAATTCCTACATGATTGCATGCATCGATACTCAGGGTCTTGAAGAAGGAGAAAACTGTGCATCTACCATCTTGGTGGAGCACACTCTTGGATATGATATAAAATTTATTGGATATGATATGATATTACTTGGTTCTATATTTCAAGATCTTTCAGTACTGCTTGTAGCTGTTCTCACCAATTTTGGTGTGAAAAATCAAGTACCGTAAGTCTCCTTCAAAATTGTTGCTGGGGATTTGATTTCACTTCACTGTTTTGGATCTGATATGAACATTTTTGGATCTGATTTATTTTTTGTAATGATAATATGTGGTTCAGGTTGTAATATTCAAGAGCTTCCATTCATACTTGTAGTTTGTTTCATCAATTTTGGTGTGACAAATCAAGCACCGCAAGTCTCCTTAAATTTTGTTGTTGAGGATTTGATGTTAGTTCTCCTATATGAGTTTGATGATATTATATTTTGTGAATTATTGGTTATTTATAAATAAATATCATATTATAGAGCTCAAGCATTCATTCTCCATAGTCCCAGGGCTTCTCTCCCTTTGGTCACATGGTCATCCCCTCACAGAACTAGTAAAGAGGAAGACATTGTGCATCCACCTGGACACTTTCTCCTAACACTTGGCGCTGATTTTACCATGCATGGTTTGATGTTCAAGGATGACATATATAATATTATTAGGTTTTCCTCACATGGTTTGAATTCTCAAGAACATTTTCTCTCTCTTCAGTTGATTTTGGCTGCTCTACATGGGTCCATTTTCACCATGGAGTTGTTTATATTTCTGATTCAGTTTAGTACATTATTATTCTTCCAAAGAGGAATATTCCTCAAAACATAAGAATTTTATTTGGATTCATAGGTTCACTTACACAGAATAACCAAGATACTACATTTGCTACTGCATAGTGCTACAAATAGTAGCAAAAAATTTCACATGTTTTTTCAAAATTTGCATTCCTGGTTATTTTGTTGGGGGTATTTTCCCATGAGGTTTTCCCCTATTTTCTTGGTTGTATTAAGAGGCATTATTTATTTTAGATTTTATTTGGGTGAATTATGTCATTGTTTCTAGGGCCCACAGTTGTCCAAGTTAGGATTCAGGGGGGGGGGGTGTTAGGATTATTAATCCTCCCTTGACCATATTGTCTATTAGATTATTTAGCCTAACTTAGGAACCTTAATTAGTTAATTGGGTCCACTAGTACCATTGGGTCCACTTGGCCTAATGGGGCCAGATGTACCAGTTACTAGAGTGTGGGGAACACTTCTAGAGGTTAAATTCCACTTACTTCATGTGCATGCATCAGTTTGGGCACCTCCTAGAACAATCCTTACATTTTAGGAGCTAGTGGGAGTCCCAACACCAACCTCCATCAGTTAGGTAAAGTTGGAACTAGTTAGTCTTAGTTAACTTCCAATTACTTTCAGTTAGTTCACATTAGTTAGTTATCACTAGATATGCATGTGGAGTAGGCACCTTTTCCCACCTACCACACTTAGTTGCACTAAGTCAACTAGATATTACTGATTGATTGAGTTGGTTGGACATCTGGGAGTTGACCTGTTGGACTTTGATATTGATTGACACACCATGAGTTAGATGGTCTGTTATATATAGTTAGATCTTGTCGATAGATTTGAATTGCTACCTAATGCATTTGAATTCTTTTCCTATGTAAACTATTGTAACACCAGATTTTATTATTGTGAATGATACTATAAATTTCTGAGCAATACTCATCTGTTTCTTGTCTGGTTTGTTTTTTTTAGTTTGAATCTTCATTCTCCATTTGCTGCAAACATTATTAGAACTATATTCTTGAATATATAAATGGCATTCAAATTCTAATAACATGTCCTAGATTTCCTACTAGCACAACCACATTGTCATGAAATACATTGGACCATGAAGGAAATCGAACGCATGTTAGATTTCATTCTAGCACAAGAACATTTCTAACAACAAAATTAAAGAGTGAATGTAAACTAGTGCGTGATAGAACTCCTACTAGAACAACCACATTTCTATACATCAAATACATTACACCGTGAAGTAAATATAACGCATGTTAGATTTCCTTCTAGAACAAGTAGAAGGGCATTTTTTACAACAACATTCATAGTTAATGAAAGATAATTATCTGTGTAATTTTTCCTACTGGAACAACCATATTACCATCAAATACATTACACGATGAATGAAATCTAAGACATGTTATATTTCCTTCTAGCACAAGATGAAGGGAATTTATAACAACAATATTACATAGTGCATTTTATATTTCCTTCTACTACAAGAAGAAGGGGATTTCTAACAACAACATCTCATTGTGAATGAAAGATAACACCTTTTAGCTTTCCTACCAATACAAGCACATCGCCATCAAATACATTGCACCATGAAGAATTCTAGCGAATGATAGATTTCCTTCTAGCACAAGCATAAAAGCATCTATTACAACAATATTTCACAATGAAGGTAAGCTAATGCATGTTATCTTCACTTCTAAAACAATCGTAAGGGAATTTATAACAACATCGCATGGTGAATGAAAGTTGATGTGTGATATCTTTTCTACCAATAGAATCACATTTCCATCAAATACATTTCTCCATGAAGGGATTCTAACACATGTTAGTTTTCCTTCTAATACGATCACAAGGTATTTCTTACAAAAATATATCACAATCAAGGATGTTAGATTTCTTTCTAGAAAAAACAAAAATTAATTTCTAACAATAACATTGTATGGTGAATGAAACCTATCACGTGTTATATTTTCTATTGGTACAACCACATTACCATCAAATACATTGCACAAAGGATCGTAGGATTTCCATCTAGCACAATAAAAAGGGTGTTTATAACAACAACATTGCATAGTGAATGAAAGATAATGTGTTTTATATTTCCTACTAGTACAACCACATTTCCATTAAATGAATTGCACCATGAATGAAATCTAACGCATGTTATTTTTCCTTCTAGCACAAGAACAAGGAAATTTATAACAAAAACATCCCAAAACCAATGAAAGCTAACATGTGTTGTATTTCCTATTGACACAACCACATTTCCATCAAATACATTGCACCATGAAGGAAATATAACACGTGCTATCTTTATTTCCAGCACATGCACAAAAAAATTTCCAGCAACAGCATTACACAGTTAATTAAAACTTGCATTTGATAGCCTTCAAACTAGAACAACCTCATTTCCATCCATCAAATACATTACACCATGAAGTAAATATAAGGGATGTTAGATTTCCTTCTAGCACAAGAAGAAGGGAATTTTTGACAACAACATTGTATAGTTAGTTACAACTAACATGTTTTATTTTTCCTACTGGAACAACCACATTACCATCAAATACATTGCACCATGAATGAAATCTAACACATGTTAACTTTCCTTCTAGCATCAACAGAAGGGAATTTCTGACAACAACATTGCACACTAAATTAAAGCTAATGCATGTTAGTTTTCCAATTGGCACAACCACATTACCATCAAATAAATTGCACCATGAAATAAATCTAATGCTTGTTAGCTTTCCTTCTGGCACAAGCAGAAGGGAATTTCTAACAACATTGCGCAATGCAAATTAGGTTTCCTTATATTACAAGCACACGGGATTTCTAAAAACAACGTTGCATGGCGAATGGAAGCTAACACATGTTAGATTTCCTACCAATACAACCACATCACTATCAAATACATTGCACCATGAAAAAATTCAAGAAAATGTTAGCTTTCCTTCTAGCACTAGTATAACAACATTTCTTACAACAACATTGCACAATGAAGGTAGCATAATGCATGTTAGTTCTACTCCTAGCACAAGCACAATGGAATTTCTAACAAGATTGCATGTTAAATTAAAGCTAATATGTGTTATATTTTCTACTGGTACAACCACATTTCCATCAAATATATTTTTCCATGAAGGAATTCTAACTCGTGTTATTTTTCCATCTAACACAAGCATAAGGGAACTTCTTACAACAACATTGTACAATGAAGGATGTTATCTTTATTTCTATCACAAGAACAAGGGAATTTTTAACAACAACATTGCATGGTAAATGATAGATAACACGTGTTAGATTTAATATCAGTACAACCACATTGTCAACAAATACATTGCACTATGATGGAATTTTAACACATGTTAGATTTCCTTCTAGAACAAGCAAAAGGGAATTTCTGACAACATGATTACACAATGAATCATTAGTTTTCCATCTAGCGCAAGCATAAGGGAATTTCTAACAACAACATTGTAGCATGAGTGAAAGCTAATGTGTGTTAGCTTTCTTACTAGAAAAACTACATTAGCATCAAATGCATTTAACCATGAATGAAATCTAACACATGCTAGATTTCCCTCTAGCACAAGCACACAAAATATAACAACAACATTAAAAAACAAATGAAAGATAGATTCTTTTGGTTTCCTACTAGTACAACCACATTTCCATCAAATACATTGCACCATGAAGCAAATCTAATGTGTGTTATCTTTCCTTCTAGCATATGCATAAGATAATTTCTAACAAAAACATTAGACAGTGAATTAAAGTTAGTGCGGGATATCCTTTCTATTGGAACAAATGCATTTCAATACATCAAATACATTTCACCATGAAGTCAATATAATGCATGCTATATTTCCTTTAGCACCAACATAAGGAAATTTCTGACAACAACATTGCACAATGAATGAAATCTAACTGGTGTTAGTTTTTCTTTTGGCACAACCAAATTACCATCGAATACATTGCACCATGAATTAAATCTAACACATGTTAACTATCCTTCTAGCACAAGCAAAACATAATTTCTAACAAAAACATTGCACAATGCATGTTATAATTCCTTCTATTACAAGGACACGAGCATTTCTAACAACAATGTTGCATGGTGAATGAAAGATAACACACGTTCTACCAATACAATCATATTTCCATCAAATACATTGCACAATGAAGAAATTCTAATGAATGTTAGCTTTCCTTCTAGCACAAGCATAGAAACATTTCTTACAACAACATTTCACAATGAAGGTAAGTTAGCGCATTTTAGCTTTCCTTATAGAACAAGCACAAGGATATTTCTAAAAACAAAATCACATGGTGAATGAAAGATAATGCATGCTATCTTTCCTACCAGTACAACCACATTGCCATCAAATACATTGCACCATGAAGGAATTATAATGCATGTTAGTTTTCCTTCTAACACAAGCATAAGGTCATTTCTTGCAACAACATTGGACAATGAAGGAAATCTAACACATGTTAGATTTATTTCTAGCACAAGTATGATGGAATTTCTAAGAACAACATTGCATGGTGAATGAAAGCTATCACATGTTATATTTCCTATAGGTACAACCACATTGTCATAAAATACGTTGCACCATGAAGTAAATCTAAATCATGTTAGCTTTGCTTCTAGCATAAGAACAAGGGAATTTTTTGCAACACCATTGCACAATGAATCATTAGCTCTCCATCTATAAAAAGAAGAATGGAATTTGTAACAACAAGATTTAATGGTGAATGAAATCTAATGCATAATATCTTTCCTTCTAGAACAAGCACAAGAGAATTTCTGACAACCACATCCCACAAGAAATGATATCTAACATGTGCTAGATTTTCTACTAGCACAACCACATTGTCATCAAATGCATTGCACGATGAAGGTAATCTAACGCATGTTATATTTCCTTATAGCACAAGCATAAGAACATTTCTAGCAAAAACATTACACAGTGAATGAAAAATAGCACATGATACCATTCCTACTGGCACAACCACATTGTCATCTATCAAATACATTACACCACAAATTAATTATAATGCATCTTAGATTTCCTTCTAAAACAAATTGAAGGGAATTTTCAAAAAAAACATTGCACAGTGAATGCAAACTAATGTGTGTTATTTTTCCTACCGGCACAACCACATTGCCATCAAATAAATTACATCATAAATTAAATCTAACGCATGTTATCTTTCCTTATAGCACAAACACAGGGGCATTTATAACAACAACATTGCACAGTGAATGATAGATAATGCGTGTTAGATTTTCGACTGGCACAACCACATTGCCATCAAATACATTACACCATGAAGGAAATTTAACACGTGTTATCTTTCTTTATAGAACGAGGGTAAGGGAATTTCTAACAACAACATTGCACAATGCATATTACCTTTCCTTTTAGTACAAGCATAAGGAATTTCTAAAAACGTTGCATGGTGAGTGAAATTTAACACATATTAGGTTTCCTACCAATACAACAAAATGACCATCAAATACATTGCACCATGAAGAAATTATAGCGAAATTTATCTTTCCTTCTAACACAAGGATAACAATATTTCTTACAACAACATTGCACAATGTAGGTAATCTAACATATGTTAGCTTCACTTCTACACAAGCATAAGGGAATTTCTAACAACATCATTGCATGGTGAATGAAAACTAATGTTTGTTAGATTTCCTATCGGTACCACCATATTTTCATCAAATACATTTCCCTGTGAAGGAAATCTAACACACATTAGTTTTCCATCTAACACAAACATAAGGGCATTTATTACAACAACATTGCACAATGAAGGACGTTAGTTTTTTTCTATCACAAGAACGATGGCATCTCTAACAAGAAAATGACATGGTAAATGAAATCTAACATGTGTTATATTTCCTATCAGTACAACCACATTGCCATCAAATACATTGCACCGTGAAGGATATCTCACACATGTTATATTTCCTTCTATCACAAGTACAAGGGAATTTCTTACAACATCATTGCACAATGACAACAACATTGCACCATGAATGAAAGAGAATGCATGTTAGATCTCTTATTTGCATAATTGCATTTCCGTCAAATGCATTTCACCATGAATGAACTCTAACGCATGTCAGATTCCCTTCTAGCAAAAGGAAATTTATAACTACAACCTCCAACAACAAATGAAAGATAACATGTACTGGATTTCATACTGGAACAACCACATTTCCATCAAATACATTGCATCATGAAGCAAATCTAACACGGGTTATATTTCCTTTTATCTCAAGCACAATAACATTTCTAACAACAACATTACACAATGAATGAAAGCTAGCGCATGCTAGCCTTTCTACTGGAACAAGCATATTGTCATCCATTAAATATAGTACACCATGAATTCAATATAATGCATGTTAGATTTACTTTATCCAAGTAGAAGGGAATTTCTGACAATAACATTGCACAGTGAATGAAAGCTAACAGGTGTTGGTTTTCGTGGCAACTCATTTTGTCAATAAAGTTGGATTACCTCTTGTATATATTCAAGTGTATGTAGATGAATTGTTGATGATAGGGAACAATGAAAGCTGCATTGCATCCATTAAGAAATAATTGAACAAAATATTTGATATTGCATATTTGGGACATATTCATTCCCAGCGTATTGAAGTAATTCATAACCCAAAGTATATATTCATATCCTAGAAGAACTACAATGGAGATTCACTTAACATGTTTGGCCTGATAGAGTATAACCCTCTCTCTACTCCAATGGAACATAATTTGAATCTCACATTTAAAGGAGGAAATCAATTTGAGGATGCACACAAGTATAGGAAACTAGTGGGGAGTCTTATCTACCTAAATGCCACTAGATAATATATTTAATTTGTTGTTGGGATACTTTATAGGTTCATGCAAAAATATTGTGAGGGACATTGGTCTACTACAAAGAGAGTTCTAAGATACTTGAAAGGGACTTAAGACCTTGGACTCAAATATTCCAACCTTGATGAATTAAAACTAATTAATATTTTAATTCAAACTTTGATGATGATAAAGAGAATGTAATGTCCACTTAAGGCTACCTCATGAGCCTTGGATCAACAATTTCCTCCTAGAGGTCACTGAAATCATAATTCTAGTAGATTCCACAATAAAGGAATAATATTTGGTATTAGTAGAAGGAACATCGTATATTTTGTGCAATATTCCCATCTTTTACTTGGAATTTATTTAACCAGAATTATGTAAATGATGTAAATATGCTAGTATGGATTCCTAGTGTGAAGCTCAAGGGCAACACCCAACTAGTGAATGGGTAGGCATGTATGATATATATATTGTTATTGGACAGATTGGTTGGCTTTTAAATCTAACTTAAAATATGTAATGTAACACCCCGGTTTTGACCCCATGGTACTGAAATTGTATATGATGTATATATTGTATGTAAATCATGGTAGGGAGCTCAAGGCCAAGGCCCTGCCATTGATTTGGTGTTTTGTGTATAGGTGATCAAGGTTGATACCTATAGTTATGGTGATGCTCAAGCACAACACATTTTGAACTATCATGTACATATACAATTTAATAAAATACCACAGCTAGCTATGCACTGCAATGTGAAGATATGGGGGCATTATTTCACAAGGAATAGGGAGGGGAGTTAGTCAAACTCCTGAGCCAATAGGGTGAGACCACATGTCAATGGGGAAACCCATAACCCTCAAATACCTTTATGTCCTTTGTCCTCAATCATTCAATTCTTCCAGAAGAATGGTTGAGGCAGTTAATGCCTTAGGCAGAGCAAGGCATGGAAATCGGTATCGTGACTGAGCTTGCATGTAGCCTGAAGCCTACGGTCTGGGAAGATGCATTGTTGTTCAGGATTAAACACCCTTGTAACCTGGGGTCCAGGGTTACCAACCTTGCATACAATCAACTTTAATAGATTATGGAAAGGAAATAGGAAGAAATTCTTGAACTCACCCGATTACCGACGGTTGATCCAAGCTTGATCTTCTTCCACTCTGCTTCTCTCCAAAGCTTCCAAGGATGCACCTCCTTCACCTGCAAAGAGAAAATTCTCCAAGTACAATATTATACATGTATATATGACATTTTAGATAAACAATATATCTATTGCATAATCGAATATATTCATCAACCATAATACATGAAAGAGACTCAACACAATGTTGGAAGAAGAATTCTCTTTATTAACAATCAGTGAATGAGATAAGTGTACAACCCAGCACCTAAGACAAGGACTCCTCTGCAACCAAAGGACTCTAAGTTCTGCTGCTCCAAGACTTCTGAAGATATACCACCAGCATAAATTTGCTCTCCAAACTTGATTCATCAATGCCCTCCCCAAGGCCTCTACTTATACTTTGGGAAATAGAGTGGTTTCGAAGGTTGAGGAGGTTGAGAGAGTTGGGATGGTTAATGATTAGGGCCCAACTAATATCCATTAATCATGATTTATATTTTTAAATGTTGAATCAAGATGTACGTGACTACTAATATAGGTAACCCATGTATGACATGCGAGTTGCTTAAAAGAAACTCGCGTATGCTGATGTACGTGGGTTGCAATGGAGATAGTCATGTACAGTACGCGAGTTGTCAATGGGAATAGTCATGTACATACGCGAGTTGCAATGAATATAGTCACATACAACATTCAACATTTAGAAAAATAATATGGCAAGGTGGTTCAAGGGTAAATGCATCTCATGTCATGCCCATCTATAGTGTTTTGGCAAAATTCAATCCTAAAGTGTCCTTTTGTGTACCAACATAAGGAATGTCGGCACTCGAACAAAGAAGTGCCATTTGGATTGATAATAGATGCCCGCTAATGTGTGAGGTCAGAGGGAAATGATGGCTGAAATACATTAAAGTAATTATCTTGGAGAACTCAGAAGTCTAATGGAGTAGAGGTTGTACCTGAAACAAATACATAATAATGTCATATACAAAGTCATATCCGAGGATGCTATGTTCAATATACTAGAACAATTGGTCCTTTACAATATTTTAGTACATCATATAGTACGAGTACAAGACCATGTATATTACAAAGGTGGATTGAAGCTACAATATACAATAATGGTGAGTCTTCAAAGATCTAGAAGCTGTGAAAGTGATCACAACATTATCTTGCACAACTTAGTCCATAGATAGGAACCTAAGGTCTTCATCAAGAAATCCGAAAGAACCAGTACAATCATGTGAATAGATGTTATTGAAGTCAAACATGGATAGGATTCAACAGATTGTCAACTAATAGGGTATGATCGACAACTGAAGCAAAGTAATTCACCAATAATGAAAGTGAATCCTAAGGTACGATAATAAAAAATATAGGTCTTTGTCATCAGGAAGTGTTGATGCGGAACCATACTGTGATAAGGAAGGCAATAGATCCTCCAACGAATCACAAGAGTGATTAGAAACTGGGTAAAGGAAAGGAGACACAAGTAGTAACAGATAAGACAATGATGGAATTAGGATATAGATCAGATACAGGGTTAAGTCCTTGAACAGTGAGCACGACACAAAGATGACCCAAGGTAGCTTTTAACTTTGCAGATAAGACAACTAGACTTATCTGTCATGTAGGAGACATGATCAGATTCCCCAAGTAGAACTGACAAGAGGAGGAGTAAGAAACTTGAAGTAATAGCTGAACTAAAAGTGAACACTGAGACATGAGTATTGAAGAAGACATAGAGTGCTATGTTCAAGGATGACATGCTGCCACTAACTGAGAACCAAAAGAAAATTTCTTCCTTATCTTCCCTGTTAAATTTTAACGAGTCCAGAAAAGTCAATTCAAGTTTCTCTTCATTTTTTGACAAGCTTGAAGAGAAGAGGAAATAATGCTTGATAGTGTCACTGATTCATGGATTTTATGAGTCTGAACTAGTACATTATCACTTGGTGTTTGCATGTTTAGAGAGTCTGAAAACTCCGAAGAAGACTCCAGTGGGTCCTTTTTCATCCAATTTAGTCTCCTGAGGCCGAAAAAGTATAAAAAATACCACAAAAGAACTCTCTTAACTTCTGTAGAAGAAAAGGTGAACCTTTTTCATACTTAGTTAGGGAGGCCCAAAAAAGGTTCAATTACCACCTACCCAACGCTCCTTCGAGAGCAGCATATAGCTTGAGTTTTACAAGTGTGAAGGAAAGCAAGATCACTCAGAAATATCCATTTGAGTATGAGAAATAGGGCTTACAACAATAAACTCGATGCTTTGTTCTTGGTGTTTAACAAGCATGACAAAGACATAAAGTACACTCAGACTCTTTTTCATGTTTAGGTCCAAAGCATGAAAAAGAGAAAACTAAGCTCATACTGGGTGTTCCTTTTCTGTAAATTTAGTCCCTAAAGTGATAAACATGTACCTGAGAGTACTCTTCTCAATTCCGTAGAAAAGAGAGTGATCCTTTCTCGTATTATTCGACATGGTCTCAGAAAGAGATAACCTACCACCAATGTGGATGCCCATTCACGTATTCTTAACGACCTTGAACAGACAAATTTACTCGACAGTCAAGTCTGTTTTGAGGAGTTAGACATGGGCCTAAAGAAACTCCATAAGGGAGGGGAGTCCAATAAAGGGATAGCTTGTAAAAAGATAACAAACTGAGGCTCAATTTGGCATGAAAAATAGCTAAAAAGATTCCCCTGAACCTATGAAAGTCGTAGCATGAGTCTCGAAAAATAATAAATAGGTTCTAAATGAGGATACTCATGGGAGGAAAGTCCTATCCATGGAAGATTAATGGTAAACACAAGGAACTAATGGTTAAAGATACCATAGTCTGTGGTCGAAGTGTTAATGCTAGGATTAAGATGGATTAGGTATAAATGTAGAATGCATGTGAAATGACCAAAAACCATCCTATATGAGCGAAAAACAACTTAAAAACGACCATAAACCTGTCACATGGAAGAAAAGATATGGCATTAGTTTGAAATTATGAACTATAGGGAAAAAAACCACTTTTGAAAATAAATTTTCTATAAATAGTTCAAAATATGAATAAAAAACTCACCATTTGATTTTTAACCATAAAAGACAAGTTTTACCTATACCTTTGATTGCTCGGTGTGGACGATTTAGTGGACCATTCCCAAAAACGCAAGTGTCAGGTAAAACTACACTCCATGCTCTTTCATTTGATCCAAGCAATTGTCAATTTTGAGCCCAAATTTTATGTTTTCAAGCGCCCTCAAAGCATGAACATTGTGTATGTGGGTATGGTATGTTAATAGTTGCGTATGCATGTTCTGTATCCGGGTTTCCCAAAGGACAGTCGCATACAGTACGTGACTTGCCTAAAAGACAGCCGCGTACACTGCACGAGGTAGAAAAAGAATGTATAGGGTCAAAAATTCCAATTTTTATATGAATCTAATGGTTTGCAATTGCTTGGTTATTAGATTGAAATATGGTGCTTGAGTGGAGGGAGAGGGAACATGAACACATGGACCAAGAAGCTCTACAAGATTCCCCCACGATGAATGTTTTTCGTCAAAGTGGGTTATTGAAGTTTTTCTGTGCCTCACCTATGCGGTCAAATGTCTGCCTCTTAGAGTTTTTGATAAACTATGGGGATCATGATCTAGGAATGTTTGACCTTCAAGGTGAGTTTCTAGAGATTACATCGGAAGATGTCTATTTCATTTCCGGTTTATCATGAGGAGGAGCTCCGGTAAACTTGGAAGGTACCGGTAGAGGTGGTGACCCTCTAAGTGTATAGAACTATATAGACATATATTGCGAGCCATGCACTCAAAAGAGGGGTAGTTACATCCATATTGTTCACATTCGCAAATTTACTTTACAGGTATTGGAGATCAATATAGTGAGGGTTGCAGGGTCATCATCACTTCACCTTGCAACTCATAACCAAATGAGACTAGTAGTAGACTGTATGCAGGGAGCCCTATATGACTGGTGTTCGGGAGTGATCCTGATAATGAGGAAACAACTCTCTGACTGAAAAAGAGGCAGGAAGAATAATTTTGGTTATTCTAGCATGTTAGTAGCCTTTTTATTTGAGAGAGTGTTGGGTTTGAGTCCTACAGTACCATTTCTAGTTCGTTCTCCCCGTCAGCCTAGGATGAGTAGGTGGGGAGATATCTTCCTTCGCCATGGAGGTGGTGGATTGGTCCAGAGTGTCTATGACGCCAACTTCTAATTTTAGTGGGAGCGATAGTTTCCATCCTTGGAGTAGTTTCCATATGCTGGATTAGATTTTCGAGGTGATCCCTACCTTGTCCTCCCTCCAGGAGAAGCACGGGGAGAGTTAGGTAATTTTTATTTTCAAAGTTTTAAAATTTTTATGAATTTTAATTATAAAGATATATACATATGTATATAAGTTATAATCCTTTTTAAAATGTCAAAATATAAATATTGGACCAGTCTTCCCTAGTGGGCATCCACACATGTATGTGTGTCTTGTGCTGGGAGAGGACCAGGGTTTGATTAGGGTTCTTGAGGGGAAGCTGGCCAGGCTTTCCCAGAAAGTACCTACCTTACGCATTGATCACATCCCTGTCGTCATGTAGGAGCTAGTGGTTGTTGTACCACCTGTCTGGATATGCCTTATGAGGTAGGTAGCCAGAGCAGTACTTCTGTATATAGATGTTGTTGAGGTTGCTGAAGCCGAGGAGGCTGAAGAAGCCCGAGTGTAGGGTGGTCCAAGTGACTAGGGTGGTCAAGCTTAGACTTAGGAGCATTTTATGGACTTTGATCCATGTTTTGTATATTTTTTGTATATTATACAGTTATGACTGGATCTGAGGATCAGAGACTCGACCTATCTATATGAACAGATATTAACACACACACACACACACACACACATATATATATATATTTTGTCGGTTTATTTACAATTTTTTTTATGTGTATGTTGTATATTTTTTTATGAAAAATGCATTAAGTGCCAATCCAAGATATAATTAGCATATGCATCAGTTAATGAATTTTGATTTCTTGGAATATAATTGAATATAATGAACTCAAAATTTCTTTCCAATAACCTAACTCGCATAAAATGACGTAATAGAATAGGGTTCCGCACCTGATAAGCCTGATTGAGCTGGAAAACCACCAGTTGAGAGTCCAGTCAGAATTCCAGCTGAGTGCTACCACGTGACAAAGCATCCCATAAAATATCAATGACATCCATGTATTCAACGACATTATTGGTAGTAGGACCTAAGCAAGCACCTCCTGAGGCAACTAACTATCCCAAGGGAGAATAATTGACCCATACAACTGAAGAGAAATTATAAGTGTGGTGACTGGTGCCATCAGTGAAACCTACAAACCACTCGGAAGACATCTATAACAACCAGTAGATGGTATAAAAAACAAAGACCGACGAACTATTGTACATAAAAATACATACAATAAAATACATGAAAAAGTGCTAAGCCCAAGCATAGTACTTTTTCAAGTATAGCCCATTTCTAGGCTCAGGCAGCTTATTTCATTTGAAATCAATCAATTCATATGTGCCCTTGTTTAACACCTTTTCCATGACATAAGGTCCCAACCACATAGACCTGAACTTTCCTTCCCCCAGGGGTTCTTTGTCTTGGTCGTAGAGCAAAACAAGCTCCCCTTCAGAGAAAATCCGAGGCTTGACCGATTTATCTTATTGGTTTTTGACCCTATTTTTATGAGCTTCGTTTGCTGTCAGCGCATCTCTACGCTGATCATATAGATGTTCTAAATATAATAGACATTCTTCCAGCTCAGTTGTATCAGGTAACACATGAATAGCAATTTTTAAAGACGAGATTTCACATTCAACCGAGGTAACGGCTTCCACTCCATGAAGGAGTTGGAAAGAAGAAAACCCTGTAGTAGTTTTCACATTGGCCCGATATGCCCAAAGTGCAGGATACATCATGATATGCCAGTTGGAACAGGTTGCATTAATAGTACATTTGAGGATAGTTTTCAAAGTTTTATTAATAGCCTAGAATTGACCGTTTGCTTGAGGATAGAACGAAGATGAATGTTCTTGTCTAAGTCCTAGCATAGTGGTCAATTAAGTCATCAAACTATTTTGGAAATGACTACCATGGTAAGTGAAAATCACTTTAGGGATATCGAATCATGCGATAATTTGATTGAACATGAAAAACGCTGCAGTTTCCCTATCATCTTTAAAGGTGGGCATTGTCTCTGCCCATTTTGTAAAATAATCTACAGTGACAATGATATATTTGTGCCCCCCAGTCGAGGTTGGGTTACACGTCATGCAATTAATCCCCCACTTCATGAAGGGGCCCACTGAGATGATGGGAAATAACGGAGCAGGATGCGACTGCATCTTTCTGGTGTAAAGCTGACAAGGATGACAACGCTTCATGGCTTCCACACAATCTTTAAAGATCGTGGTCCAGAAATAACCGGCACGTAATATCTTCTGGGCCATTTATAACCTAGATAAATGACCCCCATGTGCTCCACTATGGGCATCATTTAGGAAAATCTCCACTTCCTCGTGGGTAAGACATCGATGCAAAACATAATCTACCCCTACGATATAAAGTATCTCCTATAATGAGGTAGTTCTTGGCATGTAGGCGTAGTTTATGTCGTTCTTCCCACGAGAAGGATGCAGGATACTCCAAAGTTTGGAGATAGATAAGTATATCTCCATACTAGGGGTCAGAGGTGGAAATCAAAAAGATATGCTCATCTGGGAATGAGTATTCTTCAATGGCTACATCTTCCTCTACTGGAAATTCTGCAATGAGCTCAGCAAAAACTAAGTATTTTTTGGATTTGGCGAATTGAAAATCCAAATCAAACTCTTGGAGAATGACTATCCATTTGTTGAATTTTCCTCCAAGTATCCATTGAGACAAAACATAGTGAAAAGGATTAACATATTCCACTACCATCGTGGTCCTCAATAATATGTAGTGACGTAACCTCTGAACAACATATACAACTGCTAAGGCCAACTTCTTGACGTGGGAATACCTAAGTTCAAGTCCAGCTAAAGCACGGTTGAGATAGTAGACGACATGCTCTTAGAGCTTATTGTCCTCCTGGACTAGGAATACCCCTATGGTCGACTAAGATGCAGTCAGATACAATATAAAATCCCTAGAGTAATCTGGCGGACGCAATAATGGTGCTGACAACAAATATTTTTTTAATGACTCGAATGCGAGTTGTACAATTTCATCCCATACAAATGGGGTGTCCTATTTTAATAGGCGCATGAAACCTTTAGTAATCTTGGCATAATTTACAATAAAACATCGAAGAAAATTGGACTTCCCCAGCAGGCTCTGAAGCTGCCTTATAGAAAGAGGAGGACACAAATTTACAATGGCCTCAACTTTCAAAGGATCCACTTGAATGCCTTTCTTAGAAACAATGAATCCAAGCAATCTCCCCGAATCGACATAGAAAACGCACTTGTGGGGATTCAAGCGAATTTTATAGTATCTACATTGTTCAAAAATCAAATGCAAGTGATCACGGTGATCGATATTCTTACGAGAATGTGTTGGCAGATCATCAAGGTAGGGTTCGATAATGGATTTAATATCATGAAAGGAAAAATTCAATGCCTGCTGAAAGGTTGCCCCAACATTTTTCAATCCAAAGGGAATTTTCTTGTATGCGAAGGTACCCTAAAAAAAAATAAAAGTTGTTTCATGTTGGTCTTCTGATTTAATTTGGATTTGATTATATTGGGAGAAACCATCCATAAACGAAAAGACTTCACTTCACATGCAAGCATCAATAATTTGATCTCTAAATGGCATGGGATAGTTGTCCTTAGGACAGGATTTGTTTAAATTTCGAAAGTCAATACACACATGTATGGTCCCTTGTTTTTTGTCAACAGGAATAGTGTTGGATACCCATTCTGTCAAAGCTATGGGATAAATGAAACCGGATTTCAGCAGTTTCTCAACTTCAGCCTTTATTTCCGCCGCTTTACGCGGGTTGACAAGCCTCAACTTTTGCCGAACAGGTTTAGCATCAGGGTATGTTCGTATTTCATGCCTGACTATAGATGGATAAATTCTTGGCATCTCCTCATATGACTAGGCAAAAATGTCATGAAATTCCTTAAACAAGGCCATATAGATCGCAATATCCTCAAGAGAGAATTTTGCGCCGATATGTACATTTTCGACAACATTAGGGTTTACAGAGATGTTGATAGGGATAGTAGCAGAAATATTTTCCATGTTCCCCTCAGCAAACATTCCTTCCCTTGGTAAGGGATTAATAGGTGTATCAACATCGTCTTCCAGTCTCATATGAAACTCCTGGTTCTCTATTCTACTTAACTCTGGAAGAAAATAGGGTCTATGGTGAATATCTTCGCAGATCTTATCTCATTCGCACATAGGTTCCAGAATGGCATCATCTAAACGTAAAACCATATCTAAGCAATCTCTAGAATGAAAAGAGTTTTTTTCCCAAGCAGACGAATAGGCTTCTTCTAGTTCCTCTGAGGCTGTGAGGGTGACTAGAATTGGATCAATAGCGGTATTGGTGATAGCTTTATAATCCACTTCCACTACCGATAAGGGAAATTTAGGTTCATGGTAGGAAGGGAGAACCCAAGGATCAGTCCTATCAACAACTGTAGCTATGGACTTCCCCACACTAGTAGAACCTATATAATTAATTGGAGCTGGAAAATCAAATGTTCCCATCAATGATGCATACATTCCAGCCCCTAAGCTCTCTAAAGCAGGTTTGACCTGATCAACCAATGGTATGGTGGACTCGTTAGATTCCATGCAGCCTTTTTGAGTAAAACCGAGTTGGTCAATAGTAACAAACTTCCCTTCATGTGGAAACACTACCACCTAAAAGACAGCTGATGCAATAGCAGACATGGCATAAGTCCAACTTCTCCCCAAGAGCAAGTTATAATCCAAAGGTGCATTAATCACCTCTACCTCAATAGACACTACTTTCCCTTCTAACTTAATTTCAAAATCCGATAGGATACCATGCAGATGGAATGACCTTCCGTCGAAAGAAGTAAGTAGGGTGTTCGATGGATCCAACTCTGGGGTTCCTAGAGCTTTCCAACAAGACAAGGACATAACACATGTAGAAGCACCCTTGTTGACAACTTCCCTTCCAATGGTATTTCCACCATGGATGACATCTATCGATAAGGTTACATGATATGGTAGGTGAATTTTGACATCAGACAAATCAAATTTCTCCATGAAACTCGATGAGTCCATATTTCCTAAGGCTGCTAAGAGTGCATCCTACTGGGCAGGACAACTCTGTAACACCTCTAAAGCCTACATTGCACAAGGAGTTTGGGCTAATTCTTCAACTACAGAGTAGTTTGATGCAGCCCTAGCATTAGGATTATGCAAGGTCTTCTTGAAGACACCTTTCAAAATCTTGGGCATAATTTCGGTAGGTTTCTCAATCTTGAGAGGGTCAGAAGTTTCACCTATTGACTTACCCTTCTCTGGGGTCTCTTTTTCATAGTTCTTATTCCTGGTCTGTAGTAAAGTTTGGAATCGAACCATGTTGATATAATTGGGGTCAGGAGCATTTGGGGTGCCCTCTGCTGCATTTGAAGCTGAAGCTGAATTCTGTCCTTGGGGAAAAGGATCCTTCAGGAAAACCGGTTGTTGAGATTTTAACATATTCTAAGCTTGTTCCATGAGGGGACACATATGGGTCAGGTGATCTTCATGGCACAACTTAGATGGGAATTTCACCTTCTTATTTTCTTTCTTTCCCCCATCCGAATTGTTTGCAGGTTTTTTCTTGTTTTGGTTTCCCTCACCCTTCTTTCCTCTCTTCTTTTTCCCACTAGGCTATTTATTTCCCTTCTGAGAGGTTTGTGCAAAAAAAATTTAATTTTGGGGTGAGGGGGAAGCCTTTGTTTCCTCCGCCATAGAATGTTTGACGGACAATTGATTGAGTTGTTTGGCCAAAGATTATAGAGTGGGAGAATTCATGGAACCAACCACACCATCGGCATGGGGTCTAGGCTTAGGTTTCTCTACATTGTGCATTGGCCTCGGTGCCTCAAGGATAATCTCATATAAGATCCTAGACTGGGAATATATCAAATCTAGTTATTGGGCCCTGAAGATAGCTTCTTCCTCATTCGTCACTCCTGAAGTAGATACATCCTTAGATATAAAAGGCAATAGGGATTTAAGGAACCATTCTAATAAGAACTCAGGAGGAATAGTGGATTTAATAAGGCTCTTCTGTCTTCTCCACTCTTGGATGTGATCCAAAATATGGGTGGCCTTATTCTACCGGAAGGTAGACAACAAGTCTGTTCTGAAATCATAATGGACAGGAAGCTAGAAGTGACTAAGGAATGCATTAGTCAAGTCCCAAAAACTGCTAAATGCAGCAGAAGGCAACTCAATGTACCATTTTGCTGCGGTACTTGTCAAAGTTCTTTGGAACAGCCTCAATCGAACTGAATCGTCATTCAGTGAGTTGGAAGAGTACCATAAATGGAAAGTGGTGGCATGAGCTCCAGGATCATCACCAAATTTTCCTTCGAATTTTGGGGTGTCCGAGGGCAGCTTGGTAGGAATGGGTGGCGAGGATGGATCATGTCTCACCAGGTCATTCATCAGTTTTGAAAAATATGGCAAGTTTAACGTTGCTAGGAAAGGAAGCTTGGGTCTAACCGGAGCACTAAAAGTACTAGTTTGGGGATTAGAGGGACCTGCCCCCATATTCTCGTATGTGAAGGTGGGGTTGCCCCCTACTGCCGGTTGTGAAGTGGATGGGTTGCTTTGGAAAAGATTCCATCCATAAGCCAATGGATTGTTTATGTGAGGTGTTGTATAAGAGGTTCTGGTTTCCCTAGTCAAAACTGTGGTTTGAAATACAAAAGCAGGTATCCCTCTGCTAAAAAGTGAAAAAGGAGAGCTCGTGAACGAAGCCGAAACAGGTGTTTGAAAAACTTGACCATAAGGATTAGTGTTTCCAAACTGCATCCCTACATATGAGGGTGTTGGGCCTATGTATGGATTGGATGGGGGAATGTGCCCCCCATTCCAAGGAAATCCTTGGACAAAAGTCGAGGATCCTATAGGATCGCTCCGGGTAGTGTGTGTGAAGGAAGTAGGAATTGTAGGTACACTAGGAATCCCAGTGACCATACCACCAGAAGCACCTGCTAGACTTGTGGGAGCCGGTGGTTGAACCACTCAGCTAGCTGGAGTTAATGGCGTAGTAGGTATACTTGTTCTAGGGGCACCTACCGAGGGAGGTATCACCCCTTTAGCCGGAGCAGCTGAGGTGGAAGTAAAATAACTTTCTCATGTAGTAGACATTATTCTGCCCACAGGGACACCAATCACGGGTGGTTTGAAAGGATGAACATGAACGATCATAGGATCGTTTAAGTCAGTTAGCGGTGTATTAAAATTCCTTGCAAATGCATCAGCCTACAAGTCTTCTATATCAACCGTGTTTAAATTAAAACGGTCTACCCTAAGTTTTGGTTCACCCGAAACTTCACTAACTCCTATTGGTTCAAAAGAACCATCTGTGTCCAATCTCTGCCTTTGAGGGGGAGGTGGAGGTTCCAATGTGATAATTGGAGGAAGGTTTTGCAACATTCGTGACCTTCTGACAAGTTGGTCCTCCATGATTGTAAATTTGACTCTTCATAGCCTAAGGTTGGCTAACAACATAGACAAACCACAGAGCAAGCACTACAAAATATCCTAAAGTCTCAACAATCACAAGGGGTACAAGATATGCTTTCCTGAAGAATGATAAGAGACAGTATCTTGGTGTCCTTGAAGAGGTTCCTAGGCACAAGGGGACTCAAATCACCCAGCACCCTCCTACATTTTCAACAAGGGTTACCTTCCAATCCCATCCAAGGTAAACTAGAAATAGCCTTCTGGTTTACCTGTGTATAAACCCTATATGTAAAGAGACTAGAGGCTACCTTAACTATATCAATAGTCTGGGGGGACAGTCGCAAGCCTGATTCGTATGCATGGGCAGGGTAGCTGATCCCGAAACTCTGTCTAGGATAGAATCCCCACATGCATAAAAAATCGTGGTCTACATTTCGACAAGGAATTAGAGGGTTATCTCCTCAGTCCAATCCTCCACGTAGCCTAGTGCTTAACTCTCGTTTGAGAGGAGCTTCCCAGATACTATCAATAAAGAGAAGGATTTACCTATGGATTGGCCCACTACATTTGAATTTAAGTACTTATGCAGAGTTTACACTTCCTATCCCACAAGTCTAGCCTAAGCTAGTAGATGTATGACCCTATAAAAAAAATTACTAATAAATTTTAAATTATAATGTCCATTTTAAGGGTTGTTCTTAATCAGAGGGTAAGTGGAGTGAAATACTATGATATTATTGACTCGATGAGAAAAGTAAAAAAGGTGTATAAATCAATTCCAAAGCAAATTATCACTACTTAAAACAAGCTTCTTTTTTTTTGTAAATATGAACTAATGAAAATGCAACTAAGAAAGAGAAAACTAAGACTTATTTTTGTAATTTTTGAGATTTTATTTAAAAACTAAAAGTAAAATTACCATATGCAATTCGAATGCAAATGTTTCCAATGCTTTTCTTTTCACTTTTCAAATTCCTCAAAGATTACTATGCACCTAAATGAAAAAATTCTTGAGTATGCTTGAATAATCTAACTATATAAAGTAAGCAAAATGAAGTAAAGCAGATTTACAAGAACCAAATATCAACCACCTAAGGAAGACTTGGAAAACACCCAGCTTGGGAAGACACAATGAATGGAAATCACTGAAATCAATCAAAGGCAAGTGACAAACCAACACTATTCGAAAATAGAATGGGATATACGGTATATAGAACCCTGATCACTGATTCAGACAACCAGCACTTAGACCTATCACCCAACAGGAAAATCCACTTCAATTGCTAAAAGAAAGACAATCCAACCAATAAAGACTCAAGGGTTTACCTAAAAGCACGAAGTATGGTTAATAGGGCTATCAAACCTATAGTGAAATTCTAGTACTAAAGACCACTAACCAAGACAAAATCCACAGAAAGACAGGGACAAGCAACCCTACCCAAAAAAATTGTTGCTCAGGCTTGTACGCGATTGTCTAGAAGAGAAACCCGCGTACTATATGTGACTGTTCAATATAGAAACCCGCATACAAAGACCTCTGTACGCGACTTTGTAGCACAACAACCCGCATACAAGAGTAAAATTTTTCAAAAAAAGAAAAATTACAGAGATCTTCAAAGCACCACTATAATTCCAAAACAAGACAAAACACCACACACTGAATCAAAGCAAAGACTGGGAAAGGATCTACAGAATTAACCCACAGCAGGCTATGTTCCCCAGCAGAGTCGCCAGTTTTGTTGTTCAGCACACCCTTGTAACCTAGGGTTTGGGGTTACCAACTTACTACTAAGCTTGCATACAATCAACTTTAATCGCGTACAGAAAGGAAATAGGATGAAATTCTTGAACTCACCTGATTACCAACGGTTGATCCAAGCTTGATATTCTTTCGCTTTGCTTCTCTCCAAAGCTTCCAGGGATGCACCTACTTCACCTGCAAAGAGAAAATTCTTTAAGTACAATCTTATACATGTATATATGACATGTTATATAAACAATATATCTAGTGCATAATCGAATATATTCATCAACCATAATACATGAAAGAGACTCAAAACAATGTTGGAAGAAGAATTCTCTTTATTAACAATCAATGAATGAGATAAGTGTACAACCCAGCACATTAGACAAGGACTCCGATGCAACCAAAGGAATCTGAGTTCTGCTACTCCAATACTTCTGAAGATATACCACCAGCATAAGTTATCTCTCCAAACTTGATTCATCAATGCCCTCCCCAAGGCCTCTATTTATACTTCGGGAAATAGAGTGGTTTTAAAGGTTGAGGAGTTTGAGAGAGTTGGGATGGTTAATGATTAGGGCCCAAATAATCTCCATTAATTGTGATTTATATTTTTAAATGTTGAATCAAGATGTACGTGACACACAATTTCTTAAAAGAAACCCGCATATGTTGATGTACGCGGGTTGCAATGGAGATATCCGCGTATAGTACGTGAGTTGTCAATGGGAATAGTCGCGTACGTACGCGGGTTGCAATGAAGATAGTCACATATGCCATTCAACATTTAGAAAAATAATATGGCAAGGTGGTTCAAGGGTAAATGCATCTCGTGTCATGCCCATCTATAGTGTTTTGGCAAACTTCAATCCTAAAGTGTCCTTTTGTGTAAAAACATAAGGAATGCCAACACTCGAACACAGAAGCACCATTTAGATTGATAACACGCATTATTCCTCTAACATAAGAATGCACGTGGATGCGTGCTAGTCCTTCTTTTTTCTCAATCGAGGAAGGTTTTGTTGTTCCTCAGCATTCATTGTTGATCATTGATGATTGTTCACTCTTCTGAGTCATGGAACGGGTTGTTCTATAGCATTTTTATGTGTGGCAGTGTTATTCAACATCCCACAGATTTTTTTGTAAGTATTTTACTTTTCTAAGACCCTGGTTGATGGGTTACATTGTTGTTCTGAACTATAGAGTGGTATGAAACCTTGTTTCTCTATGGTACAGAGTAGAGCTCTTGTTCTTCTGTCTCCTTGTGGTTTGTTGTGACATGCACCCTAGATCAGGTCTAAATTGTATATAAGAATTAGGATTGGAAGAGACGTTGAATGGGCTTAATAAACCTAGTACAGAGATGAACCGCATGAAAATATACGAGTGGATGCTGAATCTTCACTGCACACCTTGAAGAGCACCAGAAGGGAAGGCATATCCTAAGGGATTGTGTAGCAGATAAGGGGATGCTTCCTTGTGCTGGGGTGCAGGTAATGTGGATTCCAGGCTACATAGATCTTGCGAAGGTGTCCCTAGTTCTTGAATGAGCCACTATATTATCCATTTTTTCTTTCCACTACCTTAGCATCCTGTGAAACCCAAACATAGATTGGCTTGGATGACAGCCTCTGGAACCCCATTGTATATTGGATTGGTTGGGTAGCTTGTGAAACCCAATTAAAAATTGGCTTAACTAAGCAGCCTGATAAACCCAAATGGTAGTTGGCTTGGCTTTGTCTTGTTGTGAATTTGGCCATGTGTAATCCTTGGTTGGACAACTTGTGAAACCCGACTGTTAGTTGGCTTGGGATGAATGTCCTATGAAACCCAGCAGTGATATGGCTTGGATGAGTTCCTGATAATCCCATATGTTGGGTTGGTTGGTCCTTAATGTAAATGTTAGCTTGACTATGTCCAGTCTGTGAAACCCAACTGTTAGATGGGTTTGCTGAATATCCCATGAAACCCAGCAGTGAGGTGGATTGGTTGTGTACCTTGTGAAACCCATCTATTTGGCTTGTTTTCCTGCATCCTGATAAACCCAACTGTGTGTTAGCTTGGCTAGACAGTCTCATAAAACCAACTAAAGGTTGCCTTTACTATGTGTGATATGATTTGGCTATCTGTGAGTGTGTTGTTCCCTAGTTCCATATGGAAGTCATTCCCAACTTAGGGGCAGCAGTTCTGTTGAGATATTAATGAACACAACTGGCCTATGGTTGGGTGGAATGTTGTAGCGACATAACTAGCTACAGGACAACGCGATATTCAAGATAAGTATTCTATGTTATTCCTATTTATGCAATGTATTTTCTTATGAATGAATTGAACATGATGAATGATTGTTAGTAATTTCAGTAGAGTTTATTGTTGTTAAATGTTCCTGCATTTGCATTTGTATAATCCTTGTATGTTTCAATGTATTCTTCTTATGATCATGGAGGCTGGAAGACTACATACAGAGTCAAAAGGCATCTAACTTAAGTGTTTTCTACACAGCAGGATCCTTCTGTGAAAGGCTGGAGGCCAAAGAGAGAAGTTGAAATAGAGTATAATGTTGGCTTTCCACACCCTAGAATCCTCCTATGGAAGGTGGAAGGTAGAAGGTGGAAAATAGGAAAAAGAACAAGTCAGAATGTTGGTTTTTCATACCACAGAATCCACCTGCAGAAGGCAAAAGTTAGAAGCAAAAACTGAACCAGATATTCTAAGGAAAAAATGTATTTTCTATAGCTTGGGATCTTCCTTTGGAAGGTGGAAGGTGGGGGGCAAAAAATGGGGAAAAGGTTAAGGAAAAATGTTGTCTTTCCGAATTTCGAGTTCCAAAGGTGGAAGGTGGAATGTGGCTGAATAATTTGGGTAAAATTTATGTTTCTGATTCTCGAGTTTCAAAGGTAGTAGGAGGAAGAGCGGAAGGCAGAAGGTGGAATGTGGATGAATAATTCCATCAAAATTTATGTTTTCAATTCCCAAGTTCTGAAGGAGGAAGGTGGATGGTGGAATGTGGCTGAATAATTTCGTCAAAAGTTATGTTTTTTGATTCCTGAGTTCTGAAGTCAAAAGTGATGAAGGTAGAAGGAAAAAATTGGTTTGAATAACTCCGTCACACATTGCATTTCCATTTCTCAGGTTTCATAATGGAAGGTGAAAAGCGAAGTGTAGAAAGGATAGGTTCAGTGTGGAAATGACCTTTCTAGTTACAGAGTGGATTTGTCAAGGGAGGAATGAATGTTACAGTGGTTTCTAAGATGAAGAATGAATGTTAAAGGATGTTACATGACCCGTGATTGTGTTAAAAGAGATAGTAAAGATAATTTTTAAATTATTCTGTATTTCAGTCAAGTGTATGGGCATCGGGTTCATGGACATCATGGGATATCATAGTAGTAGGTATGCTACATTGTGGTATCATAGAGCAGTTGAGGTTGTGTTTATCCTCCAAGGTAGGAGGGGACGTGACATTGTGGTATCAGAGCTATTGATTACACATTGATCCTAAATGTCCCAAGTTAAATAGTTGCAGAGAGAAATTTGCAGGAAGATAGAGTGCTAAATTGCTAAATCTAGCTAGCCCGACCAAATGTCCCAGGAAGTGCCTGATAAAGGGCGGACTTCAAATTGGCGGTGAACCCAATTACATAAATATTTTGCGCTCCCTAAAGTGACTTTCATACCTTCAATATTCACGTGCGATATCCAATGGGGAAGGGACACGTAACTTACGCACATTTCCTGTCGTGCACAACAAAATTTTCTTTGTCTGCACTAGTTCTCTCAGTGAAATCACTATCAACTGTTGATCTGTTTAGGTATCGACCTTGTCCATTGATATTAATCTATGTCATGGAGATTACTTTCCAATTTCACAACTCAACACTGTTTAATCCTCCTTCTTCTTTTATTTACGAAATTCACCTTGGTCGTAGATCTGGTTCTACCATGATCTCGACTGTCCACACCTGCAGTGAATAGTTGGTAAGTGATTTTTGAATTCTGATATTATCATGCAACTAACAATGGTGTTTATTAACACATTTTGCAGAGTCATCGTGCATTTTGGAAAAGTTGGTTTGTGGCTCGGACATCAAAACCTACAGCATGGATGATACACAGGATCCCTATGGGCACGAGGAAGATGCCATGGGGGAAAACGTCTGAGTTGGAAATGCTGAAACAAAATCTAATGGGAGAAGATATCAAGATACTCCCCCAGATTTTGCAGCCAACATGAGAAGCCTTAGGGTGGAGATGTAGAGTTACAGATAAGACAATTAAATCATGATTAAATCTTAGGAAGAGCAGCATCAGTTAAATGCAACCATGCTGTAGAGTTTGATAGACATCCAAAGGAAGATGAACTATAGGAATCAGGTAGTAAATCCAGAATGAAGTAAGAGCACTACCATAGGAAGAAAAATATCTTATATTGGGTCATCTGGCTCTGAAGGATCCATTATGGGTTCAAGATCTTCAACTCACAAGAATAAGAGGAAGAGGCATTACAGGAACAGTTCACGTGATGAAGTTAAGAAGGCAATGTCTCCTACCTTTAATGGTGATGTAAAGACTGGTCAAGAAGATGAAGCTTGGCTTCCTGGGATGAAGAAATATTTCCAAGTTTAGGACTACTCTAGAAATATGAAGGACATAGTAGCCATCTTCAATCCGAATGGAAGAGAATCTATATGGTGGGAGCACCTCAAGAAAGTGAAAAATATTAATTACATAAAGATTGTGTGGAAGAAGTTCAAGAAGTATTTCAATCGGAAGTACCTCTCTGATAGGTACTATGATGACAAGATCAAAGAATTCCATGAGATAAAATTGGGACAACTGACCATGGAATAATCTGCAAACAAATTCTTGGAGCTGTTGAGGTATGTTAGGTATATCAAGGACGATAAAGTGAAAATCCAATGCTTTCTAAGTGGGATACCTCAGTCTTACAAATAATGGATTTTTTGATGAACCTAGAACTATAGAAGAGTCTATAAGAAAGGCTAAGTATTTCTATGATTAAAACAAAGGAAAACTAGATATCCGTAAGGCATGGAAGGACAATAAGAATGAAAAGTTTGACCAAAGGAAGAAAGATTTCAAACCTTCTCACTTCTGGAATCAGCAAAGGTAGCCATCACAATTTGTGGCTAAGCCTTCCAGAGTGATGGGGGACAATACAAGAGATGAAAAAGAGATCAAAGAACAACCCCAATTTTGGATATGAGAAAAACATATGCATAGGAACTGTCCTCTTGAGAATGGGTATGTAAGGCAAGCTCACAACATACAAGAAGATGAAACAGTGGGTCAGGTAGCAAGGACTGTCCCTAGAATTTATGCAGTGCTAGAGGACTGAAAGACAGATCATTAGTCAACTGTGACTGAAGTTGAAGGTAAGATTGTTGAGCAATCAGTTTCTATTTTGATTGAACCTGGATCTACTCACAGTTATATTACTCCTATAGTAGTTGATATTTGTGATTTTAAGAAGTAAAATAATAACAAATCATGGTTAGTTCAAATAGCCACTGGAACCAAGAGAAAAGTTAGTGAAGTGGTAGAGAAATGTTTGTTAGATATGGATGGGTTATTCACGTATGCAGACTTGAATGTTCTACCACTTGATTCTCATGATATTCTCATTGGAATGGATTGGTTATAAGTTCACAGAGTTAAGCTTGACTACTACAGTAAGAATTTTGAATGAATGGATGGAGAAGGAAATCCAAGGGTGGTGAGAAGCATTCCAAAGGTGATTTCTATTAGGAATATTTCAGCAATGCAGTTGAAGAAGCTATGTAGGAAAGTGTAGCTAGGGTTTTACCCCTAGCTTGTGCGAATGAGCACCTACTAAGGATAACTGACTCCTTAGCAGCAGTTTAGTAAAAAGTAAATAACAATGCTAAACAGGAATAAAAACTAATCTAAAACACGTGCATGAAACAAAACAGCAAAATATAAAGAATGGTTTTTTATTGATATTACCTCCAATGTGGAGGTTGGTGAAGCCCTTTGCGCTGATCTGAGAGGTTGCTCCGAGCTCCAGCTGCTCCTTCTGTTTCTCCGGTGGTGGAAATGGGCCAAAAGGGGCTCTCAATGGTGAAAGTAGCTCAAAGGGTGAGCTAGGGTTTCAAGAGCAATTTTGGAAGAGTAAGGATGCTTGTGACTATGGATGTGAAATAAGGGGTCTCCATCACCTATTTATAGTTTTTTAGTGGTGGAGTGTTGGCCCATGGTTTTGGAAACCATATGGTTTAGGGCAGCTTGTTTAGGGTTTTTTCCTCCTTTTCCTCATTATTTTATATTTTTCCTTCCCTTTTGGGGATTTTTGCTATTTTTAGAGGAATTTTGGATATTTTTGGAGGAAAAAGGGGTTTTTTGGCCTTTTGGAGGCATTTTAGTGGGATTTTCAGGGTTTTTAAGGGAAATATGGTAGGAAAATGGACAAATGAGCCATGTAGTGGGGTAGATGAGGTAGTGAACACTTTTTGGGTGTTAACAGATTGCCCCCTGATGTGCGAGGGCAGGAGCTCATCGTATGGACGATGGACATCATAAGTCATATATGGTTTTTTTGGGGTGTGGAGAAGAGAAGAAACAAACTGAAGCCCGGAACAACGATCCCGAACCAACTCCAAGAACAAAAAGTACATAACCTCAATAATGGATGAGGAATCATCTGATCATATGGACGAGGCGGGCATTCCCATGCTCGTATCAGGATATAACATAATAATAACAATGGGGTCCAAAATATGGGGACCTGACATATACATGGCCTCAAATACTGAATGGAGAAGAATCTCACTATATGGACGACGCGGGCATACCCATGCTCGTATCAAGATATATAAAAATAACTGTGAGGCCCGAAAAGGGGGACCCGTAGGATACATAAACAACCACTGTGTAGATCATAAGGGTCCAGAAGGGACACAAATCTGGGACATACTGCGAGGCTGACCATATCTGAGCTAAAAACCTGATGCACTAGAATGATAGCAGTGCTACTGAATATGCTACCAAAGGAACTGATGAGCTGCTGGATCAGAGTGACAAGGGTCACACTCGCAATGGTACACTGAACTGGAACTGTACTGGGTACTCAAGGAAGCATGGAACTGGGTGAATTCCGAATACAATCGCCAACGTAGCCTGGAAATCCACGGGAACATATAACTGGGCGTTCCGAAGTGACTCACCAATGTGCTAGAGTCGGGGGAAATCCGGGGTCTTCGACAAATAATGTAAGGGATATAAAGCCTGCGCGATTCTCAACGATGTGATCAAGGTGCTGAAGTCGAGCATGTGAGAAACAACCATTCGGAGAGGCAATGATGACTCCTCCAAAAATGGTCCGTAGGCACCCACCATATATGGTGAAGGGTCCAAGGCGCAGGGGCCTCTGGGTCTATCCTATGGAATAGAGGGGCTGTCGTCGACAGAGGGAGACCTGCAACTATCAAGGCAATGATGTTTCCTTGAAAGGAGCGCGAGGTGGAAAACTGAAATGTGATAGTACTGATGACAGGATGGATAAACTGGGGGGAATAACTGGGCAAGTAGAGTGGGGGACTCAAACTTGCTTTGTTCAGAGTATGATGGTGGGGAAGATCGGGAAGCATATGAAACTGACTAGTGGTAAAGGGATCATAGCTGTATTGGATCTGGGAGGGTGACTGGGCTAAGGGAGACTCAAGCTGTGGCAAAATGGCAGGAAACTGCAGAATACTCTGAACAAAGGCGACCTAATTGGGGGTGCTGCTGAGAGGATCGATCATAGCGCCAAGGGGCACTGGGGGACTTCTTCATGGGTTAGGGAACAAGAAGAAGTGTGGATATAAAATGGTACTGTCGTGTGGATTTTATGAGCCCGGGACAGTTCATGCTCGTGGTTGCTTTCAATTTTTAAGGAGTCTGAAAGAAATAAGAAGACTCTGAAGCAATGGAGTGGTATGGTACTGTCATGTGGATTTTATGAGCCCAGGACAGTTCATGCTCGTGGTTGCTTTCAATTTTAAGGAGTCTGAAAGAAAATAAGAAGACTCTAAATGGATGTAATGGTACTGTTGTGTGGTTTTTTACGAGCCCAGGACAGTTCATGCTCGTGGTTGCTTTCAATTTTAGGGAGTCTGAAAGCAAATAAGAAGACTTTCAATGGATGTAATGGTACTGTCGTGTGGTTTTTTACGAGCCCAGGACAGTTCATGCTCATGGTTGCTTTCAATTTTAAGGAGTCTGAAAGCAAATAAGAAGACTCTGAATGGATGTAATGGTACTGTCGTGTGGTTTTTTACGAGCCCAGGACAGTTCATGCTCGTGGTTGCTTTCAATTTTAAGGAGTTTGAAAGCAAATAAGAAGACTCTGAAGTAGTGGAGTGGTACTGTCGTGTGGATTTTACGATCCCAGGACAGTTCATGCTCATTGGTGCTTTCAATTTTAAGGAGTCTGAAAGCAATAAGAAGACTCTGAATTAATGGAATGGCCAGGCAAGGAGGAAGTGTTTAATCAAGGAACATTTATGATGACCAGGAATGAGGGTGGGGCGAAACACTTGGTGGGCCTCCTTGCGGGGTGAATGAATGGTGGAAAAATAACGAAACATTTGCAGTATGACAGGAGTGAATGGCTCATGTAAAAAGTGTGGAACAATTTGATGGCGGCCGATGTGGCGCGCAAACCAAGGCGACTAGTGGTGTCAAACAATGGGTGAAAAATGGACGTAGAAAAAGAATGTGACGAGGTGACCGACGTGACGGGCTCATTGTACTGATTCCAATGGTGGAAACAGTTCGAAAAACGGACTTCGTATGGGTTCAGAATGGCCAAAACAAGAAAAAAGTCAACTGACTATAAATAGTAAGTGGGCCCAACATGACAAGTGTCATTTGTACTATTTTGACTTTGACTAGCGATCGGATTGGACCAAAGCTGAGGTGGAATTTCTGGACTATCCGACCGGCCGATTTTAGATTCGGGAGAGACAGGTATTCCATCAAACTCATACCTTCTTTGTCATTGGGTTCAGGGGGGGTAGTGGGTCCCAGGGTATGCTTTGTACGGTCCACGTGGGGTGGACCACGGGTTTAGCCTCGACAGCCGCGGTTAGGGACCGCGACTGTAGGCCTGACAGCCGCGGTTAGGGACCGCAACTATAGGCCTGACAGCCGCGGTTAGGGACCGCGACTGTAGGCCTGACAGCCGCGGTCGGGAACCGCGGGTTTAGGCCCGACAGCCGCGGTTAGGAACCGCGAGTTTAGGCCTAACAGCTGCGGTCGGAAACCGCGGCAGGGAACTCTAAAGCCGTGGTTTTGGACCGATCTATTCGGGTTTTTGGTTGGGGAAAGGGTGATTACTATTTGTTTGACATGAGTCTGATGAGGTTCCTTTGCGTGATTGACAGGATGCCGCAGGTGTTGTGGAGAAAGCGGGAGATACCAGAGGATATTATGGCCATCGTCTGAGAGGACCGGCGGGTACGGTCGATGCTGGGGTTATTTGGACTGCTGAAGTTCGCTGAGGTACCTATGATGCAGTCAGCAGCATTGCTGCTGAACCGACTGGTTGGTTTCTGGGAGCCAGACATACAGGCTTTCCGAGTGCAGGGTGAGAGGGTGGACCTCACCCTGACTGATGTGTACTTCTTGACGGGGTTGCCCTGCCTGGGGAGGGTAGCAAACACATAGCCGCGGGTGTCTGCGGACATTGATATGGATGACATGTTGGAGCGGTTCTGTGGGCCAGAGGCTCGGGTGCATAGGAATGCACTTCTGGTGAGAGACCTACAGGAGCCAGTAGTACGGGCCATGGCAGCTTGTGTGGTGCATGTTTTTGGATCCCAGTCACCGGAGAAGGTGTCTGGGGGTCAGATGCAGCTAGTGGAGCGCGTACTGGCCGATGTGTATTATGTGTGGGGCCAGATGTTCCTGACCTACGTGCAGCGGCAGCTGACAGCAGCGAAGGAATCGGGGAAGGGGTTCTACTATGGTTCGTTTTTATGTGCATTCTTTATGGAGAGGGTACCCACACTATGGCAGCAGGTGCCGGTCAGGGCAGGAGGCTTGAGGGAGCCGCGGATGGTGCGGTGGGGCGAGATGATGCGCCGCCGTGGTGGAGGTACTTTACGCAGGAGTTGTACCTGCAGTGGCTCCAGCTA
This sequence comes from Pseudotsuga menziesii, assembly GCA_001517045.1. Classification (NCBI taxonomy): domain Eukaryota; kingdom Viridiplantae; phylum Streptophyta; class Pinopsida; order Pinales; family Pinaceae; genus Pseudotsuga; species Pseudotsuga menziesii. The sequence continues at coordinate 80,360 of LPNX010264533.1, forward strand.
CCGTTGACACTGGAGGACTATCCATATAGAGATATGGACTTTACCGGAGATCCAGATGCGCCATGGCCGCCAGGACAGGCATGGGAACCAGATGGTACGTATGGTTTGATTGCATTGTCAAGTTTTATAGATATGATAGTTGATTGATATATTGTTACTGACACATGGGTGATCTACAGATGTGGGCCCGAGGCCGCCACCAGGGCATGTGGCACGAAGGGGGATTGTGGCCGTTCCAGCGCTGCCTAGGCGGGGGGAGGTGCGTCACCAGGATTCAGAGGGGACACTGGAGTCTGTAGGGGCCCTGCTCGACCGTTTGCTGGTGGGGGTGACTGACGAGGGGTGGCGGGACATTGATCCGGACGTGATTCAGGATTGCATGAGGGCACCCCACGACTTCAGATCGATTGCGATCCGGGTGGCTATCTTGGCGGATAGGGCACGGGCACCGGAGCCCAGATGGGATGAGGATTTTCCAGAGGAGGAGCGAGGGGAGGACTCAGAGGCAGCGGATATTGGTAGTGACACGGGGTACGACTCTCATTAGGGAGTGCAGGGGACTCCCCCTGAGTTTTGTAGATACGGCGTGTATTTTATGAGATGTAGCGATGTACAGGCATTTTTTGTATAGCTGAGTACAGGGGTACTCAGGGCATGTATAGCACTGTGACATATATTTTTTGATGTATATATATGCACATGGATGCACCTTTTTGTGATGTTGTGTTAGTTGTACGCACGTGGATGCGCTTTATGATGTGTGATATGTTTGTATTGCACGTGGATGCAAGTAGTCTAGGATGTTTGGGCACGTGGATGCCCCTTGTGTATTTTATGTGTTTTTATGGTTTATGTACATGGATGCAAATGTGGATGCACTGCAATCTTTTTGGGTTTTTATATATTTTGATGAGATGCTATGCAGGATGGAGGTGTTACATGGTGTGATTGATATGCCAATCTAGGATGTTATTGGCCATTTGATCTGCGAGACTATTGTAAGCTCTTGGGACATGTGTGAATGTGATGGATTCAAACTGTTGGCTAAGTTGTTTTGTACGTAGGAATTTTCTAAATAGGTAAGGATCACACACCTTGTAGCAGTTGTTGAGCTGGGAGACAAGTAGCTGGGAGCCGAGAAACACATGAAGGTGACATATGCCCATCTGGAGGGCAGCAGTCAGGAGACCGGTCACAGCATCATACTCCACCTGGTTATTGGTAGCGGTGCCTATACATAGTACGTCAAGGTGAATCAGTTCGTTGGAAGGGGAATATAAGACCCACGCTGCAGAAGCCAGGTTGGGAGACCAGCGGCTTGCGCCATCCGCGAAACCAGTGTAACGAGGTGGAAGATGGTCCATCTGTGGGCATGCAAAAAGAATGATGAATGTAAGATTATGGTAAAGAAGGTGAAAAACAAAAAGAGAGCAAACTGTCCAAGGCGGACCAATGAGGTCGCGGTTTCAGTTATGGGTAAAAGCGTTTAAGATACAACCCATTACGGGGGTTGTGTAAAGGGTGGCCTTCAGAGTCGGCTAAAATGTATGCCCCCTTGCCGAGGCAAGTCTGCACAATGTAAGGGCCTTGCCACATGGATTCAAACTTTCCTTTACCGGTTTTTTTGTGGGCTTGGTCATAGGCGAGGACGAGATCCCCTTCGTGGAAAGTTCGAGGGTGGACATGTTTGTCATAACCGGCTTTGGAGCGGTTTTTGGCCGCTTCGATGTTCTGGAGAGTGGCACGACGATCTTCATCTGCTTATTCGAGGGATAGCAGACGTTGCTCAAGAGGGGAGGTGTCGAGGAGGAGTTCAACGGTGATATGCAAGGCGGGTATCTGACACACGATGGGGAGGACAGACTCTACACCGTGAACAAGATGAAATGGGGTAAAAATAGTAGCGGTCTTGGTGGAGGTACGGTAAGCCCATAAGGCAGGGGAAAGCATATGGTGCCAATTGGACTTATGCCGGTCAACAGTGCGTTGGAGTGTGGTTTTTAGGATTTTGTTAACAGCCTCTACTTGACCGTTCCCTTTAGGGTAGTAAGCAGAGGAAAATTGGTGTTCAAACTTGAGGAGGATGGATAACTCGCGCCACACCGAATCTTCAAAGTGTGATCCATTTTCTGAGACCAACTATTTAGGGACCCTGAATTGAGTGATAACATGGTTAAAAAAGAAATGGGCAGCAGTGTCAACGGTACAGTTGAAGGTGGGCATGGCTTCCGCCCATTTGGTGAAGTAATAGACGGCGACAATGATATACTTATGGCCATTCACAGATGGGGGTCGACACTCCATGAAGTCAATGTCCCACTTACAAAAGGGACCAACAGTGACGACTGGGTGTAAAGGAACAGGTGGTGTCCGGGCCTTAGGGGCAAAAAGTTGGCAGTTATGGCAATGCTTGACCGCAGTGATGCAGTCCGTGAAAAGTGTGGGCCAGAAGTATCCGGCGCAGATGACCTTTTGGGCAGTGGCCATCCCTGAGAAATGGCCACCGCAGGCACCGCTATGACAATCATTAAGGACGTGCTCAGCTTCCTCATGTGTAAGGAAACGACGAAGAATTGTGTCGACCCCTCGTCGGTAAAGTACATCTCCTAAGAGGAGGTAGCGAGAGGCCTGGTGACGGATACGACGACGTCCATTACGAGTGACTGTGGGTCGAAACTTCTGCGTGCGTAAGTATAACAAGATATCACCGTACCATGGGTCATCAGACGAGATAGTGAATAGGTGATTATCAGGTAACTCATCGGATATGGGTGGGGCCGGGAGAAAGGAAGGGAGATCGGTGAGGAGCTGGGCAAGCGCAAGGGCTTTGGTGCTCTTAGGTGTTCGAAATGTGAGGTCATATTCTTGGAGGATAATGACCCATTTAGCCACACGACCTTGTAGGAGCCGTCGGTTTAGGAGATATACCATGGGGTTGGAGTCGGCGACGACTGTGGTATGACTAAGTAAAATGTAGTGTTGCAATTTTTGGACGGAAAAGACCACTGCTAGGGCTAGTCTCTCCTCATATGGGTAACGTAGGGGTGGGCCGGATAAGGTCTGGCTGATGTAGTAAATGACATTGTCTTTGTGTGAGGTGTCTTCTTGAACCAAGACTCCAGACACAGCATGCTCGGAAGCTGAGACGTAGAGAATGAAATCCTGAGAAAAATCCGGAGGGGAGATCAAGGGGGCTTGTGTGAGAGCTTTCTTGAGGGCTTTGAATGCAGCTTCTACTTGCTCGTCCCAGACAAAGGGGATGTGGGTACGGAGCAGGCGCAAGAAACCATGAACGGTTGTGGCGTAATCAGGAACGAAGTGTCGAAGGAAATTGGATCGCCCTTGCAAGTTTTGGAGTTGCCGTAGTGTGCGAGGAGAGGGAAGGTCTAAGATGGCTTGGAATTTCAGGGGATCAACAGTAATTCCTTTCTGGGAAACAAGGAAACCCAACAATCGGCCTACCGGAACGCAAAAGACACACTTGTGTGGGTTCAAGCGGATCTGATATTTGCGACAACGTAGAAAAACTTGCCGAAGGTCGTTAAGGTGGTCTGATCGTTTCCAGGAACGAGCTGTAAGGTCATCAAGGTAGACGAGCAGGATATGGACCAAATCATGAAAGCAATAAGTCATGGCCTGCTGGAATGTGGCACTAGCATTTTTTAGGCCAAAAGGCATGACACGATAGGCAAAGGTGCCCCAAGGGGTAGTAAAGGCAGTTTTGTATTGGTCTTCCTTGCGGATTTGGATCTGATTGTATCCATAAAAACCGTCCATGAACGAGAGGACTTCATGCCCCACACACGATTCGATGAGCTGGTCAATAAATGGCATGGGGAAATTGTCTTTGGGACAGGCGCGGTTTAAATCTTGGAATTCAGTGCATACTCTAATGGTGCCTTGTTTTTTGTTAACGGGCACAGGGTTTGAAACCTAGGTGGTATAGGCAATAGGATAAATGAAGCCTGCCTTGCGAAGTTTCTCAATCTTTGTTTTGACAGCTGGGAGCTTTGAGGGATGAATGGGACGTTGTTTCTGATGAACGGGGGGTACATTAGGCCATGTGTCAATGTGGTGCTCTATAATGACAGGGTCAAGACCGGGAATTTTAGTGTAGGACCAGGAAAAGACATCACGGAATTCGCTGAAGAGTTTTTTGTATTCCTCAATCTCTTGTTCACTGCAACATGCTCCTAAAGTGATGAGTTCGGGGGAGCTTCCTGGGGCAGCGATATCAATTTGGATGACAGGTGAGATGTTGGCCATATTACCCTCCTCGAAGGCGTCAGGAGCAGGAATAGGGTCCTTGAACCAGTCGACCTTGGGGGGAAGGAAGTCTTTGGATTCAACTGCAAATTGGGTAGCAGTGTTAGAAGAGGATTCATCTGGGAGAAAGTAGGAACGATGGTGCATGTCATCCCAGGGATACTCCAAGGCAGTGAGAGCCTTGAGAATCTCCTCATCGGTGTGGAAAGTTTGTGTCGTCAAATCGGTTGACAAGGGAGTAGCGGTGGAAGAGATCATATAAATGGTATTAACCTCTCCGGAAGGGGAGAATGCGGGGGGTGGATCTCCTCAATGGTGGGTGGTGCGGTCTCAAGATCCAGATTTTTCATCTCAAAGAGAGCTGCTCTGTAATCGGGGAGATCGGGACAGTGATTTGTGTAATGCCCACAAATACCACAGATGGCACAGGGGTGGTTAGTGTGCAGGGATTTGTCGTGAGGCTTGGGGGTTGGATCAAGGTGGACAACTGGAATAGTGGGGTCGTCGTCAAGCAGTTCCATGTGTTCCTGTAATGCTGGTAACTGAGGACATTGGTGAGTTGCATGGCCCAACTCATCGCACAGCGAGCATTTGGGAGGAGCACGAAACACAGGGGGGTTTTTGACTGTCTTGGGAGGTGGGACAACAGAGTAAGGTTGGGGGCCTCTGCCCCCAGTGGGTTTGGTAAGAGGAGGGGGTGGGTTTGTGGAGGACGACGGGGTAGCGACACCGGGAGGTGGTTGACTAGTAGTGACAATGGGTTGCACCGGTTGCAGGACGACATTTGGTGTCGGTGGGGGAACGGGAGGCGAAAGATACCAAACGGGTAATCCTAAGGTTAAACCAGGGAGGCTGAGGGTAGCCATGACCGGGGCGCTAACTACTCCTGATGGAGGGAAGAGGAAAGGAATGGTATGGATGGGGGTAGCACCAATGTGGCTAGGTACCAAAGGGGGTTTAGGCAACAAGGGCGGTTGATTAGTAGGAGTTCGCGTATTATGGGACAGGGTACACAGGTCAGATACGTCAGTGGCGGGTGATGGGGGTGGAATAGATTGGAAGGCCGAGGTCATGGGTGCATCTAAGTAAACTCCGGGCCCCATAGAGGAAACAACTGAAGTGGTGGCACTCGAAACAGGTTGTTCAACCATGGGGAGAACATTTTCGGGTGCCGCGGGGGTATTGGGATCATAGTAAGTGAGTTGGTCGACCTTGACCATGCGTCCCTCGTGGGGGAACATCATGGTACGAAAAACGAAAGAAGCAACTGCCCGCATGGCGTACATGTAGCTGCGGCCAAGTAAAAGGTTATAATCAAGCTGTGCATTGATAACCTCGATGTCGATGAGGACGGTTTTTCCAGCCAGCTGGACTGGGACGTTAGTTAACAGGCCTTGTGGTTGAGTTGAATGGCCGTCGTAGGCTCGCAATGCAGTAGTGGACGGCTGGAGAGGGGGGGATCCCAATTTTTTCCAGATGAGGGTGGACATGACACATGTAGAGGCACCTTCATCAATAATGCCTCGATGGATGACAAAATTTCGAACAGAAACACAAACTTGGAACGCTAAAGTGGAAGGCATGCGGGGTTCGGATTGGTCCAAATCAAATGCCATTAAACTCGAATCATTTGGATCGATAGCCCCAATGGCTGAGAGTAAAGTCTTACATTGTGAAGGGCAGTTTTTTAAGACTTCTAACGCAGACATGGCTACGGGCGATTGGGCTAAGTCATCGAAAATGTTGTAGTTTGACGCAGCCCGCGCATTGGGGTTATTGTTGATACGGCGAAGCGGGAAACGAGGTGCTTTGGGAATGCCATCTAGTGGAGGTGGAGGTATACGTAATGCTTGATCAGTGGGATGAGCATTAGTGGGTTTATCGGCGGGAGGGGCTTCAGGGGTGGTGCCATATTGGGTCCGCCGTGTCTGGAGGTTGACCTCATCGGAAGACATCATCCACAAGTGGTGGGTACCTGAGTCATGCATGGGTTGATCAGGAGCAGCGTAAGTGATTTGTTGTTGGGTTGGAGCGTTGGCTTGAGGGGGAGCCAATGGTTGGGTGTTCACTACGTCTTGGGTTGGTAAGGGGTTTTGCAGCACCAAAGGTGGCTGCTGAGGTTGTGGGGGGTTGGGTGGTGCTTGAGGAGCCGCTTGCCCTTGGTGGTGGGCATCTTCAGCCCAAAGTTGCCGAACTCGCTCCATGTGTGGGAAAAAATGTGTGTGGTGGCCATCGACCCCGCAAATAGAACAAGGATGGTTTGTTCGCAAATTGGGGTTTTTAGCCTGCTTGGGCAGGCGATCAGGGTTTTGGTTAGCAGGGGCCACATTATTATCAAGGGGATTAGGGGGTTGACCAGCTTGGTATGCAGGTTGGTTATTCCCACGATTCCGGCCCCTGCCACAGTTTTGTTGGCCCTGGTTGTGTTGGTTGTTCTGGTTTTGCTGCAGGTTTTGTTGAGCGTAAACTTGCCCTTGGGCAGCAGGTGGATTCTGAGGTTGCGCAGGTGCTGGAGCAGGTTGCGGTGGATGATATGTAGGTGGAGGCTGCGCAGGGGTAGCAACTTGAGGGGGTTGTTGATAGGGCTGCGGAACGAGTTGCGGGTTTGCCGCAGGGGCTTCCTGTGGCAAGTAATAAGCGGATTGGGCTTGTGAAGGCGCAGGAGCTGGTGCAGCCTGCTGGTGGTAGTAGGGCTGAGGTGCAACCGGGGGGGCGTAAGCGGGAGTCGCATGACCGAAACATTGCGGTGGACATGAGGTTCCATGAGAATGGTGGTGATGTTGCATGGGGGAATACGAGTTGGTGGCTCCAGGCTGTGAGGTAGCCCGCGAAAGGTCAGGGCCAGGTGTAGGACATGCTATGGAAAATGGTTGAGGATGTGAAGAGACACGGCCAATGATACCGTCGGCAGCGTGGGATGCCCCCGGCGCATCGTGCTGGGAGGAATCGCCGCGAGGGGCGTCAGGTATGATGGTATAGAGATAACCTGACTAGATGTAAATGAGGTCGAATTGTTGGGCCTTAAGGATATCCTCTTCTTCAGACTGGGGTCTTTCGGATGCCACATCCTTAACAATGACAGGGAGAAGGGATTTGAGGAACCAATCTAGGAAGATCCGGTCGTCTAATTTGATTTTGTATAAGCTACGGCGTCGACGCCACTCATGAATGTGGTCCGTAATGTGGGTAGCCGTGTTTTGTCTGCACGATAGGAGGATCTCAACGCCCACGTCATAGCGGACAGGTAACTGGAAGAACTGCAGGAAGGTTGATGCAAGGGAAGCAAAGGTGGCGTGGGTTCCATGGGGTTGCTCGATATACCACTTGGCTACAGAGCCAGTGAAGGTGCGCTATAAGAGACGGAGGCGGATAGAGTCGTCCACTATGGAGTTGGAGGAACACCATATATGGAAAGACATAACGTGGTTTTGTGGGTCCTCACCTGCCTTTTCCTCGAACTTAGGGATGTCAGAGGGGAGCTTGGTGGGCATGTGAGGCCACGCAGGGTCATGTCGGATAGGGTCGTTAGTTAATCTAGCTAGGTCAGGCAGGTTGAGGCTAGCCATGAGTGGCAAACTAGAAGAAGGATGTGACACGGTAGTGAGTTGGACCAAGTTGAGGCCAATGCCCCCAAGTGGAGGGGTAGCGTTAGGGAGGTTGCCCCCAAGTGGGGGAACTAGGGTGATGTGGGATGGTCCTGCACCACCTTGGGTAGTGTGAGCCAATGATGGAGTGGGAATAGGTATTCCTGCTGCGGGAATAGGTGCCGTGAGTGGAACGGTAGATGGGGGCCCCATGGAGGGCATACCCAAAGTAGGAGTGGTAGCTGGTGTAGTGGTGGATGGGCCACCAGCGATCTCTACCAAGACGGGAGTGGAAGTGACGCCAGCCATGGGGCTAGTAGGGGCAGTGTAAATGGGGTTCTCAGACTCTGGCTCAGAATCGGAGGTAAAATAAGGGGCGTCACTATCAGGTGACGGAGTCTGATGCCGCTGACGAGTGGAGTCAAGTGACAAGGCTCGAGTTCTATGATAAGTGGTATCAAGTGAAGATGATCTGTGTCGATGACGGGTGGTGTCAAGTGAACCGTGCTGTGGGGGTTCGCCCCTGAGACGCCGAGAATGTCTCAGAGACTCAATGGTGACAGATGGTGTCAAATCTCTGTGGGTTGAGGTGGGTGAAAAAACAACTCAAAAATCCTAATGCAACCGAGTGTGCAGAAGGAGAGCTCGAAAAATAGGGCACTCAGGCCAACAACCAACTTAAAACACCCAATGTAACAGCTGTGCTATAATAGGTGGAGTGTCAATAGAAATGGTCAGAATGCCAACAAACAACAGGTTTCCTAAAAAATAAAAAACGGTGGACTCACTAGACCAAAAGGAGGTAAGGGAGCATGCAAACACCTAACTAAAAGTATTCTGACTCAACTAGACATATCCTCTGCAAGGTGATGAAATCCAAGTCAGACAATATGAATAGGAAATCCAAGTGGCTAAGATATCCCCCTACCGGGAGGGACACCGGGAAGTCAATCCTAGAAGAATGGCAACTAAGATACCCCGTTCATGACACGTCTAGAAAGGTGAATCTGCCATTTGGTCCTTTTACTGCAATACCCCTATACAGGGATATCCCGAGAACTGCGAAAGGTAGCCCTTCAGTTACTGAATGGAGTGCGGCATTCCACTCAGGCCTCCTGAACCAATCTCGCGACTTCAACCCTCCTAAGGGAGAGGCCCTCTGGTAAACTGGTGTTGACCGTGCCAAAAAATACTAGGGGATTTTGGTTCCCTAATTGGACAACAGCTATGTCTCAAGTGTAAGTAACCGAGGGGTGTTATTGGAAGCCTATTCCCCCGATCCTACCTAACTAAAAAAATTCTTTTGTGTTCCCCAAGTGGGGTTAGAATGTTGGTTGAGTTAAGTAGTTTTTTAAGTCTCACTTGAATTAGATGACAGAGTGTGTGCTCGTGAGGCGATGAACCTGAAATAAAAGTGCCACACAAAGGGGCAACCTTCTAATCAATAATATTGAATCCACAACTTTGACATGAAAAATTTTCTGAAAAAATGCTGAAATTTCAAAAAATGGAACAGAAATTATGTTGCAGAAAAGGCTGTAAGGAAGTAAGGCTGCAGGTGGAACAGATGGCTGTGCAGATGCAGAAAATATTGCAGCAAAGGAGCTGGGTTTAAAAACAGTAAAATATGCAGAAAATAGACCGCGGGTTTGAGGCAAAAGCGAGCGGTCGGACTGCGGGTTTGAACGAAACAGGCGCGGATAGGTCACGGCTTTCTGGATGACAGACGCGGTCTGATCACAGGGAAAGGGCTGAAAGTCACAGTCGGGTCGCAGCTAGGGGGATGAAAGTGGCGTTCGGGTCGCAGCTAGGGGGATGAAAGTGGCGTTCGGGTCGCAGCAAATGGGCTGAAAATCGTAGTCGAGACGCAGCTAGGGGGCTGAAAGCGGCGTTCGGGTCACAAAAAATGGGCTGACAGTCACAGTCAGGACGCCGGAAAATGGCCGACAGGCGCAGCCAGATCGCAGCAAACAGGCTAAATAGTCGCGGTCGTATCATAGGTAACAGACTTGAATCCGTCGGCAGGGCGCCGGAGATGGTCTGATAGCCGTGGTCAGGTCGCAGGTAAAGGCCTGAAAGACGCGGTCGGGACGCGACTGCCGAAGGAAAAAATCCATTTTACGGCGGCCGAAAGGGACAGCTGAAAGGAAAAAACTAACTGAAAACAGAGATTCAAAAGAAACCCAGCGGAGTCGCCAAAACTGTAGCTAGGGTTTTACCCCTAGCTTGTGCGAATGAGCACCTACTAAGGATAACTGACTCCTTAGTAGCAGTTTAGTAAAAAGTAAATAACAATGCTAAACAGGAATAAAAACTAATCTAAAACACGTGCATGAAACAAAACAGCAAAATATAAAGAATGGTTTTTTATTGATATTACCTTCGATGTGGAGGTTGGTGAAGCCCTTTGCGTTGATCCGAGAGGTTTCTCCGAGCTCCAGCTGCTCCTTCTCTTTCTTCGGTGGTGGAAATGGGCCAAAAGGGGCTCTCAATGGTGAAAGTAGCTCAAAGGGTGAGCTAGGGTTTCAAGAGCAATTTTGGCAGAGTAAGGATGCTTGTGACTGTGGATGTGAAATAAGGGGTCTCCATCACCTATTTATAGTTTTTTAGTGGTGGAGTGCTGGCCCATGGTTTTGGAAACCATATGGTTTAGGGCAGCTTGTTTAGGGTTTTTTCCTCCTTTTCCTCATTATTTTATATTTTTCCTTCCCTTTTGGGGATTTTTGCTATTTTTAGAGGAATTTTGGATATTTTTGGAGGAAAAAAGGGGGGTTTTGGCCTTTTGGAGGCTTTTTAGATGGTTTTTTGGCCTTTTGGAGGATTTTTAGTGGGATTTTCAGGGGTTTTAAGGGAAATATGGTAGGAAAATGGACAAATGAGCCATGTAGTGGGGTAGATGAGGTAGTGAACACTTTTTGGGTGTTAACAGAAAGGTTGCAGATTGTATGCAACCCATGTTTTGTAAAAAGAAGAGAATGAAAATCCTAGGTTGGAGGACTTTCATGTATTGCATGAATTCATGGATGTTTTTCCTGATGAAATTCTAGGTCTTCCTCCAAACAGGGACATTGATTTTACAATTGACCGTGTGATTAGAGTAGCAGCATTGTCCAGGAAACCCTACAATATGAGGACACAAAAATTTCTAGAGATGAAGATGCAACTGTAAGAGTTGCTGGAAAAGAAGTATATCATGCCAAGTGTGTCTCCTTGGGGAGCACCAGTTTTGTTTGTGAAAAGAAAGATGGTACACTCAGGTTGTGTATTGATTATAGACAGTTGAATAAAGTCACTATGAAGAATAAATATCCTTTACCTCGAATTGTAGACCTTTTTTATAAAATAAATGGAGCAAAGGTGTTTTCCAAGATTGACTTGAGGTCTGGTTACCATCAGGTAAGAATCAAAGATGAATATATTCATAAGACAACCTTCAGAATAAGGTATGGACACTATGTGTTTGTAGTGGTACCATTTGGTCTCACAAATGCACTAGCTACATTTATGTGTATCATGAATAGTGTCTTCAACAAGTACCTGGAGAAGTTTTTTCTTGTTTTCCTTGATGACATTCTTATTTATTCCAAGAATGAGGAAGAGCGTGAAGAACTTCTGAGACTAACATTGCAATTGCTAAGGGATCATAAGTTGTATGCAAAGTTGAACAAATGTGACTTTTATAAAGATATAATTCATTATGTGGGTCACATTATCTCAGATGAAGTCATATCTATGGACCTTGAAAATATTGAAGCCGTTATGATTTGGCCAACTCCAAGAAATGTTATAGATGTGAGATATTTTATGGGACTTGCAAGATACTACAAGAGGCTCATTGAAGGATTCTCCACGGTTGCACATTCCATCACTTCATTGGAAAATAAAGGGATAAATTTTTAATGGACACCAATATGTGAGGAGAGCTTCCAGTAGTTGAAGAATCTTCTTACAAGTGCACCAATTCTGAAAATTGTAGATACAAAAAAAATATTTTGTGGTGTGTACGGATGCATGCAATCAAGGACTTGGAGCAGATATTATGCAAGACAATCGTGTGGTATGTTATGAGTCTAGAAAGTTGAAGGATCATGAGAAAAACTATGGCGCTCATGATCTATAACTTGCAGCCATAGTACATGCTCTCAAGATGTGGAGGAATTACTTAATGGCTAGAAAAGTTGAGTTAAGGATAGACCATTACGGTCTGAAGTACTTGTTTGATCAGCCTACTCTAAATGCTAGGCAAGCTAGATGGCTGAAGTTTTTGTGTGAGTTTGATTTTGAAATCAAACACATAAAAGGAAAAGAAAATAAAGTGGTTGATGCACTCAGTATGAAGGTGCATGAAATGCATGTGGCATCTCTTAGTGTTTTCCAACCAGATTTGAGACAACAGATTGTTGATCATACAGCTGAGGATGAAATGTATGTGCATATCAAGGATAAGTTGCAGCAGCAAAATACTGAAAATAAGTATGAGGGATATAAATTGGAAGAAGATGAACTTATTACCTACAAGAACATAATTTATATTCCAAATGTAGTAGACTTGAGGAGAATTGATATGGATGAAATCCATCAAGCTCCATATTCCAGTCACCCAAGATATTAGAAGACAGTTGCTATAGCCATGAAGCAGTACTTATGGCCAAGAATGAAAAAGGACATTGCTAAGTATATTTCTAAGTGCATGAAATTTCAGCAGGTAAAGGTTGAGAATCAACACCCAACAGGTTTATTGCAGCCTTTCCCAGTCCCAGAATGGAAATGGGAAGTTACTTCCATGGATTTTATTACAGGGTTTCTAATGACCTAGAGACAACATGATTCCATCAATGTTGTGGTGGACAAGTTGAAAAAGGAATCACATTTTATACCGGTTAAGTCCACATATAAGACTAATTCCATTACAAAAATATTCATGAAGGATATTTTCAGATTGCATGGATTTTCTAAGGCAATAATCTCTAATAGAGATCCCAAGTTTACTTCCAAGTTTTGGAAGGGTATGTTTGCATATTTGGGTACAAAGTTGAGCTTCAGCACTTCCTACCATCCTCAAACTGATGGTCAAACAGAGAGAGTAAATCAGGTGTTGGAAGAAATTCTTTGCATGTATGTGATGGACAAACCATCCAAGTGGAAGGATTATTTTACACTTGGTAGAATTTTCCTATAATAATGGACAATAAGCATCCTTGAGTATGAGTCCATATGAATCCTTTTATGGAATAAGGTGTAGGACACCGGTGAATTGGGATAATCCAGTGAACATGATTGTTCTTGGTCTAGAATTGCTCAAGGAAATGGAGCAAGAGGTTGCAAAGATCAAGAAGAACTTGAAAGCAACCCAGGATAGAAAGAAAATCTATGCAAATAAGCATAGAGTGCAAAGAGAGTTCTTTGTTGGGGATCATGTTTATCTTAGAGTGGGGCCAAGGAAGAGTTACTTGAATCTTGGAAGTTGTGCCAAGATGTCACCTAGATATTGTGAGCCTTTTGAAGTGCTTGAAAGAATAGGGATAGTTGCATATAGACTTGCATTTCCTACTAGCACTAGAGATCGTAATTTTTTTAATGTTTCTTTGCTTAAGAAATATGTACATGATCCCAACCATGTCATAAATTGATATGTGATTCCGATGGAACCTAAGGGAGAGTTCCAAACTGATCCATTATGCATCCTCGACAAGAAGGTCACAGTGCTCCGGAATCAAGCCATTGGACTTGTAAAGGTGCAGTGGAAGCACCATGGTCCTAATGAGGCTATGTGGGAGCTAGAGGATGCCACGCGATTGGCACATATAATTTTGTTGAATTTTGTAAAGAACTAAGGACAATGATAATGAAGGGGGATGGGAATGTAACACCCCAGTTTTGAACCCATGGTATTGAAATTGTACATTATGTATATATTGTATGTAAATCGTGGAAAGGAGCTCAAGGCCAAGGCCCTGCAATTGATTTGGTGTTTTTTGTATAGGTGATCAAGGTTGATACCTATAATTATGGTGTTAGTCAAGCGCAACACATTTTGAACTATCATGTACATATACAATTTAATAAATTACCATAGCTAGCTATTCACTGCAACATGAAGAGATGGGGGAATAATTTCACAAGGAATAGGGAGTAGAGTTAGTCAAATTTTTGAGCCAATAGGGTGAGACCATATGTCAATTACGAAACTCATAACCGTCAGCTAGATTTTTGTCCTATGTCCTCAATCATTAAACTCTTCTAGAAGAATGGTTGAGGTAATTAATGCCTTGGGAAGAGCAAGGAATGGAAGCCGGTTTCTTGATTGAGCTTGTCTACATCTTGCAGCCTGTAGTCTAGGAAGCCACGTTCTTGCTTCTGACACAAGAAAGCATGTGGATGCATACCATTATGTCTTTTTCCTCGGTCAAGGAAGGTTTTGTTGTTCCTTAGTATTAATTGTCGATCATTCACGATTGTTCACTCTTTAGAGTCACGGAATGGGTTGTTCTACAACGTTTTTACATGTGACTGTGTGGTTCAACATCCTGCAGAGTTTTATGCAAGTATTTTACTTTGTTGAGACCCTGGTTGATGGGTTACAATGTTATTTTGAACTATAGAGTGGTATGAAACCCTGTTTCTCTATGTTACAGAGTGCATCTTGTGTTGTTGTGTATCCTTGTGTTTTATTGTGATGTGCACCCTCGCTCGAGTTTGAACTGTATGCAAGACTTAGGAGTGGAAGAGATGTTGAATGGGATTGATAAACCTAGTGTAGAGAGGAACCTCACAAAAAGATAAGAGTGGCTGGTGAATATTCACTGCACACCCTGAAGAGAATTGGAAGGGAAGGCATAGCCTGAGGGACTATGTAGTATAGAATGGGATGATTCCTTATGTTGGGGTGCAGGTAATGTGGATGCCAGGCCATATAGATCTTGTGGAGGTGTCCTTAGCTCTTGAATGAGCCACTAGCTTATCCATTTTTCCTTTCCACTTCCTTAGCAGCCTGTGAAACAAAAACATAGATTGGCCTAGATGATTGCCTATGAAACCCAATTATATATTGGCTTGGCTAGGATGCCTGTGAAACCCAATAAGAAATTGCCTTGGATGAGAATCTTGATAAACCCAACTGGTATTTGTCTTGGTTGTGTCTTGTTGTGCATTTCGCCATCTGTAATCCTTGGATAGACATCCTTTGAAACCCAACTATTAGTTTGATTGGGATGAATGGCATTTGAAACCCAACAGTGAGATGGCTTGGATGAGAGCGTGATATACCCATTTGTTGGCTTGGATGGTCCTTAATGTAAATGTTGGCTTGGTTGTGCAATCTCTAAAACCAAATTGTTAGCTGGCTTGGCTAAATATCCTGTGAAACCCAACAATGAGATGGCTTGGCTGTGTAGCCAGTGAGACCCATTTGTTTGGTATGTTTTCTTGTAACATGATAAACCCAACTGTGTGTTGGATTGGTTGGATAGTCTGATAAACCCAACTCAAGGTTGGCTTCACTGTGTTTGATATGATTTTGTTATGTGTGATTCTTTTGTTCCCTATTTCCTTGTGGAATCCATGCCCATCTCATGGGTGGCAGTTGTGTTGAGATATTAATGAACACAACTCGCCTATGGCTGGGTGGAACGTTGCATCAACATAGCTAGTTGTGGGACAACTTCATATTCAAGATAAGTATTCTCTATTATTCTTATTTGTGCAATGTATTTTTTTATGAATGAATTGATCATGATGAATTCTTGTTAGTAATTTCAGTAGAGATTACTATTGTTAAATGTTCCTACATTTGAATCTATATATGCATTGTATGTTTCAATGTATTCTACTTATGATCATGGAGGTTGGAAGCCTGGATACAGAGTCAGAAGGCATCAGACTTAAGTGTTTTCCACACCTCGGTATCTTCCTATGGAAGGCGGAAGGAGGGAGGTAGAAGAGAGAAGTTGAAACAGAGTAGAATGTTGGTTTTCTGCACCCCAGAATCCTCCTGTGGAAGGTGGAAAATATGAAAAAGAACAGAGACGAATGTTGGTTTTATGCACCCCAGAATCATCCCGTGGAAGATGAAAGTCGGAAGTGAAAAAGGAGTCATAGATTCTAAGTAAAAAGTGTATTTTCTGCACCCCAGGTTCTTCTTGCGGAAGGAGAAAGGCGAAAAATGGGAAAAAAGTTAAGGAAAAACATTGTCTTTCCGGTTTTCGAGTTTCGAAGGTGGAAGGTGGAAGACGGCATGTGCCTAAATATTTTCATCAAAAGTTATTTTTCTGATTCCTGAGCTCCAAATGCGGAAGAATTAAGGGGGGAAGGCCGAAGGTGGAATGTGGGTGAATAATTCCGTCAAAATTTATGTTTCCTATTCCTAAGTTTTGAAGGTGGAAGGCGAAAGGAAGAAGGCAGAATGGGGCTGAATAATTTTGTCAAGGGTTATGTTTATGATTCCCAAGTTTTGAAGGTGGAAGGGTGGAAGGAGGAAGGTGAAAAGTGGTTTGAATGAATGTGTCACACATTGTGTTTATAGTTCCTGGGTTCCGCAGCAGAAAGCAGAAGGGCGGAAGGCGAAGTGCGGAAAGGACAGGTTCAGTGAGGAAATGACCTTTCCAGTTACAGAGTGGATCTGTTAAGGGAGGAATGACTGTTACAGTGGTTTCTAAGCCTAATAATGAATGTTAAAGGATGTTTTGTGGCCCATGATTGTGTTAAAATAGATATTAAAGATAAGTTTTAAATTATTCCACATTTAAGTCAGGTGTATGGGCACTGGGTTCATGGGCATCGTGGCATATCAAAGTAGCGGGTACATGACTTTGTGGTATCATAGAGCAGTCAAGGTTGCATTTCTCCACCGAGGCGGGAGGGGACATGACATGTAAATACCATGTGCATAAATAATAAAATGGTCCAACATGGATGTGTAAAGAGAGACAAAGGGGCTATGATTCAACCAGAGGGGAAGAGGAAAGGGGGGACCATGCGAGAGAAAATCCTTGCTACCAAGTGTCAACCTTAGAACTCATACAAATTATGTAATGTGCCTTGAATAAGCCTATTATTTCCTTTCTTTACTACTTTTTATAAAAATTGAATGTTGTTTGTGAGGTTGGTATGAAAAATCACCTCATGCAGTTATTGAAGTATGGGGATGATTACACCTTTGTGATAGTTCTGTCAACAACCATGTCTGTTTTCTTTTCATCATTTTTCATAACTGTTGGATTCTACCTTCATTCTCATTATCCAGTAATACAGAATATGCGACGCTCGAGGCAGTTGTGAACATGACTATATATAACCCAAGAAATCGAGTTGAAAGACAAAGTTGTTGATTTGAAAGGGAAATCAATGGTTGTAGGTGAAAAAAGATGTTAGGAAAATAGGGAACCTTTCCCATTGAGTTTTATTGCTCATGGATTCTTGAGAATACATGAATTTATGTTATAGGTGGCTCTCCAACAACATTTCATAGATTGGTCTTCTGCTATGCACACACTAGAAGCTCTTCGCAAGATGGATCACCCAAGAGAATCATGGATCAGTGAAGGCGATGCCTGAGCCAAGAAAGGTGTTGCATCGGGTAGGCATTGTGGAATCCAAGGATGTTAGAGTTGAGTGAGATCCTTGTAGATCTCTATATTAGCACTTGGATTCATAGAGAGTATATCAGGTTGTGGGATGAGAGAGAGAATCATGTAGTTGTTTCCTTCACCCTAGTGGCCTCATAACATAGATTGGGGGTGGCCTCTCAAAAGGAAGAGTATATGCTAGACATAGTGCCTATGGTTGGGTGTAAAATCACTCTTACACAACCAATTTCTTGGATTTGTTTTATTTAAGATGAGTATTCTTGTTTCTTTAAATCTAAGACATTTTATTTGATGCATGTATTTAGTTATGCTTGTGTATTCATGAATCATGTTTGTAGATCAATTTTTATTTTCAATGTGTACATTTAATTTGAATCTACACATGTTTTTTAATTGAAAGAATATCTATGATTTTCCATGTTCGAATTACTAATGTCGATGTCTAAGGCTAGAAGAGAAATATCGGTGGAGTATGTAGTTAAACATCAAGTGAGTTGCCAAAATGTTGATGTGTCATCATCAGCATCGACATTTTATTGTTGGAAGGATCATCATACTGATGTTGACGTTGAGTTTCTAACACCGAGGTATTGATTTCAGAATCGAGGGTTGTCCTATGGATCTATAGTTCCATTCCCATTTATGACTTTTGACTCCCAAGTCAGAGGGTGATAGCGCTAGTGTATGATATTTTCCAAAGTTTCAATGCTGAGGTGGGGACGACAATGTTGGAAATTGGAAGGGTCATTAGCAATTGTATTCAATCGGTTATGACTTCTAAATTTCAACATGTTGACGTTAGATAACTCAGGGTTTAAACATCGGGGTGGGAATGTTGAGGTTGTTACTTAGGGACATGTTACAAGGTTCCAATATCTGGCTCTTGATGTTAGGAAGATTGAGAAAGTATGGTTAATTCAAATGAGTGGAAATAATCATTGGGATTGCTTATCATGCTAATTTAATTATCTAATTAACTGAACATAATTATTAACGAAGAAATCTAGCCTATAGTTAACTATAGTTACGCAATGATTGGTATCAGTATTTCCATGTAACATGTGGGGTACATTACAAAGTAGTATCATAGATACTGGTTGTAATATTATATTTGTATATCCCAGGAATCTAAATTTACAAGCATAAACTAGAAATGGATTTGGAAAAATTGAATATTTGTTAAGTGACATATAGGAAGGTTCCATGTGGGAAGAGGGTGTGATGTGGGCCAGCCACATCAGATTCATGTCCAGGTGATCACAAGTGGTAGAGTGTGAAGGTGGATGAGGCTTGGCCATTAGGAGGTGAAACTATTTATCATGAAAGAAGGTTCAACAGTCCCTACACAATTTAGTTAGATATTGAACTTCAACCATGGTTGTTGGAATACTATAAAAATGGTGCAGATCGTGCACAATTAGATTCTGAATGGGGTGGTTCAAATGTTTCTATAATTTGACAAAAATTAACAATATTGTTTTTCCCAACATGCATGAAAAAAATTATATTTATTTTCTAAGAATATATTGCAGCTAAAAAATTTGTTTATGAACACTTTTACAGATTCATAATCATAACAGGGACAATTAAGGTTTAACCTTTAGTCTAGTTTAGTTGGGAAATATTTGGTTTTGGTTGGGCTAAGAATATCATCATCATGGATGGTGCCTAGGACACCAATGGGTTTGTGATACATGTAATGGGAGAGAATATATAGGTCAAGAATGTAGAAACATAATCCAGTGGTAGAAGAAACTAAATGACTCCCACAGACAATGTAGAAACCATGAGGATCCTAAGAGTGGAACTACTGAATTATAGAGAACACAATGAGAGGCTTCTTAGAGATAAAGAAGAACATTTTCAATTAAATGTATGCATGCTTCAAAGTTTGACATACATTTAAAGGAATATTAACCATGGGAACAACTTACAAAATTAGGAAAAGAGTGCAAGTAACTCAGGGAGGCATTCACACAAGAGGTCCCATAGTTCAAGAAGGATTTTGACAGATAAAACATATACTCTAGAAATATCTTCTAGAGAGTCATCTGAATCTAGAGAATCAAGTAAAGGTGCAATATCTGCATCTTGTAGAAATAAGAGGAAGAGGTATTTCAAGAACATCTCTCACAAATAATTTAAGAAGGCCAAACCTCCTACTTCTGATGGTGAGCTAAAATTTGGTTAAAAGGATGAGACTTGGATTCTTGGGATGAGAAAGTATTTCCAAGTCCAAGACTACTCGAGAAATATGAAAGAAAGAGTATCTATATTCAATCTAAATGTAATAGGATCAATATGGTGGGATCAACTTAGGAAAGTAAAGAGGATCAACGAAAGAAATATTGTGTGTATGCAATTCAAGAGTAAATTCAAGGAAAAGTACCTCCCCGATAGGTACTATGATGCAAATATCAAAGAATTTCATTAGATAAACTTTGGATAAATGACTATGGAAGAATATGCAAACAAATTCTTGGATGTATTGAGATATGTCAAGTATATAAAGGTTGAAAAAATAAAAATTCAGTTCTTCCTAAGTGGACATCCACAATCATATAAATACATAAATGATTTTGACGAACCTATACCTCTACACAACGGCATAAGGAAGGACAAGTAATGTTATTATCATAAAAAAAGTAAACTAGAATTTCATAAGGCATGGAAGGATAATAAAAATGAGAATATTGACCAAATGAAGAAGGGGTTCAAGCATCCTCATTTCAAAAATCATCCAAGGAAGCCACCACAAGGTGTGACTAAACCAACTAGAATTGTGGAATACAAGCAAAGAGAACAAAGATATCCACTTCAATGTTGGGGATGTGGAGAGGACCATATGCTTAGAAACTTTCCACATCACAATGAGAGTGGAAAATAAGTTCATAATGTCTAAGGAGATGAAACTATGGGTTAAGTGGAAAGGATAGTCCCTAGGATCTATGCAGCACTAGAGGATAACGAAGTAAGCCATAAATCGACTGTGGTTGAGGTTGAAGGTAATATTGCTACGTAGTCTATTTCTATTTTGATCGACTCTAGATCTACTCATAGTTATATGAGTCCGGAAATGGTTGTGATTTGTTATTTTAAGAAAACTAAGCATAGTAATTCATGGTTAGCCCAACTAGTGACAAGAACTAAGAGAAATGTTAGTGAGATGGTGGATAAATGTCCATAGGAAATGGGTGGATTTTCCACTTGTGAAAATCTAAATATATTTCCACTCAGTTCCTATTATATTATCATTGGGATGGACTAGTTATAATCACATAGAGTAAATATTTAATGTTACAACAAGAATTTTGTATACATGGATGAAGAGGGAAACCCAAGGGTTGTAAAGGGAATTCCAAAGGTAGTTTCTACTAGGAATATTTTAGCTATGTAGTTGAAGAATTCACGTAGGATTTTATGCATCCTATATTTTGGATAAAACATAAAATGATATTCCTAAGTTGGAAGACTATAATGTTCTAGAATAATTCCAAGATGTGTTTCTCGATGAAGTTCTAGGACTTACTCCAAAGATGGGGATCAATTTCACAATTGATCTTGTGCCAGGAGCTGCACCAGTGTCTAGGATCCCTTACATGATAAGTACACTAGAATTATTATAGATGAAAATACAATTGCAAGAATTGCTAGGAAAGAAGTACATTCATCCAAGTGTGTCCCCATGGGGAGTACTTGTCCTATTTATGAAAAAGAAAGATGGAACACTCAGGTTATGCATTGATTATAGATAGTTGAACAAAGTTACAATGATGAAAAAATATCTATTTCCTCAAGTTGATTATCTTGTTTATCAAATGAGATGGGAAAATGTATTTTCGAAGATTGACTTGATGTTTGGTTACCATCAAGTGAGAGTCAAGGAATAATATATTCACAAGGCAGTGTTTAGGATGAGGTATGGATACTATGAGTTTGTGGTGGCGGTGTTTAGACTTACCAATACACCAACTACATTCATGTCTCTCATGAATAGTGTTTTAAAGATATATGTGAACAAGTTTATGTTTTTCTAGATGACATTGTCATCTATTCTAAGAATGAAGAGAATCATGTAGAACATTTGAGAATGGATTTGCAATTGCTAACAGATCATAAGTTGTATGTAAAGCTAAGAAAATGTGACTTTTTTATAAAAATAAGATTCATTATTTTAGTCACATTATTTCAGACGACTTAATATCAGTTGATCCCAAGAAGATTGAAGCCATCATGAATTGTCCAACTCCAAGGAATGTGACAAACATGAGATATTTTATGGGTATTGTTGGTTACTACATGAGGTTTATTGAAGGATTATACAAATTTTCTCACCCAATCACTTATTTACATTAAGAATGGGATAATGTTTGAATGGACACTAAAATGTGAAGAAAGCTTCTAGTTTCTAAAGGAGCTTCTCACAAGTGCTCCAATTTTGAAAATTACAAACTCCTAAGAATATTTGGTGGTGTGTACAAATGCATGGAATCAAGGACTTGGAGGAATTAGTATGTAAGATAACCATGTGGTATGCTAGGAGTTAATTAGGAAGTTTAAAGAGAATGAGAAGAACTATGATACCCATGATTTAGAGCTTGTAGGCATAGTGCGTGCTTAAAAAATGTAATGTCCCCATCTTGTCCTCTAGTTTAAAATATTGGTAAATACTTTGAGTGCCTAAATTATAGAATTCTATGTATGTAGTTTTAACTATTAATCTGAAGAAAACAAATATGGAATGTGGCCAAGCCAAGATGATGAAAGATATGGGGACACGTGTATTCGCCCATGATAGTAAGGGAGGGGGTTTTATAGCCTAGGGGGGCTAAGTTCATAACCTTGTTAATCATGTTGACCTTAAAAAAAACCCTATTTTTTTGTTAACCCTTAATCCCTTGTTTAAATCATGTAAAACCTTATTAAGAGTTAAAAGGGAGGGATTAAATGAGGTAAGTGGAAATTGTGCCAAGTGTTGCATGCAAATTAATTCCCATGTAAGGTTGGTGTATCAGGATGGCATAGACATGAATCAAGGGTTGAGAAAATAAGAACACAGTGTGCATCTATAGTTTCATAGGGGGGTAGGAGAGAGAAGTAGCAAAGAAGGAATGCACAACTGAGAATTCGTCCAAGGTAAAGAACATGAGTAGAGGAATTGGAGAGAAGATGACAGCATGTAGAGGTGCATGCTGATGAAAATGTGTGAGGGATAAAGAACTTAATTTAGAGAATTGATTTGGGAAAGATAATTATATTGTAGAAGAAGTGTTGAGGCACTATGTAGAAGCAGAATGATGCTTAATCTTGGTTGTTGAACGTGGGTGTAGAGCGTATAGTGCACTAGTGTTCAAGTGCATTACGTTGCACCCTAAAGCAAGAAGCTAAACCACTAAGTTAATTTTGGGTCAAGGGGAACCTCCAGTGGACTAAGAATTGTCCAGAGCCGGATTGAGATCCATAGTTGACAGTGTAAAGGTATTTGGGTTGGTATAAGAGATTGTGAACCTAGGCCATTTTCGCTAGCCTTTTTGTTGACATTTTTACCTTTTTTTGCTTCAAGTCACACTAGTGATATGGAAACTAGTGCATGAATAAAACTTAGTGGAGTTCTAAGCATAGATGGAAGTGATAAGTTTCATTATTATGCTACTAGAATGAAGCTGAGGAAATGGATTGCATGGTTTTACATGGAGTTGGTTGAAAACTAGTAAATATCGATTGTTATAGTGAGGAATCCTTAAAGAACTTGGGTTGGTGAAAAATCTACACTAAATGCATGAGTCCCATCTTGGGGGTGGTGTCTGAGTGATGAAAAAATATAGGCCAAGCAGAGCCCTACGGTTGGGTGGAGTGTTGCATCCATAATTCCAGTTGTCCAACTATCTTATTTAGATAAGTGGTTTACTCATATGATGAATGTTAAATGAATTAATTATGTTTGTGTATGAAAGAATTAATGGGTATATTTTTCATGGATGAATTCTTAAAATATAAATGAGTTTCTTAATAGTTTTGCAAATATGATTAAGTTATGGTTTATAATTGTATGTATGTTGTTGTGAATGAATTTTAATGATTTTATGCCTTTAGATGGACATTGGGATAATAGCGAATAGGTTCCAATGGATTGTCTCTAGTTTTCTATCTGAATGTGGCATGAATGGAGTTAAGTGATTTGATTCCCTAGTTGGAGATTGGCTAAAAATATAATAGGTTCCAAGGGTTATTGTTTTTAGTTCTATGCATGAATGAATTGTTTTGGAATTATTTTCATTCTAGTTCATAGTTTCTAAATGGAATCGTAAATGTGGAAAAGAACAATTTTATGCATGTGTTGGGAGTAGATTGAAGGCTTGGAATGTTTTATACTTGTTTTCGTGGAATAAAGGAGTAAATCCTTAGTAATCCCGTGGCTATTATTTTTAATAAAGTCTTTATTTATTATGAATCCCTTGGTTTATCCATTCCTTGGTTATTTTAATGTTACAAATTGCATGGAATGTTATTTCCTTGCGAGTGGTTGTATGGATAAATCGTGATGTTTTGAGTGAATTATGGTTTTCCTTTAGAAATCCATGTATGAGGTTCCAAGTCTCTTGTGTTTCTTTTAGCTCTATCAGCTTAAGTTTAATTTGTTTTTTCCAAGGCTTGGAGGCCTATTGAAAGCTTGTATAAGGTTGTTTCCCAACCTGTGGTTGTTTTTCCTTAGCCATTTTATTCTTTTTTCCTTAATCCTATTGTATGTCGATCAGGGTTAGGTTGGACAGGTTCCTTAACTAGGTTTTCCATCTGATCAGGACATTCTAGGTAGTTGATTTTTGCACTTCTAAAATTTTCCTTTGGATCTGATCAGTGTGTTTTCCTATTATGTGGAATCAAGACATATAGAGCATGTGAATACGTTCTAACACCCAAATCCCAAATTTTGATGGGACCAAATTAGTATTTGGTAGTCAAGGTTGTGTTTGGTATGTGTTGGATTGTTGGAACTAACTTTCGACATGTCAATGTTGGGATCAAAAGCTGGGATAATTTTGATGTGTCGATGTCGAAATTCAGAAGTCAGAAGTCTAGAGTGTTGTGTGGAGTTTTCTTTTAGTTGTGCAATCTCTCGACCTCTGACATGATGATGTCAAAAGTCATAATTCAGGTTGTTTTATTTTGTTTATTCCTTGACTTCATTGATCTTTGACTACCAAAATCGACTAGGTGAGGATCAAGAGCTTGAACATGTGTAGTCGGGATTCAAGACTGTGGAAA
Organism: Pseudotsuga menziesii; assembly: GCA_001517045.1. Classification (NCBI taxonomy): domain Eukaryota; kingdom Viridiplantae; phylum Streptophyta; class Pinopsida; order Pinales; family Pinaceae; genus Pseudotsuga; species Pseudotsuga menziesii. The sequence goes on from LPNX010264533.1 coordinate 105,057, forward strand.
GGCTATTTTGTGCCTATTTGAATTAAATTTGTTAAGGTTGATTGATTCTTTTGTGCTTCAACTATTTAGAGAACTATATGGGTTATGTTGTTATTGGTAATTCTTATAATAATAATAAAATATTTTGATCAAGATAGAATGTGAATCATTTAGGTTTTGGGGATTAAATCACCATTTTGTTTTGTGTAATGTAAGGGGGTGTTACAAAAAATGTGGAGGCACTATTTCATGGGAAGGAAATTGTAGCTAAGCACAAACCATTATGGTATGAAATATTTGTTTAAGTAACCAACATTAAATGCTAGGAAAACTAGATGGATGGAATTTTTATGCGAATTCAATTTTGACATCAAACACAAAAGATAAGGAAAATAAAGTGGTTGATTCACTTGGTAGAAAAGTACATTCAATGTATATGGAAATAATAAGTACATACCAATCAGATTTGAGGTAGTTGACTGTTAATTATATCTCTAAAGATGAACTATATGTGCAAATAAAAGACAAATTACAACAACAAAAGTTCGAAAATAAGTATGAAGGTTACCATTTAGAAGGTGACATAGTTATTATTTATAAATACATAATTTATAGTCCCAATGTGGAAAAATTGAAGAGACATTTTATGGACGAAATCAATAAAATTCCATATTCCAATCATGCATCTAGATCTTGGGGCTGAGACTCGGAGGATTGGATGTTGACATAGGAGGAGAAGAGATAGCATAATGGACCAGCTGTGAGAAATACACATCAACGAGATCTAGCATGTGAATAACCTAGATAGAAAAACATAGAGTATACATGCCACATGGAGGGGTGAGGCTCAAAGAGCATTCTTTAAGCCCCACCTCTCAAACTATACTAAGAAAGGAACATAACCAATAACCCAATAAATCAATAGAATAAGAGAAATGTAGGATGCAAACAATCCTTGAATGCTTTATTGAGAAGGCATAAAGCCTTTATATAATATTATTACAATGTCCCTTGAATCCATACTGTTAGCACTCCGTTTGCAACAGTCGATTTGTGGGCCTGACGGATTTCAAAAGGGTCCCATTCACTCGAAAAAATATGTAAGCACCCTTCAAACTATCAGAGGCACATTTTCCATGTTCTGAGACCGTCAGACAATGAAGAAGAGCAATGACAGAAAGTGGTCTTGGCCAAAAAACGCAAAGGAATTGTCAAATTGGGTTTTTGTGGGGTCTGTTAAAATGGGAAAACAATGAAAGGATGAGATCAAGGTGAATCCCAATCAATGGCCCAAGATAGTTTCATGGAACAAACATGCTCGATAGAAAGAGATTCCCCAAATCATGAAATGGGTTAAAGGGCAGAAGCATCTGACGGCGGAGATGAAAGCATAAGAAGATCTACAGTCCCAACTGATTTCGCAAGCCAGACTTGTGCAGATAAGGTCACGATTCCAAATCGTGAAAAGCAGTACCTGCTGCAAATATCAACAGACACAACTAAAAGGTTATTATATCTATGGTCGAGGTTCTTTTCATGATCCGAACTAGCACGAATGATGTCAGGGTCCCGATTCACAGAAGGGGTGGTAGGACCTACTCAGATCGACGGTTGCACGAAAGGGTCGATCACGATCAATGATTAAGAACATTCCTCAGTCTAAATATGCTCATGGTATCATAATAAGAGAAGTTGGTGGCAGAAATGATGAAATGTGGACGATGGATGTGAAAGGTTTCCCAAATTGGAGGGTTGAGAAAGCATCAAAACTACAAGTTTCACATCCAGTGCAGGACTGACAGCGGAGGGGACGTTCATGCGTGTAATATGATTCTTAATAGATTGGCATATTTCCCCAAATCCATTTGTAGCATGTGTACTAGTGAGAGCACCCCTGTGGCAGAGTTGTATTACCTAATAATAGGTGGCTTCTGTGTGAGTTGGCCTCCGGAAATAAGGAAAATAACCAATGAATCCGCTATACACATGGGGCAATGCCAATGCGAAGGGGGAGACCATTCTGTTTCACACATCACAAAAGAAAGGGAGCATGGGAATGTCCACTCCATGTGCTTTACAGTCTAGATCAACTATACAAGGTGTCGCCCAAAATATTTCCCATAGAAAACGGTAAGGTGCCACACCCATTGAAGTGACATGACTAGATCCTCAGCAGGTGAAAGATCACTCTGCTCACACCCTCACACATGATGACGCCAAAAGACACTCGATGGTAGAATGTGCGGGAAATGTTGACCGGTCATTAAAAATTTCAGTCTCAACGTCTTATAGATATCACCTTTGGAGCACTGGAGATGAGCTAACATATTTCCAGAGCCCAAGTTTTTGTTTATCGTGATTCCATAGAAGCTAAAAGAGTTTGGTGATGGCAATCTGGTTCAAAAAGCTTGTCTATCTGGGTGTGCTGATGTTTGCTAAGAAAATTTCCACACTCACCCGTTACCTTGGTATTACATACCAAGGATGACACCAGCCATAGGGGCCCGGATGTGAATAATTTTGAGAGATACACCCGCCTTCAGATACCCACACCTCAAGCGACACATTTCCTGGACACTCGCTCCCTGTAGGTGTTTTTTTAGGAACCCCTAATACCATCACTGCCCCCAAAGTCTCCGTAGAAGGAGACAGTTATAGACTGCTCTCTGTAGAAGCATTCGTTCGGATGGGAGCATCAGGGCTCTAATGCCCGCATAGCCCTGTTTTTGAAGTCCACTTACCAAGTGTGATGGGGCCGGTGTAGACATGCTACACCTTATTTCCTATGGGAGAGCCCACCTCACTAGCGGTGAGAAGTACAAGAATGACAAGCCACCTCACAGGCTTTCCTTGGCCAGGAGAAATGCGACCCTTCTTCCAGACCCCGTGCCTAACAGTGTTACCTAGAGAGGAAGGAGGTGGCGGATGAGGTTGAGCAAGGGAAAGATGCAAACTCCCCTTCCAGTGTGTGCCCATGCAGAAAGCTACATTTGAACATGGCAGAAACACGCACTTTGGACAGAACAAGGGCGTTATGCTGACTCGTCATCCTAGCCAAAAGGTCCAATACCTAGTAAATGGTGACTCACCTGAAAACAAATGGAAAGGCCTCATACTTAGAATCCACAACAATAGTCAGACACATCAAGCTGTCACTCAAGCTGAGTGCACCCACTTGCTCCATGATGTTTGTTCATATTTTTAAATCGTGGCAATAGTTCCACTCTCTAGACTGTTAACAATGACTGTGACTAGGAACAATTTTTAGGTTTGTTTCGAAGAATAACCTCAGCACTAAAATATTATAAATACACTCCCGATAGAGGGAGATAGGAGTTAGTTGGTTGGATTGGGAAACTTTCAAGGGCTAAGGATCTCCATTGTAAATATTATCTGATTTCCGTGTTATGAATAAATTTGCAGAGGAAGGATTGTCTTTCAAGGTAGAGATTCCTGTGTCGTTGCTTCTTTCAATATGTATTCTCTTTACGTGAAATGTTCATCTTGTTTTCATTCCAGTTTGTTAAATTATTTCATGCCTGAAACTAGTGTATAACATTTTGGAATTCATACATTCTATGCTCCATCTATTGTTTCAGACATTCATTAATTTTTCTTCTAAATTTACATAGAATTCATCTTGTTGGTCCTCTTCCTCTTGGGTTGTTCCTTCTTGTCTACTAATCGCCTGCTAAATCTCTCCTGATTGCAAGATTGATGGCTATATTGCCTCTATTTGTAAATTTACACTATTCTTTACCTCTTGCAAATGTGTTCCCTACCTGGACGTTCCACTCCATTGCCCAATGGTCCCTTGCTCTGATTGTCCCCCACCTACATCTCACATTAACGCACCCCTCCCATTCAGGAGTCTGGCCTCCTGACCATTTTTTGAATAGAATGTCCTACGCGAAGCAAACCTGAAAACAAGTGACAGATCCCTCTCTGACTGCGCAGGGCCAGAGGTGCAGTCTAAAGAGGTTCTGTTGTTGTCCAGGAGAGAGCCCTTTTTCGCCCGACCTATGGGCACGATCTCGGTGCTAACAAACTGGCACCATTGCCGGGGATGACATTGAAGAACATCCCTGGGAAGAACGACATAGTTTTAGATCTGGTTTTTGATGGTGAACAATGATCAGGCATCAAGAAGTTTGAGCACTTTTCACTTGGCGACTCCACTATTGAAGGATTCAGACTTTAGTGACTCTGCTGGTGGTATGACCTAGAAATCAAATGGTCAAAAAAATTAGCAGGCTCCATCTGGAAAAATGGACCCCTTATAAGGCTTGAAAATCCATGGTGGAAGGTTAAGATACTAGAGTCTACGTTTCTTCCAAGATTCCTTGTCTTGTCTTGTAATTTTATTCTTATCCTTTCCTAGATTTATCAAAACATCCTTCTATGGTTCAGTTCATCCAGAACAGAGCTATGAATATATTCCTGTTTATCCCTCTTTACGAACTGAAAGCATTGCATCGTCTTGTACATTTGATTTTGACCCATATTTTCCTCCCGGATCTCATAACATTGAAGGTCACCCCTATGAACCTCATTAAACCTCTGTCAATAGCATATATATTGCGCCTAACCTGGTACCTCCCAGTTTTCCAAGCCGGTACAAACTGCTACAATTGCTTCCTATCCTCCATGATTTTCTTGTGAAACATCACAAGTACCTCCCCAAATTTGATAGAGAATCCAAATACTTCACTGCTGAGAAGCATTTACAATTATTTGAACATTTCTATGACCTTTTTGAGATAGAACATGATGATGTCTGCATGAGGGATTTTGCCTAGTCTTTGCAAGGAGATGCTAAAGAATGGTTCAAACACTTGTAGCCTAAGTCCATCAATACCTGGGAAGATTTTTCTTGCACCTTTTTAAAGTTTTGGGGTAGGAGAATTCCATTGGATCAAATACTTTTAGAATTTTATTCCCTAAAGAGGCATCAGGGTGAGGCCATATCTAGTTTAACGAAATATTTTCCAATTTTTATTATAACATGCCTAAGGAATTCCAACCTCTTGAGAGCGATGCTAAGATTTATTATATGTAGCCACCTTTCCTCCTGATCTATCCTTGCTTCTTTTGGAAATAAAATCAACCACTCTGCAGCATATGTTTACTGATTATTTGAAGGTTGAGGAAAACCTTAAAATTTCCAAAAATTTGTCAGGATAGGACAACAGTAGTGAAATAAAAGATACATTAGAATTGGTTGGGCCCTACAAGAAGAACGGGAAAGTCTTTGTTCAGCTAAAGCTTTCCCTTGGTAGACAGAAAGATGATCATCCCAATATGGGAGCATATCGTTCTACAGGCCTGTTTTCAAAAGACTACAATATGCTCACCACCAGATCTGTAAAGGATGATTTTAAAAGGGATTTTGGTCTGCCTATGTATGATGAGTATGAGGAGGAGTACCTCTAGGCTATACCTGAAGAGATGGTTATAGAACCAAGGTCTGCTGATGGAGAAAATCAAGCGGCAATGCAAACTCAGAATGTTGAAACAGGGAAGGATGATAAATGTGTTGGATGTGATAGCCTACCCTTGTGTTATTCCTCTTTTGAATTTATACGACACATGATTAAAGCCACTAAGCAGAAATAGAAGGTGGAGGAGATGGTGCATCCCAGAAACTTGTATGGAAGAAAAGATGATAAAGAGGAATGGTCATGCAACCCCTCTCCGTCTATTGATATGTCGAGAGTTTGTGGTGAGGTGTTCAGTCACAAAGAAGGAGGTAGTAGCCCTCAAATAAATACATTTTTTTATTTTCTGCCTTCAGGAATATCACCCCCTAAAGGAGGAATGTGCTTACTCAATTCTGTTGAATAAAAGGAAGACGCCCCTCTCGAGGCACAAGAAGAAGGTGAAGCTCTAGTTGCAGAATTTTTGAGTGAAAGGATGGATGCTTCATTGGAGAATGATTATGTGGTACCTTTTATGGTATCTTCCAAGTATCATCTCGACAGAATATGCTGGAGGTTTCCATGTTTTCTATGACCCCATAACAGAGTACATGGAAAGGCTTGGTAACGATAATGACTGGTCACATCTCTGCTGTAAAGATCAGTCTATTTTTATAGCTTTCTTCAATTATCTATTTCATTCATGTTCATCAAGCATGAAAAAAGAACAAAACTCTTAGGCACGTGGCTTGGTTGGCTTCATTGGAAGTTTGATTTCACTTAATTGAACTTATGCACTAAGTTAGGTAGAGTAGGTAGGATAAATAAGCTCAGAAATCATTGAGCATTTCCTTCATTACTATTTTAGTTTGTTTTCATTTTCAGTTGTAAGCACAGGTTTGTAGTCACAACTATTCTCAGTATCAAAGTATGGTCAAGAGCATGGTTTGCAAGAGTGACATAAATTCGCTAAAGCAGTGGCTTAGAGCAGAATGGAGGCTTTGAGAGAAATATTTGGGATGACCCAATGGATTTGGCACTTGGTATATAGGGGTTCTTTGCTATATCGTTAGGAGGATAACATCCCTCGTGGAGCCAGTTGTTAGCACTTCATTCGCAACAGTCGATTTGTGGTCCCGACGGATTTCAAAAGGGTCCTATTCACTTGAAAAAATATGTAAGCACCCTTCAGACTGTTAGATGCACATTTTCCATGTTCTAATACTGTCAAACAATGAAGAATAGCAACGACATAAAGTAGTCTTGGCCAAAAAACGCAAAGGAATTGTCAAATTTGGCATTCGCGGGGTCTATTAAAAAGGGAAAACAACAAAAGGCCGAGATCAAGGTGAAGCCCAATCAACGGCCCAAGACAGTTTCGCGGAACAAACATGCTTGATAGAAAGAGATTCCCCAAATTGCGAAAAGGGTTAAATGGCAAAATAATCTGACGGCAGAGATGAAAGAAGAAGCATATCTACGGTCCCAACTGATTTCGCAAGCCAAACTTGTGCAGATAAGGTCGTGATTCCAAATCGTGAAAAGTAGTACCTACTGCAAATATCAACAGACACAACCAAAAGGGAAATAGATCTATGGTTGAGGTTCTTTTCACGATCCAAACTAGCACAGATGATGTGAGGGTCCCGATTCATAGAAGGGGTGGTAGGACCTACTCAAATCGACGGTTGCACGAAAGGGTCGATCATGATCGACTGTTAAGAACATGTCTCGGTCTAAATCCACTCATGGTATCATAAGAAGATATGTTGGAGGTAGAAATGATGAAACATGGACAGTGGATGTGAAAGGTTCCCCAAATTAGAGGGTTGAGAAGGCCTCAAAGTTGCAAGTTTCACATCCAGTGCAAAGCTGACAGCGGAGGGGACGTTCATACGTGTAATATTCTTCTCAGAATATTGGCATATTTCCTCGATGCCACTTGTAGTGTGCGTACAGGTGAGAACACCCCTATGGTAGAGTTGTATTACCTAAGTACAGGTGGCTTATGTGTGAGTTGGCCTACGAAAATAAGGAAAATAACCAACGAATCCGCTATACACATGGGGAAATGCCAATGCAAAGGGGGAGACCATTCCATTTCCCATGTCACAAAAGCAAGGGAGCATGGGAATGTCCACTCCATGTGCTTTAAAGTCTAGATCAACTATACAAGGTGGCACCCAAGATATTTCCCACAGCAAACAGTAATGTACCACAGCCATTGAAGCAACATGACTAGATCCTCAACAGGTGAAAGATCGCTCTGCTCGTACCCTCACACATGACAACACCAAAAGAAACTCAATGGCAGAATGTGCAGGAAATGCTTATCGGTCATTACAAAGTTCAGTCTCAATGCCTTATATATTTCACCTTTCGAATGCCAGAGATGAGCTAACATATTTCCAAAGCCCAAGTTTTCGTTTCATCGCGAGTCCACATAAGCTCAAAGAGTTTCGTGATGGTGATCTGGTTTGAAAAGATTGTCTTTTTAGGTGTGTTGATGGTTGCTGAGAAAATTTCCACACTCACCTGTCACCTTGGTATTACATGCCAAGGATGACACCAGCCATCAGGGCCCAGACATGAATAATTTTGAGAGATACACCCGCCTTTAGATACCCACACCTCTAGCAACACATTTCCTAGACACTTGCTCCCCGTAGGTGTTTTTTTAGGAACCCCTGATACCATCTCTACCCCCAAAGCCTCCGCAGAAGGAGAGAGTCCTGACTTCTCTCTATAGAATCATTCGCTCAAATGGAAGCATCAAGGGTCTAATGCTCGCACATCCCTATTTGTGAAGTCCACTTACAAAGGGTGATGGGGCTGGTATAGACATGCTACACCTTATTTCCTATGGGATATCCCACCTCACTAGGGGTGAAAAGTACAAGAATGACAAGCCACCTCATAGGCTTGCCTCGTCCAGGAGCAATGCGACCCTTATTCTATACCCCACGCCTAACAGTGTTACCCGGAGAGGAAGGAGGTGGCAGATGAGGTTGAACAAGGGAAATATGCAAACTGCCCTGCCAGTGTGTGCCCATGCGGAAAGCTACATTTGAACACAGGGAAAATACACACTTTGGACAGAACAATGGCATTATGCTGACTCATCATCCTGGACGAAAGGTCCAATACCCAATAAATGGTGAATCACCTAAAAACAAATGGAATGGTGTCACACTCTGAATCCACAACAGTAGCTGACACATTAAGCTGTCACTCAGGCCGAGTGCACCCACTTGCTCCATGATGTTTGTTCATATTTGTAAATCATGGCAATAGTTCCACTCTCTAGATTTTTAACAATTGATTGTGACTAGGAATAGTTTTTAGGTTTGTTTCGCAGAATAACCTCAGCACTAAAATATTATAAATACACTCCCGATAGAGGGATATAGGAGTTAGCTGGTTGGATTGGGAAACTTTCAAGGGCCGAGGCTCTCCATTGTAAATATTATCTGATTTCTCTGTTATGAATAAATTTGTAGAGGAAGCATTGTCTTTCAAGGCAGAGATTCTTATGTCATTTCTTCTTTCAATATGTATTCTCTTTACATGAAATGTTTATCCTATTTTCATTCCAATTTGTTAAATTCTTTCATGCCTGAAACTAGTGTATAACAGTTTGGAATTCATACATGCTATGCTCCATCTGTTTTTTTAGACATTCATTAATTTTTCTTCTAAATTTACTTAGAATTCATCTTGTTGGTGCTCTGTGTGATGGATTGTTCCTTCTTGTCTACTAATCACCTGCTAAATATCTCCTGATTGCAAGATCGACGGCTATCTTGCCTCTGTTTGTAAATTTACGCTATTCTTTACCTCGTGCAAATGTGTTCCCTACCCAAACGTTCGACTCCATTTCCCAATGGTCTCTTTCTCTCATAGTCCCCCACCTACAACTCACATTAACACACCCCTCCCATTTAGGAGTCTGGCCTCCTGACCATTTTTTGAATAGAATATCCTACGTGAAGCAAACCGAAAAATAAGCAAGATATCCCTCTCTGACTGCGTAGGGCCAAAGGCACAATATAAAGTGTTTCTGTTGTTTCCTGGGAGAGAGCCCTTTTCCACCCAAACTATGGGCATGATCCCAGTGATAACACATACCATGGAAGAAAACCATGGGATTTCAAATACCATGGATGGGAGAGGTACAATGTGCCTTGAGGCCATACTATGGAACAAAACCATGGTTTGTCAAATACAATATAGGGGAGAGGGTGGCCTCTCCATTTAATTCTTTTATGACTTATACATCCGAATTTAGACCATATTCCCCCTAAAATTCATATCATTCTTTCCCTTTTAGAAAATGATGGTCCCCCATCATTTCATGCTAAAAAGAGACACATGATTACAATGTCCTAATTGCCAACGAAGATGAGGATTTTGTGAGGTTAACCCATAACCATGGGTTTTGTGCGGTTAACCAATAACCATGACTGTGGGTTTTTTTTTATTGGCTCATAATCATGGGTTTTGTGTGGTTGACCAAAAACCATAACCATGACTGTGGGTTTTGCGTGGTTGACCCATAACCATGGGTTTTGTGTGGTTGACCCTTAACCATGGGTTTTGTGTGGTTGACCCATAACCATAATCATGGGTTTTGTGTGGCTGACCCATAACTGCGATTACAATACAAAACTATGGCTTTTGTTTGGTTGACTCATAACCGTGATTAAAATAGGGTTTAATAACATTTAAAAATTGATAAATTCATTATCTTCAGTGTACTTGATCTCTTGCTACAAATCCATTCATAGTTTCGGCTATAGGCGATGAAACTGAATTCCGTTGAAGACCCATTTTAGATATCGAATAGACCTTTCCATCCATACTTTCCTGTGGTCTCCCAAGGAATGAGAAAATGTTTTTTGAAGCTTAGGGGACACATGTGCATTTTTTTTGCATAAATATGTTTCTTCAGTCCATGATATTTATGAAACCAAAAATCCAAATGAAATACTATTAAATACTCATTCTATATGAAGAAAAAAACCTTTAAAATAAGATATGGAATAACCCTTCAAACATGTTGTAGAGATCACATCATCTCTCTAATTTTTTCTGAAGTGGTTTGTCCTCCATAGATTGAGCGTAGGTCGATAAGGGTTTGTAGAGAAACACATTCTATTGTATAGATCATGGAATCTTTGGATGAAAAATAGAAACTAGTGTATGGACCAACACATAGACTCTGAGAGTGCCAAAAAGTAGGTTCGAAAAAAATACATATATTTGAATCAAAACTATGCTCAAACCCTCATTCCCATGGAATTGTTACCTACTCTGATACAATTGATCCACATCTTGGGGGCTGAGACCTAGAGGCTTGGATGTCGAGAGAGGAGAAGGAAAGATATCATAATGGACTAGTTGTGAGAAAGGCACATCAATGAGATCTAGGATGTGAATAACCTAGATAGAGAAACATTGATTATATAGGACACATGTAAGGGTGAGGCTCAAAGAGGGTTCTTTGAGCCCCAGCTTTCAAACTATACTAAGAAAGGAACTCAAAACCAATAACCCAATAACTCAAAAGAATAAGAGAAATGTAGGATCCAAAAATCCTTGAATGCTTTATTGAGAAGGCATAAAACCTTTATATAATATTATTACAATGTCCCTCAAAGCCATACCATGGATGTGAGAGGTACAATGTTCCTTGAGGCCATGCCATGAAACAAAACCATGGGTTGTCAAATAACATGGATGGGGGAGGGTGGTCTCTCCATTTAATTCTTTTATGATGAATAGAAGAGGGTGGCCTCTCCATTTAATGATTTTATGACTTATACATCGACATTTAGATCATATGCCCCCTGAAATTCAAATCAACCACCTAGGATACCAAAAAATAGTTTCTACAATGAAGAGGAGAATTGTTATGGACTAAATCTATAAAATTTCATATTCCAGTCACCCAGGATACCAAAACATAGTTTCTATAATGAGGAATTAATATTTTTGGCTGGGAATTAAAAAGGACATCGATGTGTATATTTGTAAGTGTATGAAATGTCAGCAAGTGAAATTTGAACATCAACACCTAGTAGGTTTGTTGCAATATTTTGCAATTCAGTAATGGAAATGGGATGTAATTTTGATGGACTTGATTACAGGGTTTCCAATGCAAGTGAAGTAGCATGATTCGATCATGGTTGTGGTGGATAAATTATCAAAGGAAACACATTTTATACCAATTAGTTCAACATATAAAATGGATGTGATTGCAAGCATTTCCATGAAGGAAATTTTCAGATTGCATGGATTTCCTAAGGAAATAATTTCAAACAAGGATACTAAGTTCACCTCAATTTTTTGGAAAAGGATTTTTGCATATTTGGGTATGCAGGTGAAATTTAGTACTTCCTACCATCCTCAAATAGATGGGAAAATAGGAAGGGTAAATCAGGCACTTGAATACATGATTCAGATGTATGTGATGGAAAAACCATCAAAGTAGAAGGATTATCTACACTTGGTAGATTTTGCATATAACAATGGGTAGCGAGCATCGTTGGGAATGAGTCCATTTTAGGATCTATATGGAAGAAGGTGTAGAACGCTAGTTACATGGGATAAACAAGTAAACATAAATGTAATTGGGCCATAATTACTTAAGGAAATGGAGCATGAAGTTGCAAATATTAGGAAATATTTGAAGGAACACCAGGATAGACAGAAAAGCTATGCATATAAGAATAGAATGCATAGGGAGTTTCATGTTGAGGATCATGTTTTCCTCTGAGAAAAGCCAAGGAAGATTTTTTTGAATATTGGAAGTTGTTCGAAGCTATCACCAATATATTGTGGACCATTTGAAGTGCTTGAAAGAATAGGTCCAATTTCATATAGAATTTCCTTTCCTACTAATACTAGAGCTCATAATGTTTTCCATGTTTCTTTGCTTAAGAAATATGTATATGATCCTAACCATGTGATTGATTGGGATGTGATGTAAGTGGAACCCAAGGGAGAATTCCAAACTAAGCCACGATGCATCTTAGATAAGAATCTCTCATTGCTTGGGAATGAAGCCAATAGATAGGTAAACGTGCAATGGAAGCACTTCGGTCTCGATGAAGATACATGGGGTTTGAAGAATTCCATTGAAGAGGCATACCCATTTGTGTTCTAAATTTTGAACAAACACTGAGGACAGTGTTATGCCAAGGGGGGTGGGATTGTAATATCCCAATTTTTTACTCGGAATGCATTTAACTAGAATTATATAAATGATGTAAATATGTTAGTACGGATTCCTAGTGTGGATCTCAAGGCCAAGGACGGACTAGAAAATGGTTAGCCATGTATGATGTATATATTATTATTGGACCGTTTAGTTAGATTTACATGCTAACTGGAAATATGTAAATACTATGTGCATAAATAATAAAATGATCCAAAATGGTTATGTAAAGTGTTGACGTATTTGTAAATTCGGAAGATATTATGATGTATATTATCATTGTATGTTGTTGTACCCCCATTGGAGATGTGTTTTACTCCTTTTGAGATGTCTTTATTGTGTCTATACCTTGAGGTACAACCTTCATTGTACGTCAGGGAAATAGTCCCCAGTGTGACATTATGCAATGTGTATTTGGAGTCTTTCTAGGAGAAGTTGGCCATGTTAGGGAAACAGGTTGGGCCAATCATGTAAAAGGTCAATCACTTGATTAGTATAAATAGCGAGGTGTTCTCCCTCATTTATACAAACCTCACACTCCCTCAAGTTTGCATGAGAGAGAAAGAGAGACAAGGGAGGAGAGATAGATAGTTGTTGAATATTTATTATTACTGGGATTTATCATCTTATGACAGACTCTTTGTTACTGTACTGTTATGATGAAGTTTGCAGGGTTTTCTCCTTTATGGTTTCCTCAGTGAAAATATTTGTGTATTGTGTATATGTTATATCTTATGCATCTTGTTGTACTTGTTATTATTTTAGACAGCGATCCTATTTAAGCTAATAAGATCTAGAAAAACTAACATGGTATCAGAGCCTCTCTAAAAGAAGGAACTATGCGACTATTGAAACTAGGGATTCCTAGTTCAAGGTGTTCTCTTCATATATCATCAAGAAAAGAGGGATAAGATAACTCGCATCAATAGGGTTCATATTTTGGTGGAATTAGTTTCATATTTGAAGAAGTTTCAATTTTGACCCTATCACTAGCACCGATAGAAACTAGGGCATCAATTTTTGGAGGCTTCCAAAATCAGTCTTGAAAAACTGACCCTACTTAGAAACTCACCTCAAGGAGGTGCATCTTTCTGTCCAACAGAATTCCCAAACTCCAAGTTTGGAAAATCAAATTTTCTCTTACAAACCCTAGGTCAACCAGCTTCAGAACCAAGTCAGCACCTCAAATCGGTAAGATCTAAATGTTTATTATTTTCATTTGAGGTTCTCATTTGAAAATATGACTCACCATACTCAACTTGAGGACAATATTGGAGGGGTTGATAACTTTCGAGCATGGAAGTGTAGAATTTCCCTGATCCTTGAAGAAAATGATTTGGATAGTACATCACTAAGGAAGTTCCAGAACCAGAGAGAGATGGGGATAATGTTGCTCATAAGAGGATCATGGATAAGGCCAATAGAATCATTGCATATTCTATTAAGGTTCACCTCATATCCCATGTGTCTTCATTCAAGACATCGAAGTAAGTATATGATGCTTTTACAAAGATGTTCGAAGGAAAGGACATCAACTGGAAAATGAATTTGAGGAACCAGTTGAGAAATGTGAAGATACTAAACTCTGAGACTATACAGTTTTACTTCACAAGGGTTGCTCAAATCAAAGAAAAACATGAAGCAGTTGAAGAGAATGTCTAAGAAGGAAAAATTGTAATGTGTACCCTAAATGGTCTCCCTAGATCATGGGACTCATTCATTCAAGTTATCTATGTAAGAAGGAGGCTTATCCCTTTCAGCAGGCTCCGAGAAGAATGTGCAAAAGAAAAATCTCAACTTGTGACAAGAGAAGAGAAGATGAGAACAACTAAAGATCAAGCTATCACAGTTCACATCAGAAATAACTACAAGAAGAAGGAGAAGAATGAGAACTTTTATCACAATAAGAAGAAGGACAAGAAATACAAGAAGAGAAAGAAATATCCTTCTAATGTTCGATGCTATACTTGTGATGAAAAGGGACATTTTGCAAGACACTGTCCCATCAGGAAAAAGAGACACCATGCTCATATTGTGGAAGACAATGAGCCAACAAACAAAATCTTAAGAAGAGAGAAGGATGATTCAGATGAAGAGTATGTGATAATATCAACACTTACTGGAACTATCTCACATGGAAGCAATGATTTTCTTGTGGATATTGGAGCTTCTAAACACGTTATGGGATATAAGGAATCATTCGTTAATATGTTTGAACATGAGTCACCTCACAAAGTGAAACTTGGTGACCACTACCAATACCCCATAAAAGAGAGTGGAGAATCTTCATACAAGCTAGACTCCAGGAAATCCTTAAAGATGAAGGATGTGCTATATGTTCCATGTTTCAAGAATAATCTTCTCTCCATCTTTGCACTAGATGCAAAGGGTATGAGAGTTGCATTTTTCAATGATAAATTTCTGATGTTGCCCAAAGGGAAGACAATATATGATGCAATAATGATTGGTGAAGAAGACAGAGGCTTGTACAAGATAAAGGGACAACCTGAACAAGCATTGGTTCATAAGTCAACTGAAACAAGAGAACTATTGCACATAAGGCTTGCACATGTGCACTACATAGCACTACCGATGGAAGGAAAAGAAGTCTCTGGACTACCAAATATCCAAGAAAATCATGAAGGAATTTTCAAAGGATGTAAAGAAGGAAAGAATGCAAATAAGACATTTCCCAGTAGTGAGAACAAGGCCAAAGGAATAATGGAGATAGTACACTCAGATGTATGCGAAACCATGTCTTCTAGCTCATTAAGAGGGTATGTGTATTATGTTTCATTTATAGATGATTTCTCATGTAAGACTTGGATATATTTCTCGAAAGGGAAAAATGAAGTTTCTAGTAAAGGAATATAAAGCCTTGGTTGAGAACCAAACCTATAGGAAGATCAAAACTCTATGGTAAGATAATGGTGAAGAATTCACCTCAGAAGAATTCAAGGAACTCTTTAAAGAATCTGGGATTAAGAGGGATTTTAGTACTGCATACAATCCTGAGTGGAATGGAGTTGTGAAACAAAACAACTGAACCATCATGGAAGCAAAAAAAGCGATGTTGCATGACTAGGATATTCCTATGCACCTTTGGGAGGAGGAAGAAAGGATAGTCATGTATGTACAGAATTGTACTCATCATCGGGTACTTAAAAATAAGACTCTGGAAGAGGATTTATCAAGAGAGAAACCAGAAGTCAACCATCTAATAATATTTGGATGCCCAGTGTACATACAAAGGAGAAAAGTACCAAGATTGATCCTTCTAGGAAGAAGGGTATATTTGTAGGATACAATGATACATCAAAGGACTACAAAATATATTTCCCAAGATTCAAGAATATCGACATCGATAGAGATGTAACCTTTGATGAAGACTCGAAATACTTTAGATCCAGGAGTAAACCTATTCAAGAGGATGAGGAACCTGAAGAAAAGAGAGCTTGAGATATTGAAATTGGAGAAGCAATTCCAGAAGACCATGAAGATCATGACATGGCAGAACCACAAGACCTTGTAGAGACAGTCCTTGAAAAGGACTATCACAAGAGGAAAAAAAACATGGGAATGAGAGCTCATACAAGAAGTAGAAAGGTATGGCCCTCAAGAAGGAATAGATAGAGAAAGAAGAAAGGGAAAATCCCTACAATAGTTATGTGGCCCTATTGTGTGACATCATGGATAGAGAAAATTCCAGCTATGAAGAGGCTGCATAAAAGAAATAATAGAAGGGTGCTATGATTGAGGAATATCAGTTAATCATGAAGAATGATGTCTGGGAGATAGTTCAAAGACCCAAAAAAAAGTATGTCATGAATTTAAAGTGGATCTACAAGATCAAACATGCTGCAGATTCCAGCATCGAGAAATACAAGGCAAGGTTTGTATCACGAGGCTTCTCATACAAAGAAGGCATAGACTACGAAGATACATTTGCACCCTAGGTGAGGTACACTTCCATTAGGACCATACTTGCATTGGTAGTAGTTATGAAATGAAAAATGTAACAAATGGATGTCAAGATAGGCTTCTTGAATAGTGTAGTCGAGGAGGAAGTGTACGTGGAATAACCACTATGATTTGAGACACATCACAAAAAGACCCATGTATGCAAATTGAAGAAGGACTTGTATGGATTGAAACAGGCACCGAGGAAATGGTACAACATGATGGATAACTTCCTAATGATCTTAGGATTTAACAAGAGTAAAGAAGATTCCAACCTTTACTTGAAGGTTGAATAAGGAAGACTAGTAATTGTCCTACTATATGTCGATGACCTGTTACTAACAGACGAAGAGGAACTCATTAAATATGCAAGGAGGAGACTTTCTATAGAGTTAGAGATGAAATACCTAGTTATGATGCAATACTTCTTAGGCATGGAGGTGTGTCAGAGTGCAGATGTGATCTTCCTTGGTCAAGGAAAGTATGTAGTGTATATTTTGAAGAGATTCAAAATGTTGGACTACAAGGAAATAGCCACACCTATGGCATCTAACTGAAGCTTCTAAGTGATGCTTCATCTAAGTCGGTTGATGCCATAATGTATTGTCAGTTGATTGTCTCATTGATGTACCTAACGAATATGAGGCCAAACATATGATTTGTGGTGGACAACTTGAGCCAGTTCCTGATCGATACAATACATGTTCACCTGATAATTGCAAACCATATACTAAGGTACCTAAAAGGTACAGTGGATTATGGGCTCAAGTATGATACAAAACAAAAGATTAACCTACATGATTATGCTGATTCAGATTGGACTGGTAGCACCATTGATAGGAAGAGCACTTAAGTTTGTTGCTTCAATTTAGGATATGGCATGATCTCTTGGTTCAACAGGAAGCAGCCATGCATGGTGTTGAGTACAGCAAAGGTAGAGTATGTTGCCACTTGCTCTGCTAGTTACGAGGCAATGTGGCTTCAAAGGATATTGTCTGACTTGTTTAATCTCTAGTTGGATGTGAATTGTATCTTATGCGACAATAAGAGATGTAGGAATATGTTGTAAAACCTTTTGTTCCATGACAAGTGGAAGCACATCCAGATCAAGTTCCACTATATTACAGATATGGTGCAGAGAGGAGCAATGAAGATCTAGTACATGGCAACAAACGAGAAGATAGTTGATGTGTTGACCAAGCCTCTAGCCAGAGTTAAGTTCGAGTACTTTAGAGAAAGACTTGGTGTGATCTAGAACAATACCTCTCAAAAGAGGGACCGATGTGTTCTAGCATAGCTGGAGAGATAGGTTTTTCGAGCACAAAATATTGGTGAAGATCATAGGTTTCCCAGATGTAATCAGTCCTATAGGTTTTTGTTGGATGTAATAAGTCTTGTTGAAGCTCGCAGGCTATCCTTGGATGTAATCAGTCTTGATATGTTTCTATGCTAGAAATAGAGGATGCATAATATATCACATGGGAAATGAGACAGATTGTCTGAGAGGGAAAAATCCTGGTGAAGTAGGATGCTCGAATGTAATTAGTCCTATAGGTTGTCCTCGAATGTAATCAATCCTAGAGAAGCTCACATGCTATCCTTGGACGTAATAAGTCCTAAGACAAGTTATTCAAGTGTAAATATGAGCCCTGGAGTGGTACACATGTCACTTGAATGTAATAAGTCTTGTGGGTTGTCTGAGTGTAAAACGAGCCCTGGCATGGTATGCAAGTTACTTGGATGTAATATGCCCTGAAGTTTATCTGGATGAAAAAAATCCTGGAAGCAAGTTGTTTAGATGTAACAAGTCCTTGAGGTATACCTAGAATGTAAAAGTCCTGATGTAGTAGGTTGTTTTCTCATAATGAGTCCTTACATAAATCTATATATGTCTGTGTTCCCATGTTGAGATGATAAGGTCATGAAGAACGTGAGTTGCACCTAGGTGGTTCTCCTTTACTGGTAGAATGCAAGTTGACCGTGGATGCTATGTGTGTTCTATTTTTTTGTGTAGGACAAAAGAGATGATATGGATACAACGAGATAAAGGTAGAAGATGTAGGTTATTTCCGTGGAAATTCCTGGATATTCCCTACATGATGTCTTTCTCAATATGAGGAGTAGGTCTACACTAAACATGAAAAAGGGTTATC
The DNA here is from genome assembly GCA_001517045.1 of Pseudotsuga menziesii. Lineage (NCBI taxonomy): Eukaryota > Viridiplantae > Streptophyta > Pinopsida > Pinales > Pinaceae > Pseudotsuga > Pseudotsuga menziesii. Next base: position 123,785 of record LPNX010264533.1, read on the forward strand.
TCTCTAGAAAGTTTTGATGACAGATAGTACCATTTGATGATCGATAAGAAGATGATGATGGAAGTAGCTATGATGATGACTCTATGACTCCATGATGATGACTCTGCGATGAAGACTTGACCATATGTGTTGATGACTGTGGAAGAGAGAGAATACATGCCTAGTTAAGAGTAAGTGTTGATGTATTTATAACTTTGAAAGACATTTTGATGTATATTATCATTGTATGTTGTGGTACCCCTATTGGATATGTGTTTTCCTCCTTGCGGGATGTATTTATTATGTCTAAACATTGAGGTACAACCTCCATTGTAAGTCGGGGAAATAGTCCCAAGTGTGACATCATGTAATGCGTATTTGGAGTCCCTCTAGGAGAATTCATCCCTACTAGGAAAACAGGTGGACCCAATCATGTAAAAGGTCAGTCATTTGATTAGTATAAATAGGGAGGTGTTCTCCCTCATTTATACACACCTCACACTTACTCAAGTTTGCATCAGAGAGAAAGAGAAACAAGGGATTAGAGATAGACAGCTGCTAAATACTTCTTATTATTGGGATTGATCATCTTATGACACAATCTTTGTGACTGTACTATTCTGAGGAAGTTTACAGGTTTTTCTCCTTTATGGTTTCCCCAATGAAAATTTGTGTGTCTTGTGTATGTGTTATATCTTATGCATCTTGTTGTACTTGTTATTCTTTTAGACAAAGATCCTAATTAAGCTAATAAGATCTAGAAAAACTAACATAAAGAGCACCAGAGGAGCTATGATTCCACCAAAGTGGAAGAGGAAAGGGGGGGGGCCATGGGAGACCAAATCCTTGATTCCAAGTGACAACATTAGAACACATCCAAATTTTTTCATGTGCCTTGAATAAGATTATTATCTCCTTTCTTGCCTATTTTTTATAATCAGTGAATGCATGTGTGAGTTTGGTGGGAAAAACCACCCCATGTAGTTATTGAAGCGTGGGGATGATTGCACCTTTGAGACAATTACGTTAGTAGCCATGTCTATTGTCCTTTCACCAATTTCCATACATCTTGGATTCTACCTTCATTTTCATTACTTAGGCATGCGAACTACACATTGCTTTTTATTGTTATTCATGATTGTGTATAACCTAAGAAATCAAATCGAGATATAGAGCTACTAATTTGGAAGGGAAATCGAGGGTTGTAGGTGAGAGGAGAGGTTGTGCAAGCTAGTGAACCTTTCCCATTGAGTTCTTATCCTCGTAGATGCTTCAAAAGCCACAAATTTAGGATACAAATGGTTCTCCAACAAAATTTAGTATATTGGTCTTATTTCAAGCACACATTGGAAGCACTTAACAAGATGGATCTCCTAAGAGAACCTTGGAGTGGTGAAGGGTATTCTAGAGCCAAGAAGGGTGTTGTATGGGTCAGGTATTATGTAATCCAAGGCTATGAGAGTTAAGATAGATCATTGTAGAGCTATGTATGAGTAGTTGGCTAAGAAAAGAGAGAAAATTGGGTTGTGGGGTAAGAGAGAGAAGCCTGCAATTGTTTTCATGACCCTAGTGGCCTCATAGCTTACCTTGGGGGTGGCCTCTCAATAAAAAAGGTATAAAATAGACAGAGTGCCTACGGTTGGGTGGAAAATCACTCTTGCACAACCAATTTCTTGGACCTATGTTGTTTAAGATAAGTATTATTGTGTCTTTGAATTTGAGAGGTTTTATTTGATGCATGTATTTGATTATTCTTTTATATGTATGACTCATGTGTGTATATAAATTTTTATTTCCGTTGTGTATGTTTAATTTGTATATGCACATGTATTTTTAATCAAAATAATATATGTGAGTTTCCATGGTCAAAGTACCATTGCTGATGTCTAAGGTCGAAAGGGAAATATCGATAGAGTATGTTATTAAATAGAAAGTGAGTTGATGAAGTGTCAATGTGTTGACGCCAAGGTATCAACATTGGGATTAGTGTATTATTGGTGGAAGGATCATCATATTGGTGGCAATGTTGAGGTGCCAGTACTGGGGTACCGTTGTCGGAATCGAGGGTTTTTTTTATGGATTTGTGGCTCCATTCCCATTTTTTACTTCCAACTCCTATTTCGAAGGGTGATACCAATAGTGTATGAGATTCGTTGAAGTTTCAATGCTGAGGTGGCGATGCCGATGCCAGCAATTGAAAGAGTCATTGGGAATTTTTTTCAGCCATTGTTGACTTTCAAAGTCAGACATGCTGACGTTGGATAAATCAAGGTTTAGAAATTGGGGAAAGCTTGTCAGGGTTGTTCGTTAGGAACACATTACATAGTTTCGATATATGACTCCCAATGTTGGGAATGTAGAGAAAGTATGGTCAAGTTGGAGGAGCGAAAATGATCATCGGGACTACTTATAATTCTATTTTAACTATCTAATTAACTAAACTTAATTATTAACTAGGAAATCTAGCCTATAGTTAACTATAGTTCCTCAATTATTGGTATCAGTGTAACCATGTAATGTGTGGGATACATTACATTATGTGTATTAGGAAGTTAGTTGAAGGTTTTTAAGTGAAATGAGTGAAACCTACTCCTATACTAGTTAACAATACTTCTACAATCAACTTGGCCAGGAATCCCATATTCCATGATCAAATGAAGCACATTAATACAAAGTACCATCTGATTTGATATCATGTACAATCCAATACTATTCATTTGATACATTGTTCCACTAGTGAACAAGTAGCATACATCTTTCTAAAGCTCATTGAAGAGTGAAACTTGAGAAATTCAGAAAGATGCTTCTACTCATAAGCACCAATTTCAATTAAGAGGGAGGGTGTTACATCGAAATCTCATCACCACCATGTTATGAGATAGGTATTTCCTTTTCTTCTTCAATCCCTCAAAGTTTTCCCTAGAGAAATGGTAGGAAGAAAATATCCGCTTACAGTTTTTCCTTCTTTTGAGCTAGTAACGATCTTTCCCCATTGACAAAAAGTGTTACCCAAGAAGCAAAGATCTGGTAACACTCCTGATACATGAGCAAATAGTGGCTCCCTTGCTTCTAGCCTTACTGTAAGAAGTGTTACCCCCTTAATGTTTCCTGTCTGCTTCATTAAAGGAGCGGTGCTCGAGTTTTCAAGGTAAAAAGAGAAGTTTCGAGAGGCTTCTTGAATATTTCCTTCGTGGAGCCTCATTGCTATGGTTTAGGAACAACGTGGAGCTCAAGATCCTCCTTTTTTGGATCATATATCCACCTCAATCATGATATCCTCAATCATACCTATCCTCCCATGACTTTAAATACTAGCTTGTCCCCCATGGGAGCGAGGACGAAGAATTGTGTTGCATACCTACACTGCCAAAATAGTTCTTGAACTATTGGAGGAAAGGTGAAGTTAGATGCAAGGTGCCATTGCAAGGAACTCTCAACACCAAGGAATAAAGGTTTTAGTATCTCCAATCATTTCTAATAAAAATGTATTTTCTTTCCCATATTTATTGTTTCATGTGTATATGTTGCTTGATTCCTTGGTCACGAGCATAGATGTAGTTGATTATATCGTATGCTATCAATTATTTCTTGTTTTCTTCCATATTTTATAGGTTCTTATGAAGTATCGGAGGATAAATATTCAAGGACAGTGAGGACAACCTTTAACACAAGTATTGATGCATTATATTCAAGTGATTAACCAGATCTAGGGGAAGTTTAACATTTGGTGTTTTTGTTTTGTTCTAGATCTGAAACATTTAGACTAGGGAACCAGCTCTTCTCCGCATGAGGTGCGTATTTTCGTCTAACAAAAGTGGTGACTCTGCTGGGGACTACTTCGAATTCTAAACCTTTGGTAAGTTGAAACCTCCACCTTCATTTTCAATTTGTAGATCTACTTTTTCCATTCATAGATCTATAGATCTTCTTTGAATTTGATTTATTTTCCTCTATCTACCTTTGGATATTTATATTTTTGGTTCATTGGGTTTTCTGGTGATTGTTTGGGTTCATTCTTTGGATTGTAGATTACTTCTCTGTTTCCTTTTTTTATTTTTCAAATTGCCGTCTCGGACACCGCTCCTGGGCTGTGTTATAAGTGCGGTTCTGGAGGTGTCACCGCATTTTCCCTTTTAGCATAAAGCGATGCCAGCACCCTTTTTAGTGTAAAAGAACCGGTTCTGGAACTGGTAACGCCCTAGTGTGAACCTGCAAGAAGCAGTGCCACCGCTATGTTTCTGTGTACAAGAAGCGGTGCTGAGGCCAGTAACGCCATGTTCAACACCTGCATAAGTGGTGCCAGGTATTCTTCTTAGCCCTGTTTGGTGTTTGATTCTTAAATTCTTGTTTTCGTATTTGAGATGCATGATTCATATAGTTATAGTTGTTGTTTGAACTCTGCAATTCATATTTGAACATTGAAACTCAATAAAAAATTAAAAGAAATGAAAAGAAAAAAAACAAGCCAAATCATGCGTGTGTGAATTCCTACATATTCTCAATAATTCTAATAGATGTTGGTATTTGAAGCTTCATGGTTTTCTTTCAATAGAACTTGGTTTTTTTAGATCTCTGATTTTTATCTTCTTTAACGGAACAAGAAAATATCCATTTCAGATTTTCTTCTTTTGTTATACATGATTTTTGTATGGTTTTTCCTTTTTTCAAAAAATTGTGAAAGAATCCATATAAAAGTTATTGTATAATGTTTCTATTAGTTCATCTTTATTTAGTTGAATAAATATAAACACTTTTGTATAAAAGTTGTAATTACTTTTCTTGCTTCTTATTAGAGATATCACTTCTTTTTCAGTTCAAAAAAGAAGGTTTGTTTGTTTTAGTTAGGAACGGACCATATAAGCAGTTTGTTTATTTGTGTATGGGATTTATTCTATGTTTCAAATAAATTGAACCTCTCTCTCCCTTCCTTAAGTAGGGAATACCTTAAAATTTAAAGTGAAAATTTTCACAATCATACTATATGGTTTTACTTTTATGTCCTCACCTAATGCATCCACCTAACCATTCAAGATAAAATCAAGCGTTAGAGTTAGGTTAAAATATTTAGCAATTTGTGTGTTAGGTTAGAAACGTGTTCCGACGTCTTTAAACGTAGGAGCTGTCATTTATTTCCTGCACTACATCCTGGGGATTGTGTGGTTCTTCCACGTACCGCTGGTATATCGAACGACCTTTCACATACCCTTAAGGTATATCGAAAGGTACTTCATGTACTCAGTTTTTTATCAGAAGGACTCTTTCGAATGGTTGTGCATTAGACACCACTACTACGGAGTGGAGATCCAACGTACCTTGTGTATATCGAGAGAATCCTTTATGAATCCTAAGACCATCTGAGTTAACCTTTGAGTCATCTTGGAATCACAATAGTTGTGAAGCCTTGATAATCCCGTGAGGTTCCAGACTTTTAATCCACTCCTCTCACATATTTTGCTTGTTGCGTATAAAATTAGGATTTTATTAGAAGAGAGAGATAGTTTTGTTACATAGTTATGGATTCTCCTTCCGGGACTACCAACCAATAGACTCCTTTACCAAGCACATCTTTTATTTTCCTTCCATATGGGTATGTTGGTCCTCCTATCATGGCTATGTTAAACATTCCTAGATAGACTATTGGATTATCTGTTTGGTTATTCTCCAGTCTAGTTATCCCATGTACACCAGTTTCTTCAGATCCTGATCCTTCATCGCGAGAGCATCAACCTCATGTTGATCCCTCTTCATCTTCACCAGATGTGTCTTCTCCCATTTCTCCCTCTTATCTTGTTGAAATTTTTAGTACTAGTAGTCAGGTGGATAAGAAGAAGAATAAAATTATGATTAAGAAGAAGAAAAACAAACAAAAAACCAAGTCTCAGCCAATTACTCCTCTAAGTGCGAAGAGTGTTGATCTGCACACCCAAAAACCATGTAAGCCCAAATTACCTTGTAGGCTTTGTAAGGGTGATCACCTTCTGAAAGATTGTCATAGTCTAGCCCTGGTTTTAGAAGAGTGGTCTAAGGTTTTCCCACAACTGATATCATCAGCCTCTAGTCGTCATACTAATGATCCCCCCTCAACCAGTGACTCTTTCGTTAAGATCGAAGGGTAAAGTAAGAAATCCTTGCTTGCTATGTAAGGACATGCACTTTACTTACCTTCGTCCTTTCATGGATGAAGCTTATAAGTGGTTGGAAGATATTATTGTTCCTCGTCAACAAATTCCAACTGGTTACCGTAAGTTGTCACTTGACATCCCATTGGTTGATAAAGTGGTCGATCCAGTTCTAATCTCGGTCGATCCCACTCTTCTGTTGAAGAGTGAATTTGAAGTGGTCGATCCAGTTCCATATTTTGTCGATCCCACTCTTCCTTTGAAGAGTGAAGTTAAAGTGGTCGAGTCGATGTCATCTCCACCCAATCCCATTCTTTCATCAGAGAGTGTTAAGACTGAAGTAGTCACTTTGACAAAATCTTCGTCATGTTCTTCTCTTCCAGTAGAGAGTGAACTAAAACCTGCTAAAGGGGATTCTGTTAGCATTCTATCCTCAACTGCTTGGCAAGATTTAGTTTATCCTCAACTTGTGCCAGCCACCGATCAGATACTAGCTTTTAATCGAAGACCTACTACACCTTTAGGGGTCCTTCCTTATTTACCTATTACGTTAGGAGGAAATACTGTCTGTATTGATGTTATGCTAGCCCAAGGTCCTTTAGATTTCAATATTCTCCTTGGACGTGATTATTTTTACGTCGTGAAGCTTGTAGTGTCCACACTCTTTAGAGTTATGCATTTTCCCCATCATGGGAAGATTGTGACCATTGATCAACTTTCTTTTGTTACACCTAACCATCGCATTACTCCTAGTCATCAGACTACCCTACATGTGTTGCATGTTCTTGTAGTTCCTTCCCCTTCTAGTTAGCTTCTTCCCATCATAGTTAAAATGAGGGGAATGCCTCCAGCCTCTAGATATCATAGTGGAGTTAAGTCCCTAGCTTTTATGTAATGGGGGAAACTTACCAACCTCTTGATATCATGTTTGGTAAGAGAAGTTTTGCGAGCATAGTTCCTTTTCTCTGTGTCAATATTGTTAAGAAATGAAACAGAGATCTATGAGCATAGTTCCTTTTCTCTGTGTCAATTAGCTCATTTAAAAAATGAAACAGAGGTTTGTGAGCGTAGTTCTTTTTTTGTGTCAATCTCGTTAAAAAATGAAACAACTTTGAGATCATAGTTCTTTTTCTGTGTCAAGATCGTTAAAAAATGAAACAGCTTTGTGAGCATAGTTCCTTTTATATGTGTCAAGCTCATTAAAAAACGAAACAGTTTGTGAGCATAGTTCCTTTTATATGTGTCAAGCTCGCTAAAAAATGAATCAGATGTCCATGAGAATAGTTCTTTTTCTGTGTCAAGCTCGTTAAAAAATGAAACAACTTTGTGAGCATAGTTCCTTTTATTTTTGTCAAGCTCATTAAAAAGTGAAACAGATGTCTGCGAGCGTAGTTCCCATTCTGTGTCAAGATCGTTAAAAAATGAAACAGATGCGTGTGAGCATAGTTCTTTTTCTGTGTCAATATCGTTAAAAAATGAAATAGGTTGGTGAGCATAGTTCCTTTTCTCTATGTCAATCTCGTTAAAAAATGAAACAGATGTCTCTGAGCATAGTTTATTTCTAGTTTTAAGCTCGTTAAAAAATAAAACTATCCATCAAGCATAGTTTACCTTTTGGTTTCAAGCTTGCATAAAAATGAAACCATGTTTCAAGCATAGTTTACCTTCTGCTTTCAAGCTTTCATAAAAATGAAACCATTCCTAAGCAAATTTTACCTTTTGGTTTCAATCTTTCATAAAAATGAAACCATTCCTGAGCATAGTTCATTTTCTATTCCCATCTCGTTAAAAAATGAAGTAGGTTTCCTTAAGCAAAGTTTACCTTTTGGTTTCAATCTTGCATAAAAATGAAACCATGTTTTGAGCATAGTTGATTCTTTGTTACAAGCTCGTTAAAAATTAAGCAGATACCCTGAGCATTCTTCCAACTAATCTTCAAGCTCATTGAAAACACTAACATGGTGTCGAGCTTACTTTTTTATTTTCATGCTTTGGTTAAACATGAAAAGTGGTTTGAGCTTAGTTTATTAATTTTTCGTGCTCTGGATTAAAACATGAAAAATATTAACAGAGTCTTCTTTAAGCTCTTTTCGGAATCTTAAAATGTGAAAAGATTCCCGAGTGAAATTTTCTTCTTCGCGCTCGTAAAAGGACCTGAAGAGTCGTCTTCCTGGTGATAGTTTATCCCTTTTTGGACCAGGGGGCACTAATTACGAAAAATGTATACTCCAGCCAATCATGACTAGAAGAGTTATCTAAGGTATTATTTTATACTTTTTCAGGCCCTAGGGACTAAATCATATGAAAAATGACTCTTCGGAGTCTTCTTTAGTTTGTTCAGACACTCTAAACATGAACTACATTGAGTTTTCTTTCATTGGACTCATTAAATTAAACATTGAAAGACCCCTTTTTGGAAACTAACCCCTCCTTTCTTAGGTTTGTGAAATGTATGAGAATTGATTTATCTTATGATAAGCTACAATGAGTGTTTTTTACCCTCTTTGAACTCGTAAAAATGAAAAAGAGGCACTCATCAATCATGATAGGGAAATTAAGGGAAAGGGAAATACATTTCATTTTGAAATAATGGTAGTTGTTAGTCACCTTTGAACAAGGAACTTGTCTGCATTTCATTCAGTCAATTGGGTATTCAGCTTGTCTCTAAGTCGATCCACTTTCATGATTCATGCCACTCCTTTGAGTCTTTAAAATAATGTGTTGTCCATTGTCGCATTGTGTTCTCCCTCGTCAATTCAATTCTTCCAAGTATTCAGTCATGCCGCCTGATGTTCAAAGGGAAGTCATGTTGAGATTTTACACTTGTAGTTAAAACAATTTTTTGCGTCAATTACTTCTGATTCTATCCTATGTTTACATCAAACTCAAAATTCTAGAAATTTGTTCCAAGTTTCATGTTGTCGATGTGGGATTCATCATGGCTCTCCTTCGACGAGACTATGTCAACTTCAGCTCATCATCCACAAATTAGTCTTAGAAACAAATTAGTACGTTGAGGTCTGTATGTCTTAATGACAGATTCTCTTGCTTTCGACATAGGTTCACATCATTAACTTTTGATCGATAGACTCGACTGAGTGTTCGACATCCGATCATCTATTCACACTTAGGATATTGTACTAGGGTACCTTGGGTATCATTGACATCAATGGTGATGTCCCTCACACTTGTTAATGGCTCTCATCATTGACCGGTAATCAAGTGGTTTCTACCATGTTCGACATCAAATCATTGTAGTCACATGGATAGAATCGTACTTTCTGGAAGATGAGACGAACACCCTAGGTATTTGTTAAGCGTTGATTGCTTTCCCCATGTTACAATGGAGTTTTTGTATGATTCCTAGCATGGATCCACATTTTTATGTTTGTGGCTCTGCTTCGATTTGCGTCAGTATGACATATATCTACATCGTATGCCTGGTAGCTATGTCCAAATTTGAGTCTTCTTTGCATGGATCTATGTTGTATTTTAGTAGCCATGAATTGTTTGTGTCTCACATGGATCTGCATTGTATTGGTCGGAAGCTATGTTGTGAGTCATTTGGGACAAATTTAAAAGGTGCTACAGAAATTTTGTGATGCTTGAGAAGTTCCAACCATTGGACCTTTGTCGCGATACTATACCTTCTTCTTTCAAAGTATTGTGCCTATCGTTTCCCTCTAGCCATCATACTTTGGGGGGGCATCTTTGTTACACTAAAATCTCCTCACCATCATGCTATGAGATAGTTATTCCCTTGTCTGCTTCAATCCCTCAAAGTTTTCCCAAGAGAAATGATAGGAACAAAATATACCCTTACAGTTTTTCCTTCTTTTGAGCTAGTAACGCTCTTTCCCCATTGACAAAAAGTGTTACCCAAGATGCAAAGAGCTGGTAACACTCCTGATACATGAGAAAAGAGTGGTGCCACCGCTTCTAGCCTTACTACAAGAAGCGTGACCCCCTTAAAACCTCCTGTCTGTTTCATTAAAGGAGCGTTGCTCGCATTTTCAAGGAAAAAAGAGAAGTTTCAAGAGGCTTCTCAAAGCTTTCCTTCATGGAGCCTAATCCCTATGGTTTAAGAACCACTTGGAGATTGATATCCTCCCTTTTTGGATCCAATATCCACCTCACCGATGAGATCCTCAACCATACCTATCCTCCCATGCCTTTAAATACTATCTCATTCCTCATGGGAGGGAGGAGAAAGAATTGTGTTGCATACCCACACTCTGCCAAAATAATTCTTGAACTATTGGAGGAAAGGTGAAGTTAGAGGCAAGGAGCCATTGGAAGGAACTCTCAACACCAAGGCATAAAGGTTGTAGTATCTCCAATCATTTCTAATAAAAATGTCTTTTCTTTCCCATATTTATTGTTTCATGTGTATATATCGCTTGATTCCTTGGTCACGAGCATAGATCTAGTTGATTATATCGTATGCTATCATGTTTTTCTTGTTGTCTTCCATCTTTTATAGGTTCTTCTATAGTATCGAAGGAGAAAGCTTCAAGTACAATGAGGAAAACATTTAAGAGAAGTATTGATGCATTACATTCAAGTGAATAACCAGATCTAGGGGAAGCTTAACATTTGTTTTTTTTGTTTTGTTCTAGATCTGAACCATTAAGACTAGGGAACCAGCTCTTGTACGCAAGAGGTGTGTATTTTCGTCTGACAGGGAGGTGCATTTTGGATACCTAATCCTACATGATGATGGTTCCATGTACATAGTAGTTAGATGTTTTTCAATTACTAAAGAATAAGTTGAATAGTCATCTAGTGTCACCTCTTAAAGATGAAAACCAAGAGTCACTCTTCATGTATAAATACTTGATTGACATTAATATAATGGCATCCAATTAAAAAGTATAGTGTGTGTGAAATTCAATATTATTAGGAAAAAAATTATGGGTGATATTCAATCCATAGGCTGGTTTTTTATGTTTTATCCACAAAAGTTTCACAAATTGCCCCTTTTTTAACGATTTTCCCAATTTTACATGATAAAAATATTTTACTCTAAGCATCACCAATAAATCCAGAAATGATCTTGAATCCATAGAAATTTGAATGTTTTTACAAAATTACTACCAAACATTTTATGGATGGAAATTTAAGAATTAGTAAGATTCACCAATGTTTATACACTTTTAGAAAACTATGCATTCTTAAAATTGTCCCTAGATATCATAATCCTAGTCATGTGAATTATATCTACAAGTTATGATGGTTGGGGGGATTAGGAATATTCCTAGGATGGGATGGCCCTCTCAACAAGTTACACCTATCCCTTTCTTGATCTTGAGGAAAAATCAATACCATGCACCTCTAATCCACCAATGTAAAAATAAATGGCATAGCAAACCCTGATAAACACAACTCATAATTTATGTAGAAATTACGATGGAGCTAACCCATTATAGAAGGGAGGTTTACCAAATACCATATTCCATCTATCCATTTAGTTGTGTTTGAATGGATGGAATGTGCACTAGTCTAGGAAAAGTTGTTTCTTTCTTGAGTCAATCTTCTTTACCCTTGTAGGTTGAGTAGTATTCTCTCATCCTAGCTGTTATTCAAATATATTGAAAAATTAGCCATTGACATGGCCAATTGAAATAATGCTGGTGTCAAATGAAGCATCCAATAAAATACAAGATGCCTCTCTAAAATTCCTAATCTCACCAATTAGGTTTCTAATTTAATCTAAGCATTGATTGCTTTCCATGTATGGTTGTAATGGGGGTAGTTGGGGATAACATTTAGAATAAAACCTACCTTGAAATGATAAATCCTATATATAGAAAACATTGAGTAAAAGGCCAATATCTCTCGTGCCTCTCCTCATCAAACCTGGATTGAATCAACCAAAAATAACATGAGTGCGAGTTAGAGAAAATATGGAGGAAGTTGTTGTGGGTAGGAAAACAATTAATAGAAAAGGATTGCGATTTTTTTTATTTTTTTAAATACAAACTAACATGCATACATAAATAATGTGTGTTTTTAAATGAATTTGGATGTATTTTTACATAGTATAAAATCTGCATGGAAACTAATGCGGAGGTAGACATTGTGAGCATGTGGACATTGAACAATGCATGTTTATGTTCATAAAATTTGTGTGCATTCCTCAAATTCACATAATTATACGTTCTTATTGTGACAATTTTGGGAACCAACTACATGCACCTATCTTAACATCTAACCTGAAACATGGAGATTTGAGATAGATTTTAGGGTATTTTTATTGCTCGGAATCTATGATTATGCATATATATTTTGTTGTGAGAGTTATTTTCTATATGGGTATATGTTTAATATAGTTTCATTTCATATTATACTAGGTTTAGTTGCATATTATCCTTATTATATATAATTTTTTTTATCATAACTCAATGCTTAATTGATAATTAAAAGAAGACTATGCGCCTATACTTTTAAGAGTTGAGGTGGTCCAACTAACATCCATGTGTGATGTGTGATGGTAAGATCCATGTGTGGTGTGTGATGGTAGTAGTGGTGGATCACTGGAGATGGTGCCTCCATTAGTAAAAGTAACAAAGGCATCAGAACTAAAATAACTTTAGCAACGGGTTAACAAGGCCCCCACAAGACACTAACACAAAAAAATACACGTGGAGGAGCTTCAAATGAAAGCGTAACAAGGAGTGGTGAAAGCAATGGAAGGAATGACACAACTCCAAACAGAAGGAGAGAAAATACAACAGATGGGAGGCGAACAACTGATAGAACAGGAAGTGGCAGAATGCGTAACAATCAGGACGTTGACCAAAGAAGCTTTCGAGCAAGTCAAGGAAACATATGAACACTTATAGGTGCAGCTAAATGCAGCAGTAGCATCCAACTGAGGTGGCTTGAGAATGAGACATAGGTTTGTGTTGGGGGCCTATTGGCATGGAGTTAGAGAACACAAAGTGTGGTACCGCCAGTGATAGAAAGGGCATTCACAAGGACAAAGTTCAGTCATGAAGGGTAAAGAAGCCAAAAAATAAGGATATTTTGATTAAGTTAGTTAGTGATTGGTCAAATGGACCATTTTGTAATGGCCAAGTGAGCATATAAGTAGAATTAGGATTGTAAATCTTAGAGACAACATTGTTCCTTCAATGATTCTTATGAATTGTATCTTAGAGATTGACATTTTGATATATTTTGGGTTGTAATGTTTCCTACCTACGATTTTGTTGTAACGAAGGATGTTTTCGGTAAAAATTATGTTTTTGTAGCCTCTTTTCAGCACTGTTGGTTTGGAAATCGGTTGATATGTGGTGTGCCATATAAGTTAATAAGGAATGATGAATGATTATGCTATGTGTGAGTTTTTTATCTTGTATTTCTATGTGAATGATGTGAATTAACATAGTACTTGCTAGTTTAATGTATGTCAATATCTATGTCAATTTGAATATGTGTTAATGCGAATATCGATTATGATAATAAGTAGGATTGGTTAATGGTACGGTTGCATTGTATCTTGTTATGATCCTAGATCTCTAGGTGATGTTCCGATTGAGTATGAGATAAGGTGTGTCCTATTCCTACTGCAAAAACATGGTTCCTACAACCCTCCCTCAGACATCTCGCATGAGACTGCACTTCTGCAGGTGTTGCTGGAGAGGGTAAAACCTTTATGGGTCAATGTTTAGAGAGTCTGTGTCGATGGTTGTTGAAAACAGTGCGAAGTGAACCCCTGTCTATAGAACTGTGTCAACATTCCCATTATTGAAACATGCAGACTACACAACTCTTTCTACTATTGTTCATGATTGTTTATAACCCAAGAAATCAAATTGATATATAGAGCTACTGATTTGGAAGGGAAATCGATGCTTGTAGGTGGGAAGAGAGGTTTTGCAAGCTAGCGAACCTCACCCATTAAGTTATGATCCTCATAGATGCTTGAGAAGCCACAAATTTAGGTTGCAAGTGGCTCTCCAAAAACATTTAGCAAATTGGTCTTCTTCTATGCACACACTAGAAGCACTTGACAAGATGTATTTCCTAAGACAACCCTGGATTAGTGAAGGGTATTCCAAAGCTAAGAAGGGTGTTGTGTGGGGTAGGTATTATGGAATCTAGGGATATGAGATTTGAGAGAGATCATTGTAGATATATGTATGAGTAGTTGGCTAAGAAAAGAGAGAAAATTGGGTTGTGGGACAAGAGAGAGAAGCTTGTAGCTGTTTTCATCACCCTAGTGGCCTCATAGATTATCCTGGGGGTGTCCTCTCTGTAGAAAGGGTATATTCTAGATAGAGTTCCTATGGTAGGGTGGAAAATCACTCTTACACAACCAATTTCTTGGATCTATGTTATTTAATATAAGTATTCTTCTGTCTTTGAATTTGAGACATTTTATTTGATGCATGTACTTGAGTATACTTTTCTATGCATGAATCATGTGTGTAGATCAATTTTTATTTCTGTTGTGTATGTTTTGGATATGCACATGTCTTTTTAATCAGAATAATATATGTGAGTTTCCATGGTCGAAGTACCACTACTGATGTCTAAGACCTGGAGGAAAATCTCGATCGAGTATGATGTTAAACATAAAGTGAGTTGTTGAAGTGCCGATGTGTCAATGCTAAGGTGTCAACATCGGGATTAGAATATTATTGGTGGGAATGATCATCATATCAGTGCCAATGTTGAGGTTCCAACACCGAGGTACCATTGTCGGAATCAAGGCTTCTGTTATGGATTTGTGGTTCCATTCCCATTTTTGACTTCTAGCTCCTGAGTTAAAGGGTGATAGCAGTAGTGTATGAGAGTTGTCGAAGTTTCAATCATGGGGTGGCAACCCCGATGTCAGCAATTGAAAGGGTCATTGGTAATTTTTTTCAACTAGTATTGAAATTTTAACTCAGATATGCTGACATTGGATAACTCAGTGTTTATACGTTGGGAAAAGCATGTCAGGGTTTCCTGTTAGGAACCCATTACATATTTTTGATATATGACTCCCGATCTTGGGGATGTAGAGAAAGCATGGTCAAGATGATAAAAGGAAATGATCGTCGTGACTACTTATAATACTAATTTAACTATATAATTAACTAAACTTAATTATTAACTAAGAAATGTAGCCTATAGTTAACTATGGTTCCGCAATGATTGGTATTAGTGTAGTTGTGTAACGTGTGGCGTACATTACATTGTGTGGATTAGGAATTTGATTGAATATTTGTAAGTGAAAGGAGTGAAGCCTACTTCTATACTAGTTGACAATACTTTTGCAATCAGCTTGGCCAAGAATCCCATATTCCATAATCAAACCAAGCACATCAAGACAAAGTACTGTTTGATTTAATATCATGTACATGCCAATACTATTCATTTTAGATATTGTTCCACAAGTGAACAAGTAGTATACATCTTTTCCAAAGCTCATTGAATAGAGAAATGTGAGAAATTCTGAAAGATGTGTCTACTCACAAGCACCACTTCCAATTAGGGGGGAGGGATGGTTGGATGCCTAATCCTACATTATTACGGTTTCATGTAGATAGTAGTTAGATGTTTTTCAATTAGTAAAAAAATGTTGAATAGTCATCCACTGTTAGCTCTTAAATATGAAAACCAAGAGGTGCTCTTCATTTATAAATACTTAATTCACATTAATATAATGGCATCCAATGATGAAGTACATTGTTTGTGAAAGTCAATATCATTAGGGAAAATTTTATGAGTGAAATTCAATCAATAGGCTGATTTTTTTATGTTTTATATAAAAAAGTTTTACAAATTGCCATTTTTTTAATGATTTGCCCAATTTTACAAGATAAAAATATTTTACTCTAAGCATCACCAAAAAATCCAGAAACAATCTATGATCCATACAAATTTGAATGTTTTTATAACAAAATTACTACCAACCATTTTGTTGACGGAAATTGAAGAATTAGTAAGATTCACCAAGGTTTATACAATTTTAGAAAATTATGCATCCTTAAAATTGTCCCTAGATATCACAATACTAGTCACATGAATTATATCTACAAGTTGAGATGGTGGGGGTGCTTAGGCATATTCCTAGGATGGGATGGCCCTCTCAATGAGTTACACCAAGTCCTCTCTTGGTCTTGAGGAAAAACCAAGACTAGGGCCATCTAATCCACCAATGTCAAAATAAATGGCATGGTGACCCCTAATAAACACAAATCATAATTTGTGTAGAAATTACGATGAAACTTACCTGTTATAGAAGGAAGGTTTATCAAATTCCATATTTCATCTATCCATTTAGTTGTGTTTGAATGGATGGAATGTGCACAAGTCCATGCAAAGTTGTTTCTTTCTTGAATCAATCTCTTTACCCTTGTAGATTGAGTAATATTCTCTCATCCTATTTCTATATTCAAATATATTGAAAAATTAGCCATGGACATGGCCAACTAAAATAATGATGGTGTCAAATGAAGCATCCAAGAAAATACAAGGTGCCTCTCTAAAATTCCTAATCTCACCAATTAGGTTTCTAATTTCATCTAAGCATTAATTAATTTCCATGTATGGGTGTCATGGGGCTAGTTGAGGATAATATTTGTAATAAAACCTACCTTGAAATGAGAAGTCCTCTATATGGAAAACATTGAGTGCAATGCCAATCACCCTCATGCCTCTCCTCATCAAACTTGGATTGAATCAACAAAAAAAAACATAAGTGCGAGTTAGAGAAAAGATGGAGGAGAAGTTGTTGTGGGTAAGATAATGGTTAAGAAAAAAAGGATTGCAACTTTTATATTTTTATTTGAGAGAAATTGACATACATATGTAAATAATGTGTGCTTTTTAAATGAATTTGCATGCCAATGTGGAGGTAAGCATTATGAGCATGTGGACATTCAACCCTGCATGTCTATGTTCATAAAATTTGTGTGCATTCCTCGAATTCACATAAATAAACATTTTTACTATCACAATTTTGGGAACCAACTTCATGCACCTATCTTTACATCTAACATGAAACATGGAGCTTTGAGATAGCTTCTAGGATACTTTTGATTGCTTGGAATCTATGATTATGCATATATCTTTTTTTGTGACGGTTATTTTCTCTATGAGTATATGTTTTACATCTAATATGAAACATGGAGCTTTGAGATAGCTTCTAGGATACTTTTGATTGCTTGGAATCTATGATTTTGCATGTATCATTTTTTGTGAGGGTTATTTTCTCTGTGAGTATATGTTTGATGTTTGGTCTCGTTTCATTTCATCTCAGTACTAAATTTAGTTGCATATTATTTTTATTATAGTTTATATTTAATTGTTTCATCATAGCTTAATTATTAATTGAGTTTTAAAAGAAGACTATGTGCCTAGAGTTGAGGTGGTCTAACTAAGATCCAAGCGGTGGATGTTTCTTCCCCAATGATTACATATCCAACTTTGTTTATTTTTATCTTAATGTAAGATTTTAATTAACATATACATTTTAGACAATGCATTTAGATTAATGGTATCTTAACTGTTATTTTTATCCCATTTCATTTACATCTCCCAAATTATATTTATTATTGCATTTTAAATAAATAACATTGAAAAAATATTTTATTATATAATTTTAGTTAAAAAAGGATAATTAAATGAAAATGAAATTATCTATATAATCTAATAATAAATACACTATAAACTTGCAACATTAACAAAAACATTTTATTATCAAATTCAATAGAGAACTGCTAACTAAAACAAAATCAAATTATCTATATAAAATAATAATAATAAATGTAATTGACAAATAATTATATATATATATATATATATATAGTAATATAAATTTAAAACATTAAAATATATAAATATGATACCAATATATTGAAATAAAGTTAAACATGATACCAACTTATTGAGATTTTACCTTAAACTAAAATTAAACATGATACCAACGTCTTGAGATAGATTTATCTTAAACTAAAATTAGACATGATACCAACATATTGAGATAAATTTATGTATAAAAAAAATAAAAAATAAAATCATCTCAATTTTTATACCTGCCGCGCAGGTATATACTAATCGATCACAAGTCAACGCAGCTTGACTTTGTATTAGTTGGTGCATATTGGTGCATATGAAAAAGATTAAAATCTCTATTACAAAGTTAAACTTTGGAATATGAAAAATAGCAATTTTTAAATTTATTAAAATTGTATTTATTTGTGTTGCTATTGGTTAAGAAGGGATGATGTCATCCTCTAAGTTTGTTATCTGGATTTGAGTCGACACCTGGTAACAATGACATCATATTGACTAGTGCACAGATATTTTGTTCTCCTTAATCCCGATTCTTCTATCAAAACGTGATATCATCTTAAAATTCTAAACCACTCGACGCCGCACAACGAGGTAGAGCTAACAAAATTCAACGACAGCACCAAAAAATAAATATATAACACGTGCAGAGGAAGGCAGGGCAAGCTAGTGTGAGGCAACAGCTTTAGTTCTTTATGGCTTCGCAGGGCTTGGGCTTCGATAGGTGATCAAAGCTCAAATCAATAATTAGATCTCCAAAATTGGGGCAATTTTAGCGTTTAAGAGCCATTTCAATCATCTTGAATGCTATATTTTGGTGGAATTGACGGCGTGGAATCAGCTTTTGTTTCAAATGGCCGCCAAAAGGTTATTCCAATGCTCGAATCGTCTCACAATTCAGAGTAATAATGACGCATTACGGCAGAATCCTTGGTCCAACGCTACCTACACGGAATTAGGACGCAAATGCAATGTGAAACTCATGTCTTTCTAATCTCAGAAGGTACAACACCCGTTAACTCATTACCACTAACATCAATTTTGATCAACTGTGAAGCCTGCCCAATCTCTGCTGGCAAGCTTCCAGAAAACCCATTTCTCTACAGATATAACTTAGACAAATTCCTCGCATTTCCAATAGATGGAGCAATCTTCCCTTCAAAAGCATTGAAGCTAAGATCCAGAATCGAAACATGCGGGAATTCCCATATATCCCCTTGGAATTCTTCCTCTCAGCTTATTCTTACTCACACGAAAATGCAACATACTCTTACAATCTCCATACGACTCAGGAATCTGGCCTGTAAGCTCATTGTCGAGCACAAGAATATACTGAATCTTTCCTCCACGGCACAAATCTGGCGGAAGATTGCCACTGAACTTGTTCTGTGGGATGTCAATCATGTTGAATTCAGACATAGATCCCAACTTTGGAGGCAACGGCCCTATGAGAGAGTTCTGGTACATAGAAATACCAACTAAATTCTTTAACTCATTGAATCCTTCTGGTATCGGCCCCGACAGATTATTGTTATATAATTGTATGAAATGTAATTTTTCCAGCTTCCCAAAGTCTGCAGGAATTCTCCCACTCAGAAGATTTCTGGAAGCATCAAAATCTCTTAAGGACATCAAATTCCCAAGCTCTGGAGGAATTTGTCCCGACAAACGGTTGCTGTAGAGCTCCAGCTGATATAACTTCATTAGCCTCCCAAGTTCTTTCGGAATTCTCCCCGTTAAGCGATTCATTGAGAGCTCCATGTTCCCCAACTCTGAAAGATTGCTCAGAGAAGCTGGAATGGAGCCATTAAAATTGCAGTTCGATAGATACAACCAACTGAGTCTCTTCAATCTCATGAGCTCCTCTGGAATCGTTCGTTGTTTGAACTTATGAAAACCGATGCTAAGCGACTCTAGATTTGTCAAATTCCACACAGAAACAGGAAACTCGCCCGAGAATCTATTGTTAGATAGGTCCAGGTATTTCAGAGCCTTCAATCCTGAAAGATCAGGCAATGACCCATTCAGAAAATTGTCTTTCAGATTCAGTTTCTCCAACCGAATGCAATTCAACAGTTCAGGCGAAAAATTCCCATAAAGGTAATTCTGATCTAGCTCGAGGATTATCAAGCTCTCGAGATTGCAGAGATCAGGAAGAATACTACCATTGAGAGAACTTCCATGGAGATCAATACAAGTCACAGCACCTTCATCGTTACAATCAATCCCTCTCCATTTACAGGGAGAATCATCAGACCCATCCCAATCCCTAAGAGCAATTGTGGGATCCTCCAGAGACTCTTTCATTCTCAGTAGTATTTGAATTTGCGTGTCTTGGTCTCTTCCCTCGTCATGCTACTGGCTAAGCGTTGGCTAATGTTGCAGAAATAATTGAAGGGCAACTCTTCTTATATAAACCTTTTACTCGATGTTGCATTTCCAAAAATCTGCTGAATATATTTCTATAGAACAGAACGTACAACCATGGCCATCAACTCAGCTTCAAGCTGCAAACCTTAGTGATGACTTGTGGTGCTTCCCGTTTCTAAGTTCACAATACCATAGCTGATGATGAATAAACGTTGCCTATTATTTCAAAGAATATTGCTCCTCTAATTTCTCTGTCTTGCAACTTTCATATGCAGAGCATGGAATGGAATACAGGGAAAAATACGATTCCATATTGCTGCTGTAAGATTGAGATGGCTTCAGACATTGAAAAAAATGAGAGACCGCCACCTTTAAGCTTCAGACATAGGAACTGCTCGGTGAATGACACACAACACAGAGCCTTGCCAAGTGTTAGCGCACTTAGGGTACTTATCGAGTTAAGGAAACATATACGAGGGTATCATAAAACAAGTTCTGTTTTATTTTAATATGCTCCCGAGAGGTGTAATTATATATAGGTTTGTTGGATCATCACTAGAGCGTCTTGATTCCGATGAATTTATAGGTTAATTAGATCCCCGCTGGATTTTATATTGTTCATATATTATATTTCATATATACGACATTGTAATTTATTTTAAATTTTTATTTTTTATTTTTTTATAAGATTTTGTCATAATATTTATATTTAATATTAAGCTTCTTTTATTAAAATTTTAATGCTTAATGATTAATGATGGAAGAATCATATTTTTTTTCATTTTTAAATCTTTTTTACTAATATAACCCACTATAAACCATTAAAAGAAAGTCAAGAATTTTTATTTTAACGTGGTTCCTCTTATAAAAAAAATAAAAAAAAAATAATATGTATTACTAGTAACAAAAGAAAAATAATATGTATTATTATATTATCATACGTGCAGCTAAACTATTTTTAAGAGCCAAGTACTAGGCATCTATGTTGCTTATCTCAACTATTCGTAGTGACAAAAGCTCTCCTATTCACAAAGACAAGTAAACTCATTTTGGATCTTTAATTTCAAGGACTTACTTAATAACTAATTAATTGATATACACATAGAAATATAAACAATGACAGTTACAAGAAGTAACAAGTAATGCAACAAGCTATAAACAACAAGTAATCTCACATAGAAATATAAGTACCATGGCAACAAGTAATACATTGTTTCAAGTTTGAATGTTTCATAATTTCTTTAACTTTTACCTTTAAACTATATACAATATCACAATAAAATATTTCTAAGAGGCAGGTATAAGCAGCCTTGCTGCTATTTCACTTGTTTAATCTCTGTGAGTGCTCTGAACTTCACATAGATTAGTTTAGCGACTGGAACTTCAGATAAATCTAAGTTAACGGAAAACTATTTGCAAACGTCCTGGTACGTACTTAACCTATAAATATATATTCGATTTTATCATTTTAGTTTGCCATAACGTAATCTTCGCATAACCTTTTCTCATATATATTTTTTTGTATTAAACAGAAAGACAGCACCAACTACTTATTTACAGAAACTGCACTGTATTCAATCCATTAGATTTGAAGATAATAAATCCTAGTATTCGTCATCAGAGTCATTTAGTGAGGTGCTGATTGTGGGATTAAACTTAATCTTGAATCCTGCTGGGATAAAAGCTAGAAGCTGGGCCTGCTGAGAACGTATTTTCTGAATCACTGCCTGTGTTGCAGTTATTTGGGACTGCAGCTCTGATATTTGGAGTTGAAGCTGCTGTACTATGCCTGCACAGCCGAATGCAGGATCCTGTATTCTTGCACTTGCTTCGTAGACCATACTGTTTATAGCATCGGCTTTCTGGTCCGACGGAAGATCCTGCCACAGTGCAACGGACTGTAAGATGAAGTTGGGGGCAGATCATATCTCCGTTTAAGAAATCGAGATCCAAATGCTTTAATACAAAAGAAAAACCTGCGATGAAATATAATTGCAACTTTACTTGAATCAACTTGATAACGTTGCAGGCGCCAAACACTTGATGCAAAATTGAGAAGTTGTGGAGATCATTTGAGGCCAAACGGTAAAGAATGGCGCAATTATCCAAACATTCTTTCTGCTCCATCTTGCATTGATCATGGAAAGCAGCAGATGGCTTCTCTGTAGCATTGGTCATCATCTGCAACCAAAATTGCCACAAATTAAAAACAACAAGTATCAGAGAAACCAAAAACCTAAAAGCACAACACTCCTTCATTCCTGGAGCACAACGGCTGTAATATTAGCAAAAGTTAGTTAAAGATTCGGAAGTGAAAGAGCGTTAAAGAAATTGTAAAGCGTATGCTACATGATCAAACCTCTCAGATAATTAACAGATCGCTGATATCGCTACAACCATGATCAAACGTAACAGAGCGTTAAGTTGGCATCGCTACAACCATGTCTGCAGCCAGAAATTGGGTGTAATTTTACTTATAGCCGAATAGAAAGCATCGTCCTGTCATTGAGTTTAGCATCAATTTGTAGAGAGTTGAAATTTGAGACCACTCGAAGTTGAGGGGCTAGTAGCCTAGCAGTAACAGTAACCGTCCATTGGACAGCTGTACAGAGAGAATGCTTTCTTGCTCATCGGATACGGAAGAGGACCTGTGTCATCTTTTAAGTACACAGATTTTTTCGGGAGAGGACGTTTTTGATAGTTGGATTTCTCATCAAGAAACGCAATCTGCTGTAGACTTAATGATTGCTCGTAGAAATAGTGTTCTTTCTGTTTACTTTTAATTATTGGTCGCTTATCCTAAACGTGCGACTCGCGACTCGCGAGAGATTTCGATCGATTAAATTCGGTAGACAATTCTTGAATTTATTTATGAATTCATGATCATCATTGGAATGTAACAATTTTTTTTAAATTAATTCAACAATTTATTAAAAACTTTTAATATTTAGATTTTTTCAATTATTGTTCATTTAACAGTGTATTTATGAATTTTTTTTTAAAATAGTGTATTTATGAAAATTTGGTTAAATATATTTTTAAAAAACATAAGTAGATTAAAAATATTTAATTTACTATGTTGATATCTAAACTATTTACTATTATCTTTTCATAATATTTAATTTTAATACACCCAATTCACACTTATAGTTTTAATTTATTGTGATGTTAATTACTATTATCTTTTCATAATAATACACCCAATTCACACTTACACTTTTAATTTCTCGTTATATTATAATTTATAGTTATTAAGTTGTAGTTTTGATTTTATTTTAGTTGAAAATTGTATAATATTATTCATATAATACTCCTTAATTATTTATTATTATCTTTTCATAATATTTAATTCTAATACACCCCATTTATCCTTACAGTTTTAATTTATTTTAATATTATAATTTACAGTTATTAAGGTTGTAGTTTTAATTTTAATTTTCACATTATTTAATTTTCATACACTTATGGTTTTAATTTAAAGGTATCATGGTTGTAATTTTGATTTTATTTCAATTCCAAATTGTATAATACTATAATCATATAATACTTTCTAATTATTTACTATTATTTTTTTATAATATTTAATTTTAATATACTTAATTCACATATTTATGGTTTTAATTTATTTTGATATTATAATTTATAATTATTAAGGTTGTAGTTTTGATTTTATTTTAATTGAAATTGTATAATATTAATCATACAATGCTCTCTAATTATTTACTATTATCTTTACATAATATCTAATTTTACTATACCCAATTCACACTTATTCTGATATTATAATTCATAGATATTAAAGTTGTAATTTTGATTTTAATTTAATTAAAAAATATAAAATACTAATACTAATTATATAATGCTCCCTAATTTTCGGGAGTGGGGCCTTCGCACTTGATTTTCTCCTCTAAGAAAGGCCTACCATTAGTCAAAAAAGCCGAGAAGGAATCAATCTATTCTTATTAAAATCTATTCACTG
This sequence comes from Pseudotsuga menziesii, assembly GCA_001517045.1. NCBI lineage: Eukaryota > Viridiplantae > Streptophyta > Pinopsida > Pinales > Pinaceae > Pseudotsuga > Pseudotsuga menziesii. Next base: position 148,022 of record LPNX010264533.1, read on the forward strand.
TGGAAAAATATCTACTTTATTCTAATGATATTTATAAAACTTATATAGCGAAATCTATTCATTGTGGAAAAATATCTACTTTATTCTAATGATAACTATAAAAATTACAAACGGGCGATTGTGTAAGCTTTTGCCAAAAGAAAAAAAAGGTTTCTTCCTATTCAGTATTCTCAATTTCCCAAATTTATTGTTTTTTTATTATGGACACCGTGATGCATATCAAAGGGTGGGATAAATAGTATTATTTTATTGTTGTTTTTAAAGTAAAGTTTCTAAATGGATTTTGGTTTATGTTAATATTTTATTTAACATAAAGTTTTATATGGTTTAGGTTTATTATCTTACGATTATTTTTTAAATAAATTTCAATCGGATTTTGACCCATTACTAAAAGGATTATTATTTGTTTGACTTTTGATTTTTTTTAAGAAAACTTGAGAATTTTAAAATTTATTTAGTAAATAAAAGTTTACAAAAGGTAATCTATTATTATTTTTATTGTTAACTTTCATTTGTTTGGTGATACAAGAAAGATATTTTATTGATATTTAGGATTTGGGCAAAACTTTTTAGCATATCATTGCTCCGCCTATAAAGTTGGAGCACAAGGAACTTTACTTATAATCCAAATTGGTTAATAATGGTAAGATGATAAATAGTATTTGTTGAGGAATGATTTACTACTATTTTGATTAGCTAAGAGTATTGAATTTTTTTGGGAGCCAAAAGAATATATATAAATATACATTTTGACTCATTAAGGTAGGGGTATACATAATTCATTTTGTTGAGCAATATATCTTATTCAAGGGAGGTTTTAATTGTGAAAAATAAAATCAATATTGAGGGGTCTCGAATAAGATATGGAAACATAAAAAGGGTTTTCTAGCAAAAATAAAAAATATATTATAAAAATATGGATTAAGAGGAAGATTAACAAAATAATTTTATAAGTAATAATCAATATTTAGTAAAATTAAAAATATTCTTTAATATTTAGTGAATAAAAACACCATAACATAATTTCAGTAAGTAAAACTCCTATAACACACTTTCAATTTCCATTACACAAATATACATATTTATTTATTCGAAAATGAATATATACTTTCACCTCACATTTTTATTATGCCGTCCACTAAAATCCTAAGCAATTAACAAATCCACTTATTAGCCGGAATCATTATATCATTCCTATAACTCTATAGTTATATTATTTTAACAAAATGACCAAGAAACAAATTAACTCTATAGTTATATTATTTTAACAAAATGACCAAGAAACAAATTATCGTGGAAACGTATGAAAATAACATTGCAAATATAAAATATTGTCCATCTTGGGAACTACCGGTGCATTCCAAATTAATGGAAGAACCTCGAAGTGTTACATTTTGTCTCTAGTGGGTGGTGCTAGAGTCAAGGACCAAAAGGAATGGGCAATTCCATAGGGAAGTTGTATGGAGGTTGACATTGGAGAAGAGTTAAGTTATATGCCCATCCACTCTCTCGAAGGAAGCTTCTGACTCTTCACTATTTGCCTTATTCTACATATGGTTGTCTTATCCTAGGCTTGGCCTCCCAAGCCTAGAGACGTTGAATGTATATGTGGATCTCATCCAAGTATTTTGGAATGTCTTATGCTTTTTTACTACCAATGTTTGTAACACACCATCTTTTGGAAATTATTATTATTATGATGATGAGAAACAACTTACTTTTTTATAAGTTATAGAAATAAATTATTTGATTTTTTATGCTTTTTTATATAAAAATATTTGACTAGTAAATATGATACATAGTCTTATTAGAGTTATTAATAAATGTGTAACCATGATCTATTCACACTTTATTATGCATTGATTTCATTCTATATTGATAACTTTATGTGTTAATAATATGAATGGTTATCAGACATCCCTCAACATACTTGGATTTTTTTGAGATACTTACACAAAATATCTTACTTTGAGTAAAAACAAGAAATGTAGAAAATTGAATCACATTTCCGAATATATAAGTTTAGGTACCGAAAATTTTCATAACTATGTCAAGTTTTTTTTTTTTTTTCTAACAGTCACTTTTTATTTTGCAGGTAAATGATAAGGTATATGTTTTTTTGGTTGCAACCTTTGAGGGCCTAAATGATGGTTTTGGGAAAAAACATTTGGAAGGCATGTAGAAAACATATAACACTAGTGTAACGCTATTTTCGAAAATAATATTAGTAATTTTTATTTATTTTAATAATTATCTAAGTGATCATTCCTCGAAAATGGTACATCTTTTGTGGGTGCATCCTTTGAAGGTCTTAATGCAATAATCATGAAATGGGTTTTTTATAGAATGTAGAGGTCAATGTCTTCTAGTGCACCATACATTTTTTTTTAAACAATGAAGAATTCAGAAACTTATAGAAAAAACACTAACTATGTGTTTTTTGAGTTAAGGAGTTATGATGCAATACAAATTGAAAAACAAATACGAAAATATAATATTCTTAAATAAAAATTACATATTTAGAATCTGCAAAAAAAATCTATATATTTTTAAGATTTCATCAAAAATACTTGTGTAGAGTACTATAACATGTGGGTAAACACAAGCTTCTTTAGAAACTGGAAGAAATATCCAATTAGCTACAGTTTATCATTTACCATAGCACGTGTTTGTTATTACCGAAGCAAAGTCCAAACCATACACATGGGACTATTGGTGACATGCGAGCAAGTGAATTGGCATGGTTTAGGCGCTACAAAATGAGAGCGTGTTATGTTTAAATTCAAATTACATCTCCCACCTTGTAGAATTGAAAAACGTGTGTGTGTTATATAACTGAAAAACACATCTGTGTTATATAACTACAAAATTCATGTGTGTTGTGTAGTTCAATAATATTTGTGCATTAATCAAGACATCAAATGTATGGTTAATAGTTGAGAGGGGTTCTGGAAGGGTCAAGGGTCTATGGGATGTTGAAAATTCAAGTGGGGATTGTTACTGGTTGAGAGGGTGTTGGGATGGGTCAAGGGCCTAGGAGGATGTTGGAAGTGCAAGTGGGGATGGCTAATAGTTGAGAGGGGGTAGGGAATGGTTAAGGGCCTAAGACGATGTTGTAATTTCAAGTGGGGATGGTTAATAGTTGAGAGGGGGTGGGGAAGGGTTAAGGGCCGAAGGCGATGTTGTAATTTCAAGTGGGAATGGTTAATAGTTGAGAGGGGGTGGGGAAGGGTCAAGGGAGTAGGAGGATGTTGTAAGTTCAAGTGGGGGGAGATGAAAAGAATGGGAACATGATGGGTTACAGGGGTGAAGGGGAGTGGGGATTGAGAGCACTATTAAAAGGATACGAGGTGTTGAAGACATATAGGGTTAGAAGAAATATGTGAGACTTAAGAGACAAAGGGGGATACTGTGGAGGGGAGGAAGTGTATGCTGGTTTAATGAGAGATACAATTGGTGAATGTAAAGGTGTCTATGGAAAATTAGATGAGGAATAGGGTCTGTTAGAGGATAGGGGAAAAAGGAGGGGGAAATTGAAGAGAGGGGAATGAGAAGGGGTGAAAGAGAAAATAGTGGTCATAATGATGTAGGAGGTTGAGGAGAATGGATAAATTGGAAATGTAGAGGAAGGGGAATAATAGAGAGAGTGAGAATAATGTAGAGAGAGTGTGAGCGAGAATAACATAGAGAGGGATGGGCTAAGAAAGGATGATAGATATGAGTGAGAACATACAGGAATGGAGGTAGGGAGAGGAAGCAATCTAGAGAGAGAGATGTGAAAAAGTGAGAGAGGGGGAGAGAGAGAGAGGGAGAGGAGATGATGGAGGTAAGGGGATGATATATATATATATAGATAGAGAGAGAGAGAGAGAGGGGGGGGGGGGGGGGGG
>LPNX010264533.1:152897-191258 GCA_001517045.1 Pseudotsuga menziesii
GAGGTCAAGGTGGGTGTTAACATTGGGTGAAAGAGTGAGAGAGGGGGTTAGTAAGGGTTAGGGAGAGAGAGAGTGGTGGGGTTTATGTGTAGACTAATGAGTAGGGTAGATAAAGAGTTAGAGATGGGGTTAGTAAGTTTTAGGGGAAGAGGGGAGAGAGGAAGTGAAAAAGGCAGATAGGATGTTAGAGATAGGGGGAGTAAGGAAGTGAGAGAAGGGGAGAGGGAGGTATTGAGAGAGATAGAGAAGGGGGTTATCAGTATAGGGAGGAGAAGCAGGTTTTGAGAGAGAGAGAGAGAGAGAGAGATGGGGAGTGGTGGATGGTTAATTTAGTGGTGTTTGGGGATTGGGAGACAAAGATAATTATGGGGGTAGGTGTAGGATTATAGGTGTNAGGGAAGGTGGGATCCGTGGAGTGGCAGGGATGAAGAGGGTGTGAGGGAGAGAAAGTGAGTTAAATAGAAGGGTAGGGAGGAATGAATAAATGCATGGAGAGATAAGGAGTAAAGGAGGGGGTGCATAGAATGGTGGAGGGAGGGATAATGAGGGATGTAAAGATAAGGAGGGGAGAAATTTCAAATTATGGAGGGAGGGGGATGGGTGTGTGTGTGTGTGTGTGTGTGAGAGAGAGAGAGAGAGAGAGAGAGAGAGAGAGAGAGAGAGAGAGAGATATGGATTGGGAGTGAGAGAGGAATGAAGATAGAGTGAAGGGAAGTGATAGTGAGGGAGGGATATAAGGTGTGTGTGTGTGTGTGTGTTACGCAGGGGGAAGACACAAGGAGAAAGAGAGATAGATTGTGTCAAAAATAAAGGGGGGAGGGGTGAGCAATGGAGAGAGAGGGAGGTTGTGAGAGAGAATCAAGGAGAGGGAGGGTGAGATGTAGAGAAAGGTGATGAGGTAGAGGAGGGAGGTAGAGGGTTTGAGGGAGATATTGGGACAAATTGATGAAAAGAGATAAGGAGGAAGGGATACAAGTTAAGAGAGAGAGGGTAGGGGATAGGCATAGACAATGTTGGGAGATGTTATGAGAGAGTGTGAATGAGGGAGGGACATACACACACAAGGATAGAGAGAGAGATGGAGGTTGTGAGAGAAAGGGGGGAGGGACACACACACACACACACACACACACACACACATATATATAGAGAGAGTGAGTGATTGTGTGGAAGAGAGAGGGGAAGTGGTGAGCAATAGAGAGAGATGGGGGATGGGTGAGCGATATAGAGAGAGTGATGGGAGAGATAGTTAAAAATAAGGTGGAGAGATATTATGAGAGAGGGGGGGTGAGGGAGGGACACACACGCATAAATATATAGAGAGAGGGGGGGAGGGACAGACACATAAAGACACATAGAGATAAAGAGATATGGAAACACAAAGGTATGGAGGGCTAGTGAGTAAGGAATAAAGGGATAGTGAGTAAGGGACATACCTAGACCTAGATATAAAAACGATTCCTTTAGGGTTTGAGTCTTGGATTTCCTCCCTTGACCATGTTGAGACCCTAATTCCCATATATAATGCTCAAAACCTCTTAAAGGCATGTACATATTTTCTTGGAGACCAAGCATACCTTTAGTAGGTCAAGTGTGGTTCTTAAGGAATTGTTCATTAACATGGGTGCCTCAAATATTCCTTTATGGCATAAGTCACAATCATATCCCTTCAACCATGTGATGTAGGTCCCATACCTACTGCTAGAAAACACCTAATTACACTCACATCTATATTCATAGTCCAAATATACCTATGATATGCCATGCATGATTTTTTAAGGCATCCTTACTATCCTTAGATGCCCAGAAGATCTGTTTAGGGACTAAGACCCTACTTTCCTCCCCTGACCATGTCCATGTCCTTGAGACACATACCTAGTACTCAACAAATGATGATGGCATCCATATCCCTATTAAGAGTCAAATGATTCCCTTTTAACATCATGTGTGGTGGTTGGAGGCATCAATTTTGGCCCCAAATGGTTAATAACCTCCTTTAAAGCCTAAGGACAAAGTGTTTTCCCCAACCCATGTCAAGGAGCCTAATACTTGTACTTAGTTCTAAAAATGTTCTAATGGTAGTAACATCCTAATTCCAAGGTAAATGATACCATGGAAGGATCTGTTGAGGTTGTTCGTCACATCATTCTTGGATCTAGATGCCTAGAAGAATATTCTAAGGGATAAGGTCTATTTTTTCTCATATGTTTTCTCCCCTTATTATGTATAAGCTCCCAACAAACATAAATAGTAATTAGAAACCAATAATGGTTTCCATATCTCCATTCAAATGAAAAATACCAACTTAAGAGGTCATCTATAGTGATTCCAGGTGTCATTCTTCGACCTTGATCCTAGAAGCCAGTTTAGAACCTAAAATCAAATATTTGTATACCAGCCATGATTAAAACCTTATCCTCCATACCTGATGTTAAAAAACTCATAATCATGGACATATCCCAACTTAATGGTTGAGGATACCCTTGATATATCATGTGTGTTGGTTTGTGGTGTTGTTCTTGTCCCTATATGTCTGTAGAATTCCTTTAGGGCCTAAGGAATAGGTTTCCTCCCTAAACCATGACTATGGATTTGGTCCAAGTGCTAAAATCATTTTAATGGACTCCATATTCTCTAACATATACAAAATATCACATAGGGAGGTGTTAACGCAAAAAAATTCTCAACTAGCCTAAACCATATGCAGACACCATTCCCCTATCTTTTATCCCTCATTTTCACCTCAAAACCTATGGTTTACCCTTAGTTTCTCTCAAAAAGCTCAGAAAAAATTAAAAAGAGGTTAAAAACCCAAAAAGGGCTTAAAAACCCCCAAAAGCGCTTAAAAACCCAAAAAAAGAGCTAAAACCCAGAAAATGGGCTAAAACACCTAAATAGGGTTTAAAACCCTAAATAGGGTTCCAAAACCCTAAAAGAGAAATAAGGCCAAGAAATCATTATAAAAGGAAGGTGGAGGTCTCCATCAACTAGAGTTTTCTCCCTTTCTCCATTATTTGATTCAGTGAGTACGTTGAGAACCCACCCTTCTCAAAATAATCATCTCATCCAACCTTCATTCGATAGCCACACCACTCCCCATATTGTATGTAGAGGCATCCTCTATACCTTCTATCCTGTGGAGAGGCATCCCATATCCAATGAACACGCATGGTGGCCCATTTAAAAAAAAGGGTATAATCTTTTTTCTTTGATTTCAAGTTTTTTAGCATAATTGTTGTTGTTTGTTTATTATATGTTTCTAATAGTTTGTTTTGCATATAGATTTTCCATTCTGAACTCTACCCTTCTATCCCTTTGATAGAAGGGATGTGCAATAACACGTATCCAGAGTTTTTTCTTGGCTACAGTTTTGGCGACTCCGCTGGTTGATCACATAGGATCGCTTGTTTCGTAGGTATTTTCTTTATTCTGAGGCTTAGCCATCACACAGGAGACTAATACGAGTCTTCACAGCACCACTTCCTACCTCTATCAGCCACTGTCGGCTTCATTTTTTTCATTTTTCTAATTTCCGGCCAAATTCCCACCTTTCAGGCCATTAAGTGCGACCCAATCGCTCCTTTTGGCCCATTAAGTGTGACCTAGTTATGTGTTTTGTCCTATTAAGTGTGACGTGGCATCCCAGGAGCTCATTCGCTCCTATTTCTACTTTTTGAGCGACCCAAAGCTCCCGTTTCAGCTTTTCGAGCGACCTAGTCGCCTGTTTTTGGCCTTTTTCAGTGACCTGTCTATGTTTCAAATTATTTTTACATTCGGTTGCATGTCTGGTTGACTCTTAAAATACAAATATTCCTACTACTCTGATTAGTTTTTTGCAATCTTAATTTCAGTATTTCATTATTAAAACACATTGGAAAGTAACCATCTTAGTCAGCCCTTCCTCCTCTACTGAGTCATCACCCTCCAGGGCCTTTTGAGATAAAACAGAGGGTTGAGCAAGCTTAGTAATAAGAAACTGTCTTTTTCATTGTTCTTTTCCACTACAAACAAATGCTTTGGAATCTAGAGCAAGTGGAAACCGTTGGGGGTTTCATGGTGTTCATGCCCTCCCTGTTGAGAAACCTTGCATTTGAGGAGTGACCTGTGGATCTACGAGTGGGCTTGTTCCCAATTTGATGAGATCCCAACACTCCTTCTTGGACTTGAGGGATACAAAAACAAGGTAGTCACACTACTAATTCACATTTTATAGTTTGTATTACTCATCGGCTCTGTTTTATTTTATTGGTTCACATGTTAGAGTTTCCCATAGCTTAATTTGTGCAAAAAATCTGGTATTATTTGCTCACCACATAATCAAAAAAATAATAAAAAAATAACAAGGTCATACACAAAGTACACACATTCACACCATATAATTCAACCAAACTTGGTTCATGACCCCGAGCGAACCATAAAAAGTAACCAATTTACTTAATTAAATCTTGTTGTTTGAGGACATAAGTCCCTAATCGCCATAACTGTAGGAAGTAGTTGGGATTTGCTGTAAAACTCACTATGAGGAGTACTACAGGAACCCTAAAGTAGCTGTCCAATGAGATTAATTGCCGAGCAAAATAGGAAATGACCCCTTCCAACTGACTAGAGATACCTGTGTGAGGAAAAAGCCAAGCGTTGTCTTCTGGTAGTCTTGGTGGCCGAGTGACCACCTCTGAACAAAAAGGAAGTTGTTTAAACTGGGGTCCAAAACTCATTACCGGTTACTACCATAAGCCACTATCGATCCACCACATTCTTTCGCACGACTGAGCGGGTATCTCCCTCGGTTTGGGTCTTTAGACTGTCACTGTCGAGGCCCTCCTAGACACCCTCCTCACCTTTATAAGGCCACACTGCCTCTAATTTTGACTTGGATTTCTACCAGTCTGAGCCCAATCTGTTTATTGCCCCATCTAGCACCATGGCTAGCATTTATCCCAATCCCTTCCAAGGAGGGATAGGTGGTGCATGACCCATGTCCCTAGCCCCCATAATTACCAATATCCCAGCTAGTGGACCCATCACCACTATGCTACTATGCGGCACCTCTCATCGTGATGCGTCAGGGGCATCCCATGCTGTGGATGGCATCATAGGTTCTGTCTCTTAACACCCACAGTACTATGGGGCACCTCCTATGATGCCACTGCACCCAAGCAATACACCTAGTATTATGAAACCTAATTGAGTCCCCAATTACTCACTAATGGTGGCCTATTCTAGAGCCACCACCTCCTATGCACATCCTGCACTGAATAAGCCCGTCTATGTGCCGGTTTGGCTGGCACAACCATATTTGGGACCAATGGCTAGATTCATAGCCCCTCTAGCTCCTCCAGCATAGTACGTGCCACCCATGCAAGCTGCTCCGGCCCCTACCCCATCTCTACCAACATCCGCAGGACAGGTTTTTGCGCTGCAAACACTTTCAAACCAACCCGCCCCCAATAACCAACAAGGGCAAGGTAAGAAAAACCACAGAAGGAACTGGGGTAACAACCAACCATAAGGAGGTGGCCAACAACCTAACCCTCCTAACAACAATGGTGCTAACCCACCAGCCCAAAACCCACAACATCCTAATCAAATAGGATGAACTGCTCCATTACGGACTAACAATCCGTGTAAATTATGCAACATTTACGGTTGCTATACTCATGAATTCCCACATATGAACCACATCAAGCAGCTTCTCCAAAATGAAGCTCAACGGGACACCCATGCGGGAGCACAGGCTCAACCCAACCCAGCACCACCTGGCCCTCTACACATGGTGCTCCAAAATACGTTACCTCTCCAAGGACTGGTTGCAACCCCACCCACAGCTCCCTCCGCGACCCCGCTTACAGAAATAGGTGTCCATCACCTGTTGGAAATGACAGGTGAAGAAGTCAACCTGCAAACTAGGCGCAATCAGTATGGATCCACCATGAAAAATGTTGACCCATCAGCAACATCAACTTCTAACACTGCCAGCATACCCCTTCACATACCTACACCCCCCATTGATGGGGCAACCAAAGGTCTACGGTTTCCACTACGAGGTATCGCCAACAACGCAACTGAGCGAGCTGCTTCAAACTACAACATTGATTACTTGACTCAATCACCCAAAACTATGTCCTCTCTAGAAGTACTCAAGACCTGATTGTTGGAGTGAAAAGCATCGTTATCTGCCCTTGGTGTCGTGGATACCTCCGACTCCAGATTGATCACGTTCGATTTGGATCGGGGTGAACCCAGAATGTCGTCTACTATGACCTTCCATATTTCTGTCTCAATTCCGAATTTGGTTGTGCATTGCTGCATAGTTGATTATGGGGCATCTACCCATGTCATGTTAAATAGTGTCTAGAAGACACTCAGGTCCCCCACCCTCCAACCCTCCACTACTACCCTTCACTCCTATGATGGTCACCCCACAAAATCCCAGGTAGTTCTTCCGAATGTCCCTATATCATTATCCGCTAAAACAATTTTGATTGAGATCGAGGTTATCAATGCACAAATTGATTACAATGTCCTCCTAGGATGTAGTTACATGTACACCATGAAAGCTGTGGCATCCACCGCCTTTTGACTCCTGATGTTTCCTCATGGTGGAAATATTGTGACCTTCTACCAATTGACATATTACGATCTGCAAAGGTCATCCACACTAGAACATATTATTACTACCATTGATACTACCATCAATAGCATGTCAATCCCTTCCTTATCTGTTATTGGCCCAGGCATATTCGCCTACACCCCTATGATGACCACCTTCTCGACCTTACCACCTCCATCTACCTCGACTAAAATAGCATATTTTTGTACTATCACATCTAGTACCATTCCGACCACATCACAACCTTAGTCACAACCTCAACCTCAATCACCACGGAACCATTGGGGTTCATTCCTAATCAACATGATTCTTTTCCTTTTCCTTTTCCTTTTCCTTTTCCTACCATATGGAATCATGAGTAATCCTGTCTTGGCAACCCGCAACTTACAAGATGTCACACTGGGAGTTCCTGAGTGGTACCTTGAACTACCTACCCTACCTTTGAGGCCCCATGATGTATTCACTCACATCAAATAAATTGGGATGATGGTGCACCCACCTCCTAGTCCATCAAATACTCTTCCCATCTCCAGACCTGCCCCTCTTCCTCCAAAAGAGACTGGGGGAAAGGCCACCAAAACAACAACCAATACTGTTTACATGATCTCTAGCACTAGTTTCCTTGCTGCCTCGTTAGCCATGGAAGATCCACATGATCTATCCTAGCACCACTTACGTGATGATGGATAGATCTATACGACCGCCACTAGTTTTACCTCATTCCCTTTAAACTATGGTGTGGAATCAGTTCTTCCCATTGAAGGCCGGATTTCGTCACTGCTCCTTGTTGACAAAATTCTACCTGATACCTCACCATTAGAAGAATCTCTACTCATGCTTGAACAGACCAATGAGGACCGTCTTGCTACTATCCAGATGATTGAAGTAGCCGACACTCGGTTGAAGTCGCATTTTGACTCCCGATCCCACCTACGCACCTTTAGCAAGGATGATATGGTCCTCATCTATGACCAAGCCCATGATAAGTTAGGAAAAGGAAAGTTTGTTTCCATGTGGTATGACCCATACATCATCCATCGATGTCTTGGCAAGGGGGCATACATCCTTGCTGACTCAAATGGAAATCTCGTGAAGAATCCCCACAATGGGATCTACCTCAAGAGATTCTATGCCTAAAGTCACTCACCATGCCTACCATTGTAGCGTAGTTTTCCTTTTTGTTTTACATCATTTTTACCACGATGAGGTGACCCCCTCCAGTAGTCGTTCCACATCTAGTCGTAGTGATTCCATTATAGAACTTCGTCGCACCATTTGAATGTTAGCAGGTAGATATAATCCCTGCCGCTACACTACTGGTAGCCCATTGGAGGGTGTGGTCCTGCATCTGCACATGTACACAATATGTTGCACGTATGATCTAGGTACCTTTATGCTAGCATACTTTCAGGTCCCTAGAATTTAATTAGAGGTTGATGCATCTCCAGGATCTCCTTGATTTTCCATGCTCATGTATGGATCATCCCTTATGAGGATGGGAAGCTACCACCACTATACAAACAAGATCCCATGTAATGAGATGACCTGTACTAGATTGAATCCCTCCCTACTCTCTTTGAGCCATTTCTCGGAGCCACTTCTATTTTTGTTCCTCTATGTGAATCATACCTTGTACATTGAGACAACTCCATACCCCTAGGCCTCCATATGGTCTATTTTTTCCCCTGTGCACCACTACACTAGGGGCAACATCACTAGCTTCTAGTCAGAGTCATCCAGAGTCTGTTTGGGACACCATTTGGACCATTGGTTTCAGCTTTCGATCCTCTGTCTTTTGATGAGACCCTTGTCTCATGTTTAACACATGATGTTTTGGACCATTTCCTGGAAGTCACCTCGATTCATGTGCCTTCCTGCAATTCTTCCCATGCAGTTATTGGCATGTTCATGAGACATCCGCTCCATCCATACCGCACAAATGACTACCTTGGACCATTGTCAATTGTCCCACAATGGGGCACCATTAGTGCCTCGTTTCTTGGTTGACCATTACAGAGTTTCTGTTAAGCTCTTTTCTGACTCCTAAATGAATGAAAAGATCATTAAGCGCACTTGCTTCCTTTCTTGCTCGTTAAAGTACTAGAAAGTGCGTCTACATAGCCTCATTTATCTCCTTTTGTGGACTATGTAGACCACCATATGAAAAGGACCACCTCGGCACACTCAAGCTAGGAATGTTTCCCTTTGCATCCTTTTATGCTTTCTTGGGCATTGGGACTGAACTCTACAAAAAATCTCACCATGGGTTGTCTTTAAGCTCTTTTCTAACTTTCTCATCAAGAAAAGATTACCGAGCAAACTTGGTTTTGTTCATGCTTGTAAAATTATTCGAATGACCGTCTAGTCAGTACAAGTTTAACCTTTTCCAACCTAAACAGACTACCAATGGTAAAGAAGTCTCCTATCCCCTAACAGGGGTGGGAAAGCTCTCCTATGTACACTTTTATCCCTTTTTAGGAACAGGGTCTATCAACAAAAAATAGACCCACCAGAGTCTTCTTCCTGTTTTCAGACTCTCTAAAGTTGAAAACAACACCAAGCACTTACTCTCTCAGGATTGTTAAAAATCCATGAGATCGTTCCATAACAGTGTCTTTAGGCACCACCCGATATGTTATAGTTTGGCAGCATTCCCCCATTGGGTCACCTTTGTTCAGAGTATTCTACGACGAGTCTTCCTTGGATCCCCTGGATATCAAATGGTTAAAGTTACCTCCCTCCAAGAATTTTCCATTTGCAGTTACATTCCTGATATTACAACTATGATCACTCTCCCTTGAGTTAGTTTCATTTGCATCTGGGTCATCCCTTCCATCATACTCAGAACAAATGAAGTTTGAGTCCCTCATGATTCCCTTCCCCTATTTCCCCACTCAATGTGCAGGTCCCTAGATTGTCCCACAGCCTTGGTTATCTCCCTCATGCTTTTGATCAAGGAAACATTATTTCCTTGGTCATTCGTAGGTCTCCCTCTGTTGATGACAACACATCTATTCCAGAGGATAGACCTAGAGGTCCATGTATCCTGGTTTCAATGACCTTAATGATGAATTCCTTGGACCAATTGAGAGGAGTCCTTAGTGCCTCTCGGTATGGTTGGGTCTCACATGCTCGAATTCAGCTACATCATCGCATCGTTGAGATTCATACAGGGTATTGGTCCATGCAGTATTTGGTCGAAGACCTCAGTTGTCACCTGAATCTAGCACATTGATGAGTCTATCAAGGGACCCAGATAGGTTAATGTCCATTGTGATTTTCGGGTTGCGTTGGAAACAGTGATCAGAAGCCCCTAGAGCAGTGCTTCTGTATAGATCCATGATTGATGTAGAATATTGTACCACAAAGACTCTGACCCTGCGTGAGCGAGTCCATACAGTTATGTAAACTTCTAGATCCAACAGGACATCAGTTGTGAAGATATTGCATTCCATGAGAATGAAATGGGTCTGATGTATCATTTCTTCATATCTGTATTGTATTCAGCCTCTCATTGAGGCCATCATTATGTAACAATAGTTGTATATGATCGGCTCCTATATTTTGTAGCCTTGATCCCATTATTTATTCTTTTGACATTGTTATGAGCATGGGGATGCCCACCTTGTAAATATACATGTCACATATTCTTTGTATCTCACCCATTGATTGGAACCAACATTAATACAAAACCAAAAGCCATCATGTATCGATCAAGGAATCACTGCTTCTTTGCATGTCTCTCCACTATCCCTATGATCCTATGATATCTATCGGCCATACGTTGAGCTCCTACCCTCACACGTTAGGGGGAAATCTGTTAAAGCAAAAAATTTCTCAACTAGTCTAAACCAAATGCAGACACCATTCCCTTATCTTTTTTCCCTCATTTTTGACCTCAACACCTATATTTTACCATTAGTTTCTCTCAAAAAGCTCAAAAAACATTAAAAAGAGATGAAAACCCCAAAAGGGATTAAAAATCCAAAAGAGAGCTAAAATCAAGAAAAGGGGGTAAAAACCCTAAATAGGGTTCCAAAACCCTAAAAGAGAAATAAGGCCAAGAAATCATTATAAAAAGAAGGTGGAGGTCTCCATCAACTAGAGTTTGCTCCCTTTATCCATTATTTGATTCAGTGAGTACGTTGAGAACCCACCCTTCTCAAAATACTCATCTCATCCAACCTTCATTTGATAGCCACGCCATTCCCCATCCTGTACCTTCTAGCCTGTGGGGAGGTGGCCCATATCCAACGATCAGGGCACAGTGGCCCATTTTCAAAACGGGTATAATATTTTTTCTTTTATTTCAATTTTTTAGCATAATCATTGTTGTTTGTTTATTGTATGTTTCTAATAGTTTGTTTTGCAGATAGATTTTCCATTCTTAACTCTACCCTTCTGTCCCTTTGACGGAAGGGAGGTGCAATAGCACGTAGCCAGGGTTTTTTCTTGGCTACAAGAGGTCTAATGTGCAGGTTCATTGCCTTGTTCATGGACTTCAAGCCTTAAAAAATGCCTTTAGGGAATAAATCTTGAGTTTCCTCCCCGAACCATGGTCAAGGGACTATAAACCATACTTAGTTGTTAAATCCTCCTAATGGTTTCTATATTACAACATAAAGAAAAATTATTCCTAATTCTTGATGATGTGAAGTTCGCTTTTTATTCATTGTGTTAGCCATGCACCAAACCCATTTATTGTGGGTTTCCATAATGTGTACACATTTCTGTTGTATATAACATGTGCATGTTTTTTGTCTAAAAAACGCATGTGCATTTTTTAAGACTATAAACAATGCCTTGTCCCTTTCCAACAATATTTCTTACATAGGAAAACTAGTAATATGTAACATCGACTACATTTGAAGAGGAACATGATATCTCTATTTGAAAATTCAAAGTACACCATCTCTATCATTCATTTTGTTATGCAATTGCATCATTGAGGACAATTTTCATGGTTGATCATTAGGGTGTTGGGTTATATGAACATAATTGAAGAAGAAAATCAACAAGCTTGACGAATCACTCATTGAAGAGAACCAAAGATAATATCATCAACAATCATTTGCCTATGATTGAGGAGCACAAAAGACAATTTTCATCACCAAGACCATTTCATGTTTATGTCGAATAACTACAATTGTGGAAGAAAAATAGCATGAGGAACAATTTGTAATTGGAGAGAGAAAAGTTAAATATTTAACTTTTGTTTACTTGTAATTGAGGAGCACCAAAGACAAATTTTCTCATTCATCAAAATTGTGATGGGAAATATACATAATTGAGGAGGATAATTTAAGAACTCTTGAAGAATCTATAATTCAAGGGAACCAAAAAATATGTTCATCATTTGTTCAAGCTTGTAATTGACGAGGACCAAATATAATCTATATTGAATTGGTCATTATGGTGATGGGGAATATAAGTAATCAAGGAATAAAATCAGCAAGGAAGAAGAGACCTCAAGAAATCATTGAAGAAGAGAGAGAAAATAAAAGAATTGACATGATGAATCAGAGACTTTCTTTGGAAAATAATCCAATTCCAATTATAAAGGATACGAGGGTTCATTCTATTAATCCATGACAAGAAAAAAAGGAAGAATCCACTAGAGGGTACCTCAATTTCCACAACAGTTGATGAATAAGCACTCCATGTCACTAATAAAGAAGTAAAGCGTAGGTTCTCATTAGGGGATGTTTCAATTCCCACATCAAGTCAAGGTAATAAGTCACCATCTCAATATGAAGCTCATGAAGAAGCACAAAATGTTATGACCTCTTGTGGTTATACAAGTGATGAAATTAGAGAGGTATTGCATGTAGATCCTATTTTTGAAGAAGAAAATGTTATCAGGACCATCGATCAGGATGTTTGAGTATGACCATCCAACTAGCATGAAGAGAATGAAAGACAACAAGCTACTAATGAAACATGAAAGCATCCTAGTGATGTGATACATAGTACAATTCCAACCCCCTTGCTTCCATCAACAAGTACACGCCAAAGAACTACTAAGCGCATATAGGTTGATGGAATTATCCTCCATTCCCTTTAAGGTATGCTATCTAACTGTAGTATTTCTTATCAAACTCAACAGATACTTAAAGCATATTTAGATTCTAAATGTGATGGAGATAAATGTAGATTATTTCTATCAATGTTAAAATATATGGGTATGAATATTGTTAGGAAAAAGTTGGGGATAAAGATGATAAAGAAATATGTACCAAGCTTTCATATAGTTAAAAGCTCAGTATAAACCTTTGGTAAAATTGGTAAGAATGCATGTTCAAAAGACCACAATGCAACTCGTCATGTGTTGTCATAGCTAATCGTAAATAAGAACACTAGGGTCCTTTGTTTTCTCAAGACTACATCCAAACTTGTTAATTTGAATATAAAAAACCATTCATAAGTATTCTTGTAGAAGATAAAATATTGACACAACTGACCAGACATATTTTTGGTCATTTATTGGTAGGTTTCCACACTGAGACATGAAGCTAATTGATACAGTAAAGGGACTAGTGCATAGTTTTTGGCATGATATCAAAAGGCCTTCTTCAAATCAGAAGGATGTACTAAAACTTAGAAAGGTTTCAAAGGATCGTGAACCACATATTGAACATCTTATTGATATAACACAAACATAACTATACAATAAATTTAAGAATAGACATAGAGAATTTAACATCGGAAAAGATATTTTGAGAAATGTAAGCCCTGGTATGTTAAAATAACACTTTTGTTGTAGATACCATGTGGAATATGCATATTACTATGAATTTTTTTGTACATTCATCGTGTGTTGCATACTGACCATGTGCATGATTTGTCCATGACAATACCACTGACTTCATCCAAATAACTCATACAAAGAATCGTGTGTAATAGGCCTCAAGGGAAAACATATTATGGAAAAGCTTGTGCAGAAGGATCATGCTCCAATTGTGGTGGAATGGAATTATTGAGCCAATGTATTCATGATAGTGGCGATGGTAAATTTGAGAATATGGTTGTAGACACCAAAAGTTTCAAATACATTAGCTATGAATTAGGCCTTGGGAAAGAAAGAAAAAAAATACAATTGGAGACCTCTGAGGTCAATATTTATCTCTAAATTTATGTTCTAGTTGTGTTTCATTCCATAATTACAGTCGAAACTTATGTCGAGATCATTTTGTGAAACTAGGTACAAGTTACTGACTTCATCAAGGAATTTATTGAGAAAACACAACAATATGTTTGTCATATCAATGTGGTACAATGGTAAGATGAGAAATTTACAATTTGTAGAGATACATTTCCCCATGCTACTATCATTTCAGTGGTTTATTTTCCAAGAATTACACTTTACAACCCCAAAATGAGATTCAAAGTAAGTATCATCATTCTGAGAAGGTTTCCTTGATGGTCCACATCACATATAGGCATGTCCCAGATAACAGTGAAGAGAAACGAGAAATAATAAAGGAATATCACTTCTGCATAAGTGATGATAGGTTTCATGACTTCCACTATCTACATCATTGCTTCATCATGTTCTATGATCACCTCAAGGGAACGAACATACAGATTGATCGACACTAGATTTTATTTGATGGATGTGCTGGTCAGTTAAAAAATGATCGCATATATCAATGTATGTGGTCATTGCACAAAAATTACAAGGTTCCACATATGTGTAACTATTTTGATACAAGGCACGATAAAGGAAATCATGATGGAGCCGGAGCATGTGTAAAAAAAACCATACGTAAGGAGGAATTGAAATTATCTACATAATCGACTATTCAATATGCTCAATATATAGTCAGGTTGTGCATACCAGTAATGGGAGAGGAATCAACTATATGAGCATAATCCACAAGAAAAAGACATGGGGAGAGATTTTTTTGGCAGGTGTTCGATGTAGATCATTGACATGCATGAGAATGCTAGATTGTCCCTGGAACCCATGGCTTTCATTCAGTTTGAATATTCAGAAACTTAGTATCTAAAATATGGACCAGACAAATTGCTTTCTTTTGTTCATCTTGTTGTAATGGTGACTAGAATGGGTGTGAGCCTTTGGATTGGGTTGATGGATGGGATCACATATCACTTCCACTTGATCAATGTGAAATTGTTGGTTTGACTACATTGGAGGCAAACACACCATCTATTTCTATAGATTTTTTTATCATGTATCGGATATTGTATAACCTAGTATGATGCATTTAATTTACTTTATTTACTCATTTACATAGTCTTTATATGGATAGTAGTGGCCTTCTCTCACAAGAAAAATGTTTTGATCATATACTTACTATCATATTTGTAGGGCATGTATATGCAATGGATTCCCTGAAAGATATTGATGGGGTGGGAATTATTGGTTGAAACGTTGTATAGAGGGAAAGAAATCCCTCAATATGTCCATGATTGATTATGAAAATAACCACTTCCCAAAGGAAAATGATTGACACAAGACAAAAATGCAAGAAAGAAGGGTGGATATGTTTACAAGAACTACAAACTAGGTGCAAGTGTGTATCACTTTACCAACCTAATAATTGGTACGAACCTATATGTATGAACTATTCCTAGCTGAAATTCATCAAAGTTGCAATACTTCTTGTTAGTATTATTAATTAATCCTCTCTTGACCACCATAGTCTATTTGTATTTTCATAGCTTAGGAGGTCATTAACACTTCATTAGTGCATGGGGGACTCACCTGAGGGCCGCCTACCACTCAATTCGCTTGTCTACATAAGTTTAGGAGCTATAGGGACCAATCCCTATAATATAGGAACCTACTCTGAGTGTCACCAACAGTCTCCAATAGTTGGCCCTAGTACGTATCCAATTATGTTCAGTTATGCTATGATTCCCATTGGTTAGATCACTCTCAGTCATACTAGTGCCACTTTACATTATTTGAGGAAAGTAGGGTTCCCTTTCTCACCTAACTCAATTAGTTAACTGCTTGTGAACTATTTCAATGATCTAGAGTTGCATTAGTGAGCTCTAGTGGTGATTTTCCCACACCAAGTTAGCTCCGGAGTCTGTCCAGGTTGGTAGATTCGAATCCTATCTTAGGAATTTTAATTATCCCATTTGTAACACCATTCTATTACATATTTAATATTTATTAATGGGTTTAATTTGATTCTTCCAATTATTGGTATCATTGGTGTTTAATTTTCCATGAATTATTGATCAATATTTACTGAATTCTTCTCTCTCTTCTTCAACCTTTTCTTCTCATCAAATTCATGCAAGCCTATAGATCCTATGCTTCATTAAATTTAACATGGTATCAAAGTGGGTATCTAGGCTAGCTTCAAACTTCAAAAACTTCAAATAATGCACCAGAAGCAATTGGGTTCCACACAAATCCTGGTATTCTTGCCTTGCTCCCTCTGGATTATTTCTAGAGAAGTATATACAAGTGTGATGCACCCAGAGAAAGTGCACATGTCTAAGTGGAGAGTGTTTGAATTGTTTTGATTTGAATTGAAGTGTTTTTTGTAGTGTATTTGCAGGTAAATTTAATATTTTCTAAATAATTAGTTGTTTCTTGAAGCTGTAAGATGGAGATTTCAATAGATTTGACACTTAAAATCCTCACAACCTTCAATTATATTGATTGGAGGGATGATATGAAGATTGTCTTGCATAATAAGGGTCTATACATGGTCACCATGGGTATAGAGGCTGAGACCCAACAACCTCTTGAAAATTCTAAGCATTTGAACCAGCTAGATGAAGCATTTGGCTTCATGTGCATCCACGTCTCTAAGGAGATTCTCTTCCATCTTCATGGACTAAGAAATCCAAAAGAAGTATGGGATAAATAGCTGGTGCAGGTTAGGAGAAAATCCATGTTTAGGATAATATAGAGAACCCTCCATCCACATCCAGCAGCATTCTTACTAGGGGTCATGTCCCCATAGCTGAAATGGGGCTAATACCATTTACCCCATCTAAACAATACGATGTGGCATGATTGGAGGATATTCATTTTGATCCTAAAATGAAATCCATTACATGGATGATAGAAAAAACCTTAAAGGTAGGGATTTAGCCACCAGTGACCACAATAACAGAGAGGACAATTATGAAGAATGTAGAAGAGCATCCAAAGCAATTGGATTCTATGGGCATTGCAAATTCCTATTCCAATACTCACAATGTAGACAGGATTTTAGAAAACATTGAGCAGTATAAGGGGAAGATGGCCGAAATGAATGGAGCTTTGAGGAAGGAAGAAAAGGTAGGTTGATAATAAAAAATAAAATATGAATCTACCATATCAGAATTTGAAAGGATTCAACAGGGACACCAAATTTTAGAAGAAGAACGGGACAGTTTGAAATCATCCAATGAAGATTTAAGTAAGGAGAAAGGAAATTTGGAAAACAAGGTTGCATAATTGGAACTGCAGAAGACTACTATTAAGTAGAAGGAAAAATAGTATGAAACCTAGGTAGCTGCATTGGAGGCACAAGAGGATTCATTGGAGGTTTTGTTAAAGGTGGAAAATGAGCAAAGAACGGATATAGAGTCATTGGAAAAACATGCCCTCATGCTCAGAAATAAAATTTACCAGATGCAACTCTAGATAGCAGATGAGATGTTGAAGGTTTGTCAAGTGGAATCTAGGTTGGATGAAATTTCAGTTATATCTTCCCATTTTAAAGACAAGACCCACGATCTCCTGGAAATCCTTCAAGGGCATTTGACTTGGTTAGAAACAACCAAGGAATATCTAGCAAATGCACCGATCAAAGAATCCAAGAGAGTGAAGCTGGAATATGAGCTGATATAATTTGGGAATAAAACTATTGAAGAATTGATAAAGGAATCCTAGAGAACTAAAGGTGTTTGCACAAAGTTTTGTAGAAAGGTTCTTACAACTTACAACCACTGCAAAAATCTGCCAAGAAGAGGTTAGATGAATTACATGAGCATGAAGAGTATTGTAGGCCATATGGCAGGAGGATGAACTAGGCATTCAGGTGATCAAAAGTTTAGATGAGAGAGTGCTTAAGAATGTAATAGCCTAGGCAGTAGTAAGAAACCATCTATTGGAAGATCAAATTCAATTAATTCCATCCATGATGGCTAATATAAAAGCTCAATTTGCCAAGCATGAGGTCACTAATATATAGAGCCATCAGAGTTTGAGACAATAGTGACAGATGCCAATAGATGGAAGTAGTTCATTGATGAGGTGGCTGGTCCCACTTAGAATGTTTGTTTTATTGACACATATTTTGTAATAGTTATATTTTTCTAAATTAGTGAACTCACTAGGAGACAAAGTTATTTTTTGTAACTGATTTGTAAAAGAAGCCCAAAGGGCAGGAAGACCAAAAGACATTTCAAATTGTACAAGTATAGATCAATTCGATGGAGGAAAGGACTTTTCAATTCTATATTTTTTTGAATTTTATTGTAAGAGAAATTAATTCCTTTTATAATAAAGAAGCCATATTTTCTATTGGATAAGGAGTTATGAAGTTTCAAATTCATGCTGTAGTTTGGTTGAATGTCGAATTATTTTTGTTTCGTCTCATTCTACAAACTATGAGATCATTCTGACTTATGAATTACTTCCATGTTATGAATGATTTCCTATTATTTTTATGAAACTCATGCAGTATATTGAGTAATGAATGCTTAACTAACTATGAGCTATCTCTATGTTTATCTTTCTACATGTATTCATGTATTTTGAATTATGAACAACTATCTGTAATATTCTTTATGCATGTTTTACAGTACATTCCTCACCATTTAATGTAATCTTGCTCCCTAGGGATAGGTTAGATAGAATTAACTAGCTTAGCATAGTTGTTATCTCTTTATGATTTAGAAGCAAAAGGGGTAATAAGACGAGAGGTAAGAACCTGCGTGTCACATTGTGAACTCTTTGATGTCTCTATCGATTTCACTTAGATTAGGCACTTTCATATCATATAGAAAATAAAACAAAAAGTACAGTTAAATGGTGGACCGGGCCACAACCGATAAAAGCAAGCTTAAACTGTTACTTGACCTACGGTAGCCGGACCATAAACCAGACGGATTCCCCATACCAAACAATAACGAGCTAATTGGGAATGTTTATTAGGGAGAATCCCTACTTTTGTTATCTGGGATTTTTTGAGCCATAATAGGAATTTGGAAGAAGAATAAGAGACAATCACCGAATCAGGCTCGCAGGCCATAGATGGCACAATAGTTGAGTTAGGCTCGCAGGCCAAGATATTATCATCAAGTTTAACAACTCTTCTAATGATTACATCATTTGAATGTGGTTGAAGAAGTCTATAACCTTTTACATCTTCAGAATATCCAACAAATATGCACTTTTCACTTTTAGGCTGCAATACTTTCCATTTTTCATCTGGAATGTGAGCCCATGCTTCACTACCAAACACACGAAAGCGACTTACATTTAGTTTAATTTTACTCCATGCTTATTCTAGTGTTATACCTTGTAAATATTTAGTGGGGATACGATTAACTATGTAATTTGCAAAATTTATGGCTTCATCCCAAAATTGAAGACTTAGTCCTTTAGATTGGATCATACAATTAATCATTTCTTTTAAAGTACGGTTCTTCTGTTTAGCTACACCATTTTGTTGTGGTGTATATGGAACAGTGTGTTGTTGTTGGATTCCTTGTTCAGTGTAGAAATTAGTGAACTTTTTGTTAACATATTCTCCTCCATTGGGATCTTAACTTAATGATTTGATGACCAGATTGTTTTTGAACAAGGGACTTGTAGTCCAAGAACATCTTAAATACTTCTCTCTTAAGTTTTAGGAAATAAACCCAAGTGCGTCTTGAGTATTCATCAATGAAAGTTAAGAAATATCTGAAACCAGAAAAGGAGGCAGATGGAAGAGGACCACACAAGTCACTATGCAGAAGCTCCAAGGAAACTGAGATGTGCCAAGAGGCACACTAGGCTCTTTATAGCTAGCTATAGTCAAGTATTCTTTCATAGAATAAAATGTACATACAAAAATAGAATATGCAGGTCCAAGTTTGGAAAGAATATGATAAATACATTGTTTGTCTTCTATTTCTTAATCTAAAATTATTCACATAAGAGTATAAGAGTTTTGTATGTAGATAAATAATATTGAATTCACGAAAAATAACTTGGATTTAAAGAAATCAGCTCGTTTTCGAGCTGATGATCTCGAATTTCATTTTGTTTAGCAAACACAGATTCCAACTTTTGCCAAGCTTTATTAGGTTCACCAATTCAAGATATGTGGAATTGCAAATCAGTAGAGATTGACATCCCAATCAATCCACGAGATTCATCACATCTATCTACCCATTTTATTTTCTTATCATCATCAGTGGGTTATGTTTCTTTCCCTGAGGTAATTTTGAAAAGTTACCTACTTCATAGAACATCCTCCATATGTGATTTCCATGAAAAATAGTTAGAACTGGTAAGTAGAATATCACAAGGGGTTTTCATATTGTAAAATAAGGACTAAAAAAATAGAAACCAACTGACTATATGCAAAGGGCTAAAAAAATCAGGCCGTTTAAAAAAAAATGGCACTAAAAACTGATTTTGTATGATGAAGTTATGCTTGATCAAAGAAAATGTTGAAGATGTCCCCAATAGTGACGTGACAGATATTAAATTTACCAACTAAAAAAAAAGAACCCCCCTCTTCCCAAGATGAATCTTTGAAAATCACTTTACAAGAAAGTTTCTTTAAGTGAATCACTTTTGTAAAATATCTGATTTTCACTTTTACAATAATGTTACTTTAAATAGTGCGACAATAAATTAAAAGACTTAAGTGACTCACTCCTTTTTTTTTAAATGAGTGAGATGCATTTTTACAATAAAGTAACTTAAAATTAGAAATTGCATGCACTTTTAAAAAATTAACTTAATAAGAATTGAACTCAAGACCTAGTAAGGAATAAAGAAACTTTGAACCAAGTGAGCTAAGTTTAAAAGGTATGTAAAAGAAGGGAAGGAGGAAGGGGGCCCTTTTTTTTTACTCTTCTCTCTCGGTCTTCGTGCTTACCTCTTTTCCTGCAAATCACAACATAAACTGAAACAAAATAAAATTTTCCATGTTTATGGGGTTAGATCTCGTTAGATTACCTCGAAATTCTATGTTTTCTCTATGTTTTTGATTCGCTACGATCGCATAAGGTGCATGGACAAGAGCATATGTAGCCGAGAAAAACCCTTTCCCTTTCTGTTTCTAATTCACCACGATCGCACAAGGTGCACGGAAAAGAGCATACATAGCTAGGGAAGGAAACAATCTAATACTAAAAAAATCTAATGCTATAGCTGATAAAATATGATATTTTTTATTTTAAAAAAACAAAATAAAAACTGTCACTGTAACATTATACCTTTAGATTTGGTGAAATTGGCGTATCTAGAGCAAACAGAAATGATTTTCGATGAAACAAAAAATATTTCCCAATGGAAACGACATTCGAGATGCAATGGAACACCTTCCACAACCAAGAAATGCACAAAAAATACAAAAAAAACCCTTTCAAGGTTTCGGCAACACCAACTCAAGATCTAGATCGTAACTAGAAGTGGCTCTTCATAAACGTTCTGATACCATGTTCGGGTACACAAGGTACTCCCAAAAGACCGAACACCAAGAGAATCCACTCACACAAATATATCATAGATCAACACATCGATGTTTTGACATGGTTAAAACCCTCGAGAGGGAAACAGTCCACGACCCAAGCCAAATACCTACTTGGAACAATTTATTATGCAAAAGAAAGAAAGTTACAAATGAGCTTCTCATAATCAATCAACTAGCCAAGGACCTTCCATGCTCTTTAAATAGATATCATGGACCAATCGGGTGTTAAGCCACAGATCGATGGCAGGTATGATCTAAGAGAATTTGAACCATCGAATCACTCTATGTCTAGAACATATCGTGAGCGTCGGCTTAAATATTTACAAATGCATACTAAAGAAACACACTTTACCTAACAAATATATTACACAAGTTGATCTTAACTAACTCCTACGTGTCTAAATATCCTAACATGGGAAGGACATTACATACAGTGATCCCCTTGATAGTGTTCTGATACATGTTGCACAGTCGACAACCTCTATTGATGTAGCACTTGTTGTCGTATCATCTATGGAAACATTTCACATGGAGGTAAACATTTAAAAATGTAAGTTTTTAAATACATGTTAGTTCATTGATTAATGCATGTCTAACTACGTGAACAATTGATGGCTATAATCATCATCTAAAAAATATACACCATTTCTTGTATTTGTCTCTCCTCCTAGTTCATATGTAAACAAGGGTCATGCGTATGTGAGGAGGTCTACTCCCAGCCCGAGTGAAGGTGTCCATGACCATGGACCTACTGATTCTGTGGTAATGTATATCCTTTGATGATATATGTTGTTTAAATTGAAATCCAATGTAGAACATGTTATATTGTATTTCTTAATGTTTACTTTGCATGTTTATAGCATGATGTTCAGGAGTCATCTATTGTAGACCTTACATGGGTCATCGATGTAGTAGTTACTGTTGCATCTGCAATGGAAACAAGTCACACATAGGTCCAACTATATCAACATATAAATACATAGTTTATTATTTTTAGACTATTTATTTGAATGCATGTCTAACTATTTCAACATTTTGTGACTGTAGCCATTTGCAGCAATAGTGCCTAGCCCCTCTACTCCAATCGTTGTTCTGAAAATGCTTTATGTTCCATAACGACTCCATGTTCTACACAAGGAATACAATATCCTTTTCCATGTTCTATTTTTGAGGTGAGATGTCCATTAATGGCCAAGTGTTTTATGCAAGTTCCTTGCGTATGTTGATAATCGTTGAATTAATTGATATATGGTCAGTTTCTATTACTAATGTATTAGTGTATTTAGTTGATAAAAACAGTTGATATTTGATTTACAGAATCTAGAGAGGTACACTGATCCTAAACACAATCGCTAACAATCAACTTCAGCAAAAACAAGACGACAATTGAGTTTTGATGTGTATTATAAGATATATGTACTTTTGGATACATGTACATCATTGTACATTAGGAGACATGTGCTCTGGCACGACATCTAAGGGCCATCTACATTGTGATATTTTTTTTATAAACTAGAGAAGTGTATAAATTAATGATACATTTTACTGCATATTTTCTCTTTGGTTTCCACATGTTCTTTTGTCAATCCATTGTGTTGATTTATGTGGAATATCTCTTACTTAAGAATGCATTATCTAGAGAGAACAAACTAATTTATTTCAACATTTATTTGAACTCATTACATGCACAAATTTCAAAGTTCAACTGTAATTTATTAAAACTACATTTCATTAATGCACAATATTTGATTATATAGTTAGATTCAACAAGTTACATAAAATTAATTACATATGAGTAACTACATACTAGTTCTCAAAGGAAAAAATACTACCTGAAGATTCAATAAATAAAATGCAATTGCGAAATACAACTTGCAACCTTGCTCAATAAACACAAACAATAAATTCTCACTCAACACAAACCTCGCATATCCAACGACACTAATCAATGAACCTCATGCATAGAACAACTCATATATAACAACACATCTAAAGCATCACATAATAATCAAGCACATGTATATCTATTCTCAACTATCGGACATGTAATAACCAACCTTCTCAAAGGTTTCCAATACAATGAGTATATCGTATGATGAGTAGACAAACTTGGTATGAACTATATCCAACATCACATCCGTTTTAGTTACAAAGTAAGACCATGTACATTAGTTCAATACATGCCAAGTAACAAGACAACATATATATTAAATAAGATTGTGACTTTAGGGGTGAGGATGTTATTTTAAGGCCTAATAGTTGTTTAGTAGGTTGATAAATACATGAGAATCTATAGGTAAAATAGGTTACGTCCATAAGTTGCTTGTTTATGTAAATGTGGACAAATCCTTTAAGTAGCATACCATGAACATGTTGTCCATGGAGGAGTTGTTGTAGTTTTAAAGTCTAGAGACCATTACTTGTAGTATAAACTCTAGTTGGTAATATTACACCAAGATGAGTACCAAGTCTCATAATTCAATGCCCTAGTTTGTAGCATAAACCATGTTTTGCAAAAATACCATAGAAGGAGGTCATCAGGAAATGTACACATGGGACAAGGGGGCCCATAGCTATCCCATGTGATGAGACCAATGGAATCAATAGTTCATTGATCGAAGGACTGGTCATTTGTCTAAGGTGATTTGCAAGTCACCTCAAAAGTCATTCAATGATACTTGGTGAATTTTTTCATGGGGCACAAAAAACCATAATGAGCAGTAATTTCTAATTCTATCATCTTTTGAAATACTATTTGGGCATGGCCAAAATTTGAATTCTAGCCACAGCCTCACGGTCCAAGATATTCCAAAGTGAACCTTGGTTAGTGCGAATTACATAGTTCCTTACTGAGAAAAACCCTAGTTTCTAAAACCATCGTAGAAGGAGGTCACCAGGAAATGGACACATAGGACAAGATGACCCCTAGCTATAATCCCACGTTATGAGTCCAACAAAATCAATGTTTCATCGATCAAAGGCTCAGTCATCTATCTATGGTGAGTTGCAAGTCACCTTCAAAAATCATTTAGGGATATTTTATGAATTTGTTCATGGTGTAAAAAAAACCATATCGAGTAGCAGTTTCAAATTTTGTCAGCTCGTGCGACTTTGATTCGGCATGTAAAATATGGGAACACTACCCATGGCCTCATGATCCAAGTTTTTCCAAAGTGTATAGTAGTTACTCTAAATTGGATATTCCCTTATTGAGAGAAACCCTATTTTATGAAATGATCGTAGAAGGAGGTGATCGAGCGATGAATACAAGGGACAAGGGGACCCCTAACTATAATCCCATGTCATGAGACCAACAGAATCGACAGTTCATTGATTGGATTCTCGATCATCCATTTATGGCCAGTTGTAAGTCGCCTTTGAAAATCATTTAGGGACACTTGGTGAATTTGTTCCTGGGGAAAAGAATACATACCAAGAAGCAGTTTCACTTTTTTTCTTCTTGTGCAAGTTTTTTTGGGCATGGTCGATATGGGAATTCCACCCACAGACTCATGGTCCAGGTTTTTCCAAAGTGGACCTTGGTTAGTGTGATTTTCATAGTCTCTCAGTGATAGAAACCCTAGTTTTTGAAACCATTGTAGAAAGAGGTCCCTTAGCGATGGAGACACAGGACAAGGGGCTTCCTAGATAGAATCCCACATCATGAATCCAACAAAATTGATGATTCATCGATTAGAGACCCGATAATTCTTATATGGTGAGTTTCAAGTCACCTTAGAAATTCATTCAGGGACACTTGGTGAATTTTTTCTATGGAAATTGAACCCAAGTGATAGAAAAATTGCACTCACAAAATTGCTAATCAAACATGCAAATTTACACACAAAGGACACTGAAATTGGAGTATAACACTAATCTGTATTGAATAAGTGTACAATAGCCAACCTTATTAAGTCATAGGATATTTTAATATATAATTACATGAGAGATTCGAATGCATAAGGATGCCATTCGAAATAGTCAAAAGCATGCTTACTAAATCTAGTGAAATCCCCCATAGGTGCATAAAGCAGTTTCCAAATCTACCTAGAGGCTCACGAATTGGAAAAGTCAAGTAGGAAAGCTAATAGGTGATGGAAATAAAACTCTACATGCTTTTATTAGGATAAAAGAATGGAGGATGATGAGGGAAAGAAACAAGTCAACCACGCCTAGTCTTACTTTCCCTTTTGCCTCAAATATCAATAAAGTAGGAAACTTAGTAGAAAAAGAAGATATGCACTAGGGAGGATCGGGAATAAAGAAAAAATACTAAATATGGTTTCTAGGAGGTTTCCCAAGCACTCCATGACTCAGTTTTATCAAGTTTGACTTCTAGGACATGTAGAAGACAACTTGCATAGAGTGGAATATTGGAAACTAGGCACATAAGACAAAAATGGATTAATTAATGTCTAAGGTAGCTAACTATGGGTTGATTATTCTAACACCCCCCCTTAAGCCTAAATTTATGAGTAAATATCAAAAAATTATAGGTCTTAGCAACAAGGATTAGTCACCCTTTACATACTGCATGCCCATTTAACCAAGGAAAGAGGCAAAAACCCAGTGGGAAAATCCTCCCTTAAACATGGACAATAAAACAAAATTTGAAAATCTTGTCATCAATTATGCTTCATAGAATGATCAGCAATCCACAACAGTGATTTGAGATTGTTGAATGTCTTCTCACAAAAAACTTTGGTGAAGATGTCTGCTACTTGTTCTGGAGATGCATAGAAGAGTAGGTGAATGGTGCCATCATGCACAAGTTGTTTGATGTAGTGCATATGGATCTCAATGTGTTTGGTTCTTTGTCTCTAAAATGGATCATTGCAGATTCAAATGGTGCTCTGATTATCACAATAGATAATAATTGAAAACTCTGATTCAAAGCCACACTCACCAAGTATCCCTTGCAACCATAAACATTGAGTTGCTACATTTACAACTCCTCTGTACTCTGCTTCTGTAGATGAGAGTGCTATGGCACTCTATTTCTTTCTTGACCAGCTAATTGGTCCTTCAGCAAGCATGAACACATATCCTGATGTTGAATTTCGATCTGTGTTGTCACCTGCCCAATCACTGTCAGTAAACCCAATCAAATCAAGATCAGATTTAGCTTTGTAGAAGATCCCATGAATTCTTGTTCCCTGAACAAAGTTAAGGATCCTTTTGGATGCTCTCCAATGTATCTCACTAGGTTGATCCATGTATATTGAATCCACAGTTACTGCATAAGAAATATCAGGTCGAGTGTGTGTAAGGTACAACAAACACCCAATCAATTGACTATACAGTGTATTATTTACCATAGGAGAAGAACCTGCTTCTTCAAGCTTAACTCTTGAAAGGAAGGGAGTCTTGCTTGGCTTGCAATATTTCATGTTGAACTTGTTCATAAAATCTAAAGCATAATTGTACTTATTTACCTTTATTCCATGTTGGTATTGAGCAATTTTGAGACCCAAAAATTGGCTCAACAACCCCAAATCAGTCATAGAAAATGCATGGTTCATTGCATCCTTCAAGGAGGCAATTTCTTTCTTTGAAATTCCTGTAATCAGAAGGTCATCCACATAAAAGACAATAATCATCAAATAACCATGAATCAGCTTCAAATAAACATTAGGATCATAATTTCATCGAACAAAACTCAATGACAGCAGAAAGCCATCAATCTTGGCATACCAAGCCCTAGGGGCTTGCTTGAGCCCATACAATGATTTATTTAACCTGCACACAAAATATGGATTAGTAACAAACCCTTGAGGCTGATGCATTTTAATCTCTTCAGTAAGATCTCCATTTAGGAAATCACACTTCAGATCCATGTGATGTACCTCCCACTGCTTTGAAGCTGCAATGGCTAAGGCTAGCCTGATGGAGTCCATCTTTGCCACTGGCGCAAAGGTCTTATTGTAGTCAATACAATGTACCTATGAGTATCCCTTGGCTACCAATATTGCTTTATATTTCAAAGGTGAACCATCAGTAGCAAACTTATTTTTGAAAACCCACTTACATTGAACTAGCTTCCTCCCTGGGGAAAGATCAACCAGTTCCCAAGTGTTGTTCTTCTGGAGTGAGCTGAATTCTTCTTTCATGGTTGTTTTCCACATTGGATCATGTGCTGCATATTAATATGTATGTGGGTCTGATTCAACCATCAGATAGCATTTCTCTGCAAACAAAGGGTCTTTTATACACAGGGCACTCTCAAACTGAGATCTAGTCCTCCTAGGATCACTAGGATTTCTAGCTAGTTCCCCAGCTGCATGAATGGTCTTTGATGTTAATTTTGGTCTTGTAGGACTATCAATATCTGAAATTAAATCATAATTATTAGACATATTAGAATCATAAAACTCATTTGTCTCTTCACTTACATTCAATGGTTCTGGTGGTGAAGAAGACTCTCCAACTTCAACTACTGCTAAAGGCTATTATTGGAACTGAACACTCCTTTCAATGAACTATTTGTTTGTGCTCAAATTGATAAAATTTTACCCTTTTGAATATTTAGGGTACCCAACAAATAGACACTGTTGGCTTTGGGGCTGCAGAGCCTTCCTCTTTTCTATTGGAATTCTAGCCCAAGCCTTTGAGCCAAAAATCCTGAAATGTGTCACATCTGGCTTGTGCCCACTCCAAGATTCAAAAGGAGTCATACCATAAATATGTTTATGAGGAACCCTATTCTAAATATAGGATGCACATTTTATAGCCTCGGCCCAAAAATTTGGTGGCAAAGTCTTATCCTCCATCATACAGGTTGCCATCTCCTTCAGTGATCTGTTCTTTCTCTCAGCAACACCATTTTGTTATGGTGACACGTAAGGGATTGAATGCTACATCTGAATACCTACATCTTCACAATAATGAATGAACTCAGACTTGACATACTCACCACCATTTTCAAATCTGAGGATCTTGAGTTTCCTCCTAGACTGGTTTTCAACCAAAGCCTTAAAGACTTTGAAGAGGCCAAAAACTTCAGACTTATGCTTCAAGAAGTAAACCCAACAATACGTGGAAAATTCATCTATGAAGGTCAATGCATATTTGGCCTAACTCATTGACATATGAGGAAATGGACCAGAAACATCACTGTGGATCAACTCAAGAGGTGCATAGGTTCTCTCATGACTAGCTCTCTCAAATTTATGCTCTGGGTGTTTTCCTAAGATACAACCTTGACAGACTCCCTTGGAAAACTTAATCTTTGGTAACCCTATGACCAGTTATTTTTCACTTAGATCAGAAAGATACTTATAGTTAAGATGGCCAAATATTTCATGCCAAATCTTGCTTGCCTCATTAGCATGAGTCAGAAGAGTAGAGGGGTTTGAGTAGGGTAGAAAATGTGAAAACATGTATACCTTCAAAGTGTGATCTACAACTCCTTTTGTAATGACTTTACCATTCAAGATATTTGTGATCTCAACATCATCAAGGGAGAATATGACCTTATTTGGAGACCCTATGTGAGTGATATGATACGCTGACAAGAGATTAGAGGAAAGACCTGGAACATACAATACATTACTGAACTTACCATGGTCAAGATCAATCCTTCCTTTCCCCAAACTGTCAGTGAGAGAGTCATATCCTAGCACTATTGGTGGACCTTTCAACATTTCAAGAGAGGATAATTCCTCCTTGTTCGAAACCATATGTCTTGAAGCTCCAGAGTCTATGATGAAACTAGGTGAGCTTGATGTGCCAGCAACCAATGCATGTAGTCTCTCTCTATCCTCTGAATTTGATCCTCCTTACCTCTTCTTTGAGCTATCAGGAAGGGAGATGTTATTATTCTCCAGGATTTGGGTTAGCATGTCTATTTTCTTCTTCATGTAGGAGCTTTCAGGATGATAGTCCTTACTGCAGTATGCACACTTGCTCATTTCTCCTTTGTTCTTCTTCTTCTAGAAGTTCTTCTTGGAGCCTTGGGGCTCCTATTGAGACTTGTTCTTGTCTCTCTTTTGCTCAGGTGGCTTCTTATCTTTATTTTTCCTTTTGAATCCACCCTCAAATCTCCAATAACCAAAGCTTGGTCTTTGGAAGGTTTGATGGTGCCCATCATCACCAATTTATCATGTTCTTGTGTGAGGGATTCCATTAACTCTGCAAGCTTAGGTGTCTTCCAGGCTTGAGATGCCAACTTGGTGGCATGGAAGGTAGAAAAAAACACTGAATAGTCAGGGCCAAGCTTCGAGAGTATGGCCAAAACTAGTTGCTCTTTCTTTTTTTCAATTCCACACTGTTTTAGCTGCATAACAAGGGCTTTAAACTTGGAAAAGTAGAGTTGCAGGGATTCGAAGATACTGGGACTCAAAGAGATCAATTAATTCTCAATTTGATGTCCTCTCATATCATCTGTCTTACCAAAAATCTCTACAATATTCTCCCACACTTCATTAGGTGATGTCAAGCCATGAAGATGGAAAAAGAGGTCTCTGGATATGCTTAGACACAAGAGACCATAGGCCTCATCCCTCCTGTTGTGCCATTTAATTTTCTCTGCAGCTGCATTGGGCTCTGCCTCAGTTTCCATAGTCACCCTGTAGAGACCTTTCACTCTCAATAGTATCTCCATCTCTGCTTTCCATTCAAATAAATTAAATGGAGTCAAGATGATCTTCTGAGATTGATCCATAGCTCAGAAACTGTGCCCTTCAGTCAACAGAATGCTCCCAGTCAAATGTCAAACCTGCAATAGCAATATGGAAGGAGAGAAATCAATATACAAAGGCTTTAATACCATGTGGAAATTGAACCCAAGTGATAGAACAATTGCACTCACAAAATTGCTAATCAAACATGCAAATTTACACACAAAGGAGACTGAGATTGGAGCATAACACTAATATATATTGAATAAGTGTACAATATCCAACCTTATGAATTCATAGGCTGATACAATATATAATTACATGAGATATTTTAATGCATAAGGATGCCATTCGAAATAGTCAAAAGCATGCTTACTAAATCTAGTCAAATCCCCCATAGGTGCATAAAGCAGTTTCCAAATCTACCTAGAGGCTCACGAATTGGAAAATTAAAGTAGGAAAGCTAATAGGTGATGGAAAGACAACTCATACATTCTTTTATTAGGAGAAAATAATGGAGGATGATGAGGGCAAAAAACAAGTCAACTACACCTAGTCTTACTTTCCCTTTTGCCTCAAATATCAATAAAGCAGGCAACTTAGCAGAAAAAGTAGATAAGCACTAGGGAGGATCTGGAATAAAGTAGAACTACTAAATATGGTCTCTAGGAGGTTTCTCAAGCACTCCATCACTCAGTTTTAACAAGTTTTACTTCTAGGACACGTGGAAGACAACTTGCATAGAGTGGAATATTGGAAACTAGGCAAATAAGACAAAAATGTATTAATTAATGTCTAAGGTAGCTAACTATGGGTTGATTATTCTAACATGTTCATGGGGCATAAAAAAACCATACCGAGCAGTAGTTTCAAATTCCATCATCTCATGCAAGTTTGTTTGGGCATGGTCAATATGGGAATGCCATTCATGGCCTCATGGTACATGCTTTTCCAAATTTTACCTTGTTTAGTGTGAATTGCACAATACCTTACTAAGAGAAACCCTAGTTTTTGAAACCACCATAGGAGGAGGTCACTGGGCGATGGCACACTAGACAAGGGGCCATGTAGCTAGAATTCCATGTCATGAGTCCAATGGAATCGAATATTCATTTATCATATTCCCAATCATTCAGATATGGATAATTGCAAGTCACCTATGAAATTCATTCAAGGAAACTTGGTGAATTTGTTCAGAGGGAACAAAAACCCATACTGTGTAGTAGTTTCGAATTCCATCATCTCATGCAAGCTTGTTTGGGCATGGTCGATATGGGAATATCACCCATAGCCTCATGGTCTAGGTTTTTCCAAAGTCTACCCTCGTTAGTGTGAATTGCACAATCCCTTACTAAGTGAAACCATATTTTCTGAAACCACCGTAGAAGGAGGCCATCAGGCGATGGACACATGGGACAAGGCCCCCTCTAGATAAAATCCCATCTCACAAGTCCAATGGAATCATCAGTTCATCTATTGGAGGTTATTCATCCATTTATGGAGAGTTACAAGGCACCTACAAAAGTCATCCAGGGAAACTTGGTGAATTTATTCATGGGGCACATAAAACGATATCGAGCAAGAATTTTGAATTTTGTCAAATTGTGAAAGTTTGTTTGGGCATCGACGATGTGGGAACGCCACCCATGACCTCATAGTCTATTTTTTTCTAAAGTGGACCCTTTTTGGTGTGAATTTCATAGTTTCTTATTGATAAAAACACTAGTTTCTGAAAACCACCATAGAAGGAGGTCAACAGGTGATAGATACATAGGAAAAGGCCCCCCCTATCTAGAATCCCATATCACAATACCAAAAGAATCAAAATTTTTATGATTGGAGGCTTGGTAATCCTTCTATGGTTATTTGTAAGTCACCTTAGAAATTCATTAAGGAATACTTGGTAAAGTTGTTCAAGGGGCACAAAAACCCATACCGAGCAACGGTTTCAAATCCCTTCAACTCATGTAAGTTTGTTTCGGCATGGCCAATATGGGAACACCACCCATAGCTTCACAGTCTGGGTTTTTCCAAATTTGACCATAACTACACGGGACAAGGGTTAGGGTTTCTGATGATTCATCGTTGATGGAATATATTTATAAACAACATAGAAGATAAATTTTTCCATGAGTCCTAGGAACACTCTTGCCTTCCCATGCATGTGAAGCAAGCAAAGGTCTTGTTTCTAGTATTCATTGGAACAGCTAAAAATTCACTAGGTTATGCATGTTAAACCCTAAACCCTAGTTAGCGTTAGGTGGTCCCTGCTAATTAAGTTGTAGGAGGCCATGCGTTGATGGCTATAGATTCTAGTTTTGTTTAAGGATTCTCCAAATACGAGGCTAGGCTGTGGAGGCTAGTTTCCCAACGACTAGGTGTTTAATAGTTTAAGTAGAGTAGGTTTTTTAGTGTGGGGAGTTTGTCTTCCACATTCTAAGAAGAATGAGTAAGATTTATTGGTTTAGACAAATCAAGAAAATGAAAATATAAGAATAGTTTGTCAAATCACTTGAGAAAATTGAGATATTGATAAACAAAATACAAGAGAAAATTGGCATTTTTATAAGCAACATAATATGAAGTGTAAATTATTAATAGGAAAACATACCTCATCATGATAGATCATAGCTATTATCATACAACCAATCCATCTATATCATCTCTGATATTGATGATCTCCATTAGTGTTAAATTTAATGAAGCATAGGATCTTCATACCTGCATGAATTCAATGAGAAGAGAAGGTTGTAGAAGAGATATAATAATTTAGTAAAAATTGATCAATAATTCACAGCAAATTAAACACATATGAGACAAATAATAGGAATAATAACATTATGTCCATTAATCATAATGAAATATGCAATACAACGGTGTTACAGATAGGAGAATTTGAATTCCTAAGATAGCATTTGAATCTATCAACCTAGACTGACTCCAGAGCTAACTCTATGTGGGAAAATCACCACTAGAGCTCACTAATACAGCTCTAGATCACTGAAACAATTCACAACCAGTTAATTGATTGAGTTAGGTCAGAAAAGGCACCCTACTTTCCTAAAATCATGGAAAGTGGTGATAGGATGACTGGGAGTGATCTAACTGATGGGAATTGGAGCATAAATGAAGATAATTGAATATCTACTAAGGTAAGTTGTTGGAAATTATTGGTGGCACTCAGAGTGGGGTCATAAATTATAGGTATTGGTCGCTAGAGCTCTTAAACTCATGTAGACAGGAACATTGAGTGGTATGTGTCCCTCGGGTGAGTCCCCCATGCACTAGTGAAGTAGTAATCACCTCTTAAGATAGGAAAATACAAATAGGTTATGGTGATCAAGGGAGGATTAATTAATAATCCTAACACCCCTGCTTAATCCTAAATTGGAAAACCTATGACCTGGAAACTAATACGAAAGCCAACCCATACAATATAATTGTAAAAATTACTACTTAAGAAACCAAAGAAATGGGGAAAACCTCATTGGAAAAACCCCCCTCAAAATAAGCAGGTAAAACCAAGATCAAGATTTCATACTAAGAGAAAAAAATTATTCCTGAGTAAAAACTTGTGAAAATATTTCTGCAATCTACATCTCTATGGAGCAGTAATGCAATGTGATGGTTATTTTGTGCACTAGATTCCTGGTACTGGGCATGTGAACCTCTCCATCTTCTTCCAATCCAATGATTGATAAGGTCTGATCTGACAGTAAGGTCTGATCATGTAACATCTCTCTGGGATTTTATAGCACCTATCTGGAAGAATTGTATTTGATTGATATAAAGCAAATCTCTCTTTTTGAAACTGACATATTGTCCTCCTCGTGTCATATGACTCTCTATTCATGTTCTCAGCTGCCTTAATAACATTTTGAGCCGATTTAGGCCTAGGTTTAGGGGTACAGACTGCATTTGGATCTCTATCTGATTGAAATTCATATTCAATTCCATAAAATGATTCAACTTGATCCTCTA
This sequence comes from Pseudotsuga menziesii, assembly GCA_001517045.1. Lineage (NCBI taxonomy): Eukaryota > Viridiplantae > Streptophyta > Pinopsida > Pinales > Pinaceae > Pseudotsuga > Pseudotsuga menziesii. The sequence continues at coordinate 186,779 of LPNX010264533.1, forward strand.
CTTTGGATTTTGAATATGAAACATTAATGGAAACATTATCATATGCAGAAGGTTTAGGTAGGATAAATTTACCTTCCCTTTCAAATGGAAATTGAGATAGAACTAGATCTGAGTATGGTAGAAAGTGTGAGAATTCATATTCCTTGAAGGCATGGTTTGCAATACCTTTCTCCATAACCTTACCAGTTCATATATATGAGATCTCCACTGAGTGAGGACCAAATACCACTCACTTTGGTGAGGCTCTATGATTCATTTGGAATACAGAAAAAAATTTGTTACTAAGGAGGGAACATAGAGTACATTTTTGAACACTCCATGCTCTAAATTGATTGAACCCTTTCATTCAACTTGGATTTGAGTGTCATCACCCATGTGAATACTCAGACCATCAGTAAGTGGTAATGAAGAGAATTATTATTTGGATGCAGCCATGTGATTGGAGGATCCTATATCAATGAGGAATGCATGTGTTTTTGAAAAACACGGCTTCAATGCATGGCATCTCTCATCATGATATTCAGTATTATATCCAAAGTCATCCTTCCTTATTCCTTCAGGGAGGGAAATGTTGTGTTTCTCAAGTAGTTTTGACATATAATCTATGGTATTCTTAATACAATATTTCTCTGTATGTTTTCCTTTCTTACAGTAGGAGCACTTGCCCTTGTCAAACCTGATTTTTTTCCTTCCTATATCCCGAGGCTTCATCCAATGAATCAAAATATTCCTTAGGTTCAAATTCCTTGTTCTTCTTCTATTTTCCTTTCTTCTTCCTCCTTGCTTGTGCATTATTTGTCTCACTAGACAATAAATCTTAATTTGGAGAGGCTCTGACAACTCCCCTATGTATCAACTTGTTATGTTCCTATATTAGAGACTATGTGAACGAATTAATGGATGGCATTTTCCAATTAGGAGTATTTAGTCTCCAAGAGTGGATGGTAGATATGAACACTAAGAATTTTGGTCCACGTTTGCTCATAATTGAGAGCACCAATTTCTCATCCTTCTTGTCAATCATGCATTGCTTGTATTGCATGACTAGTGATTTGAATTTTGAGAAAAAAATTGTATAGTTTCGAGGTTTCTAGGTTGTAGTGTTATCGGATCATTCCCCAGAAAATGGCCCATGAGCTTAGAATCTCTTTAGAATATCTACTGCATACTTCCCTTATCCAAGGAATATTCCATCTGCAGTCTGCTACACCTCCATGCCTAAGAAATAGTGCATCATACCCAAGTCTTTCATTTCAAAATCGGCAGCAAGTTTCTTCTTTGTATCAGCAATCGACCTAGTTGTACTTATTACAAATAGATCATCCACATACAGTAGGAGTATCACTTGATTTCCATATTCAACCTTGTAGTAAAGGTTGTAATATGCTTTACTCTTGGTAAAGCCAAAAATGGATAAAAAGCCATCATTTCTACCATACCATGTCCTAGGTTCCTGTTTCAAACCATACAGGGATTTCTTCAATCTACACACATGAGACTCCCTGTCATGTGTCTCAAAACCGAGTGGTTGCTCCACATACACTTCATTTTCTACTACACCATTGAAGAAGGCAGTCTTGACATCCATCTGGTGTATCTTCCATTTCATCACTACAGCCAGAGCAAGTACTGATCTGATGGAAGTGTATCTGTCTACAGGTGAAAAATTTTCTTCATAATCTATTCCTTCTTTCTGCGAGAAACCATGAGCCACGAATCTTGCTTTATATTTCTCTATGCTGCCATTTGCAGCATGCTTGATCTTGTAGATCCATTTGGAAGTTACAATGGAATTCCCTTCTGGTCTTGGGACAACATCCCAAACATCATTCTTCATGATTGATTGATACTCTTCGATCATAGCCTCCTTCCATTCTTTCATTTCTGTCACTTCTTCATAGTTGGAAGGTTATTTATCAATAATGTCACATAGCAAGGCTACATAATTGGAGTAGGACCTACTTCTCTTTCTTCCTCGGTGTGTCTCTTCTGAAGCTCCATATCTTTCTGCACCTTGGATAATTTCACATAGCCAAGCAGGTTTCCTCTTATGAGGATTATCCTCCTGAGGTGGATCTATAGGTTCATGAGGTTCTTCTAATTCTCAATATTCTTCTTGAATTTCTTCATTCATGGTTGTATCATGAATTCTGGGTGCTCTTGTTTCTTCAGGTACTTCAGTCGGTCTCTTCCTAGATTTGATGTAGGCTGAATCTTCATCAAATGTTACATCTCTGCTAATGTCAATATTCTTGAACCCTAGGAATTATATTCTGTAAGCCTTCGAGCTTTCAAAGTTTCCCACAAATATACCCTTCTTTCCTGAGGGATCTAACTTCGTCCTCTTTTCTTTCAGAATGTTTATGTATATAGGATAGTCGAATATGCTGAGATGGCTGACTTCTGGTTTCTTGTTGGAGAAGAATTCTTCAGGAGTCTTTTTCTCGAGTACTCTGTGTGGAGTATGGTTCTGTACATACACCACTATTTTGGAAGATTCTTCCCATAGATGCATGGGAAGATCTTGGTCATGAAGAATGGCCCTTGCTACTTCCATGATCGTTCTATTCTCTCTTTCTGCAGTCCCATTATGTTGTGGATTATATGGAGTGGATAAGTCCCTCTTAATCCTTAAGTCTTTGCATAGCGCTTTGAATTCATTTGATGTGAATTCTCCACCATTATCTGATGTGAATTATCTACCATTATCTGATCGAAAGGTCTTGATCTTCTTTTCCATGTGATTCTCGATCAAGTCTTTGAATTCCTTGAACTTGCTGAATACTTCATCTTTGTTCTTCATAAAGTATATCCATGCCTTTCTAGAAAAATCATCAATAAAATAAGCATAGTATACACACCCACTTAGTGAACTGGATGACATTGGACCGCATGCATTGGAGTGGATGATTTCCAATATTCTTTTTGCCTTACTCTCACTACTTGGAAATGTCTTCTTTGTGTTCTTACCTTTCGCACATCCTTTTCATACACCTTCATGTTTTATCTGCATTTCTGGGAGACCTTCAATAGCTTTGCTTTCAAGTGGTAGTGCTCTGTAATGCACATGTGCAAGCCTTCTATGCCAAAGCTCATTTGGTTCTACTGAGTCATGAACCAAAGCTTGTTCTGGTGGTCCCTTTAATTTGTATAGTCCTCCTTCTTGTTCCTCAATCACTACTGCATCATCTAAAGACTTTCCCTTTGGCCACATGAGGACTTGTCCATCTACAAATGCAACCCTCATTCCTTTTTCATCCAATGCAGATATGGAGAGGAGGTTCTTCTTTAGTCCAGATACAAACAATACATCTTTCATCTTGATAGACTTTCCAGAGTCTAGCTTGTATGAGGATTCACCACTACCTTTTATTGGATACTGGTAGTCATCTCTAAGTTTCACCTTGTGAGGTGATTCATGTTCAGATAGTTTCACAAAGGATTCCTTGAATCCTGTCATATGTTTGGAAGCAACACTGTCTATAAGACAATCATTGCTGCCATGTGTGATAGTTCCTCTGAGAGCGAAAATCAGAACATATTCTTCATCACTTGAAGAATCATCACTATCTTGCCTGTTTCTCTTTGTGGAAGGTTCATCATCCTCTGCAGCATGAGCATGATGTAATCTCTTGTTTCCCTTCTTCTTGTGAGAGTTACTTTTGTTTCTAGGGCAATCTCTAGCAAAGTGTCCTCTTTCATCACATGTATAGAAAATGAACTTAGACTTATCTCTAGGCCTTCTAAAGTTATTCCTTTGATGAGAGTACTTACCTCTAGATCTAGTTTTCTTGGATTGTCCAGTGAGAGCTTGATCTTCACTTTCCATCTTTTATTCTTGAGCTGCTATCCGAGATTCTTCTTGAGAGCATTCTTCCCATAGTCTTCTGAACTTGACTAACTTCTTTCTAGCACAGATCCCTTGAATGAAAGAGTCCCATGTCCTAGGGAGACCATTCAAGGTAGTCATTACAATCTCTACCTTCTCCACTTCTTCATCTACTGCTTCAATTTTTTCTTTGATTTGGGAGACCCTTGTGAAGTATGACTGTATGGTATCTGCATTCTGGATCTTCACATTCTTCAATTGGTTCGTCAAGGTCATCTTCGAGTTTATGTTCTTTCCTTCAAACAATTTGGTTAGGGAATCAAACATATCTTTAGGTGTCTTTAGGGAGGATACATGTGGTATGAGATGATCCTTGATTGAATTAGCAATAATCCTCTTAGCCATAACCAACTTCTTCTTATGTAAGTCCTTAGCCTTATCTCCCTCTGGAATCTCCTCATTGATGTAGGAGTCCAACTCATTTTCTTCCAGTCTTGGAATTTATCAGCTCCCTCAATATTTTCATCAAGCTTGGTATGATGAGACATTGTAGAAGGAGCAAGTCGACATAAGTCGACTTGAACGAAGACCGACTTAGTCGATCAGCCGACTAAGTCGAGAGGCCGACTACGTCGGTCGGCTGAGTAAACA
>LPNX010264603.1:0-134916 GCA_001517045.1 Pseudotsuga menziesii
TACAGCTCCATATTCAGTCTCCATTGTTAGCAATTTTGCATGATCAATTGATAATTGTTGTGGGTAAAATTAATCTACTGCTGGACTGAATTTCTACAAGAATGGCTAATCAACAAAGAATTCTCCCTCTCAATATTAATTTCTGCAATGGTAATGATGGATTCTCTCTCTCTATTAACATGCCCAACGAAGAGAGAAAACTCTCTCTCAAATATAACTATAAACTCTTCAACCTCTGTTAAAGCTGCTGTCTGTTGTTGCTTCTTATTCTTCTTCTATGGGCATTGGACATCATAGTTCCCAATATTTTGACAAGAAAATCACTTTACAATACTCAAGTCCTTATTCTATCCATCATGCTGCTTAACCCCACCCTTCTTGGGTCCGTACTTGAACTTCTTCTTTCCCTTGGTAGTAAAAGACACATTCTCCTCATCCTCCCTGCTAGTAGAATAGTTTCCCTGCACAAGACCTCTCAAGGTCTGCACTAGCTCAGAACTAGGAACAACCTCCCTTATTGCTGCAATCTCATCTCTCACCTGAGAGATCCTAGTAAGGTAGGGAATCACTCCCTCATATTTAGCCATCTTGATACTCTTCAATTTATCTCTCAAAACCACTTTCCTATTTTCATTTGAGCTTTGAGACATGCTGGTCAAATCATCCGACATATGATATGCACAGGTTTTACTAGAAATGTGTGGGATCACATGATCTTTAAATTCATCTAGAATGATCTGTCTAGCCTTAATGTCCTTCTTGTTGAAGGAAATAAGATCTTGTGCATCGGTGGAAGTGGGAACAACAATAGGATTTGTTTTTGTATTGTTAACCACTTCATCCCATAACCCGTTTTCCTCCAATATAAGCACTAGTCTAGCTTTCCATGGGATAAAATTCCTAGCCCCTTCAATCCTATCCTCCAACCTAAGTCTTGTTTCCATTTTCAATGCAAATTTCAAGTCTCAACAAGGTGCTTCCCACTAACAAAATAAAGCACTGACAGTCTGAAATTTTTCACTGTGTAAAATTCTTCTCTTTCTCTAACAAAGCTCTGATACCATGTAAATTTTCCAACATTACCCTAACCCAGTTTCAACCACCATTTTCATCATTGTTTAATGCCCAACCCAATTTACTTTTAGCTGCAAATTAAGTCATTTCTCATAAACAATTTATGACTGAAACACATGAATAGTTTTACTACTTTTAATGAGAAGCAATTAATAAACACAGTCACACATAAAAATATCAGACTCAAAATTTTTTGGTCAAATGACCTGGGAAAAAAACCCCAACATTCGGGGAAAACATGTTCTAGAGAGAGAGAATTTTAAATTATGTAATAAAATCAAAGTACAAAAAAAACAAAGATAAACTTATCTCAACCACAATGCTCAGCAAATTGATGGAATTCAGAAATTTTACAGTCAAAATTTCCGTCAATTAGTTTTCTCGAAAAGTATGCCAAAATGACTATACAAACTGCTTCAATTTTTGTGCCCACTGTTGTACTGTATGGACTCTACATACTACCTCGATTTTTTTCCCTAGTGTACAGACGATACAGAGTGTACATAATTCTGTGCCCAAGATTTTTTCCCTCGAAAATCGTGTCTAGAAAAACTGCCTCAAAAAACGTGCCCACAATTTTCCTTAGGAAACATGCTCTACAAAAATGTAATTTCTGTTGCTCTATGGTCTTAGGAAACATGCCCTCTTCTCTTCTCTCTCTGCCTAAAATTTTTCTCCTTCTATGCTCTCCAACTCTCATGAAAAACAAAAATGAGACTCTGATGCCTTCTCTTTCCTTTTTGGTGTCTAAATGAGGAAGCTGAATAATTATCTAATCCAAGGGCCCAAAATGAATTAGATGGATGGATGAGATTAAATGCATTTTTAATTCTCTCCAAAATTAATTTCACTCACCTCACTTAAATTGATCAAAAAGTCACTTTATTCTTTAAAGTGAAAATTAAAACTCATCTCAAGTTATTAATTGCAAGGGTCACTTTAATTTCCCCCTTTTAATGACTTAGGAAAAAGTCACTAGGGGAACACTTTCCTAGGTACAAAAGTCAACAAGGATCCTAGATTCCATTGGTGAATTTGAGCTTCCATGCCACTGAACCTGGTAGACTTGTGCATGAGAGGAACCTGGCCTGCAACTTATTCCTTGGTGTCCCAATTCATATACTTCTTGTCAAGCTTATGCTAGAGCGCTAGGAGGGAATTAGAGGCTTCTCGAGGGACTCATAGCTTAGAGAAAGGAGCTTGTTCTTGGCCTTGTGCAGGTTGATGGGGCAAGTTAATTAAGGATTGGGATAGTTGTGGAGGGGGATTCTCCACCAATGGGTTGCATGAAAGATTGAGTTGTGTTGAGGTTTGGGGAGATATTTTCCCTTGTGGATTGATTACTCTAGATAGAGGGTGGCCTATTATAGAAATATATGGATTGACAATGCGTATGGTTGGGAGGAATGTCCTTCACCTATAGCCAGTTGGAGAACAATTTATTTAAAAGATAATTATCTAAATGTGTATGAATTCCATGGTTGATTCTATGTTTTCCTATTGTTAAATTTATTGTTTATGATTGTATATGTGAATGGGATGCTTGGTATGCTATAAATGGTTTCATGTTAGAAATTGCTTGAAAATGTTAATAGTTGCACATGATAATTTTTTCCACTATATGTGTTAATTCCATTGTCAAATTGAATGGATTTATGAAAAACAAGTTTGGGAATAAGTAGTGAATTTGGATACGTAATTTGAGTACCCCTGTAGTCTCAATGGTTAAAACAAATTATTGGGTATGTTATAGATAAGTTGTGGAGTTTTTTTTGTAATCTTTGATTAAGTTTATGATATGTTTATTTGAAGGAGAAAATTCCTATGCATGTGTGAAATTGTTTATGCTTCCATTATTTACTTTTTATCTATATGTGATTGTTTCTATGTGAAGAAATTAATTTTTTGCAATTCAATAACATGCTTGTTTAGTTAAGAACAAGGACAACAATCACCTAGGGTTTAGAATTTTCACATGGCATTATAACTTCTCTAATTGAGAGTGAAATGAACAAGATTTATTTCTTAACAAATATCCAACATAGGAAAGAGAATAAACATAAATCCATATAGATAGAATATTATAATATATAAAATGATTGAATGATATAAAATGTTACAATGCTACGGGACATTATGCATTGATTGGTCACCGTGATTGATAGGTCATATCCTTTATTCAAGATATGACTTTTCATTATTATTTATTTATTAATGTTTGCATATATATTGTGTGCATTACATAAAGGGGTTTGGAGAATTTTTAAGAGTATATCAACTATCAGAAACAACTACCAAAACTAGCTTTTGTGAACTAAGACCAATAACTAGAGGGTTTTAGAGGTAGTACTTATCATTTTTGGAAGTTTACGTGTTAGTGCTTAGATATATCATCATTTATCCATAGGTTAAGATAGTGCCTTGAATTTCCTAGTGTTGTCACAACAAATCCATTTTTGACCAATAAAGGAGTTGATGAGATTTCCTATGTGTAAATATTTTATTGAATGGGCATAGATTAGGAGGTTCACAAGTGATCCTTGTCACTTTGAATACTTCATTTTCCTCCGAATATGTGGTGGAATTCAATTTAAAAGGATGGGAAAAGGTAGATCCGTCAAAGTACATTATAAATAGATCTAATGATTATAAGGGGTAGCAGATCAACGAGGCATGCTCATTACATGAATTGAACATGTGCATGATTTAATTTATCCCCCAAACTCCATAAATTGAATATCACTCAAAGAAACACGTCATTCTCACATTTGATATGAGAATTCACAAACCACTTTGAAAACCATCACTCAACTCCTATAAACTGTTTTTGGGTAATAACAAGGATTATTAATGAAAATTTATTTTCCATGTATGGGTTAGAAGGAGAATGTGTAACGATCGTCTGAACCGAAATGGACATTTGTACAACGATCAGTGCTAGATAACTAACACATCTATCATGACATAAGTTGGCAATGCTATGAAGTAATTGTGATTTAAATCAAGTCATAGGTGGATAAAAGAAGAATCTTGAAGCATTAATAAATGATCTAGTTACTTGATAACCATACCTTGCTCGATGAAGAATCCCTAAGCATCAAATTCAATTCCTTATCAATAGACTAGAGGAATGATTTAGTAACCAAGTTATTCCTTAAGGGATGCTAGTTCCTAAATTGGATCTACTTTACCAAGATTGCATATTTTCAAAGGTAACTCAAGAAATTATCTCAATATATTGCTTGGTATTAGGGTATAATTAATATTTCTCTTTTGACAATAGTATATTTATAAAAAATTTACACGGAGAAAGGTTCAAATTTTCCCAATTCTTGTTTGATGTTATAAATGGCTAGCTAGTCCAATTATCCTCGTTAATATTTTTTCCATTAACATTTTTATTTGATTTAGCTTATGTTGCATTTTCAAGTTGATCATTTTGAGAATTTAGGATTAGCTTACTAGTACATATGGCTCAAAAGTTCCACGAAATATTGCCACGAATAAGTTAAAATCAAAATTTTCGTGGATAAATAGATACAAATTTTGAAAAAAAATGTTCTCGCCCTTGATAATTGTTGCTATAGTGACATTAAACTAATCATCATCATAAATGGTCATCATAGTAACGATCATTGACTTTTTGTTATTGTTGAAATGTGATCGTTGTGCATTTTCGCTGGAACTGCCTCAATCATTGATCTATAAATAAATGTTCTTAAGACATATTTCAACAAATTATTAGCTATAGTGTGTGTGTGTGTGTGTGTATATATATATATTCAATTTAACGATATATTTATTGAGTCTTTTGGTTCTTATAGGATATTAGAATGTCAAATAAATATACTTGGGAAGAAAACAATAAGAGGTATGTTGAGTTTAAGGAAACATGGGAGGCGAAGGGTGATAGAAAGTGTTATTTCCCTTGAAATGATTACAGGGGTTTGCGAACGAGAAGTATTTTAAGAACAACAACTGAAAAACATTGTAAGGAGATGGGGCATGTTGAAAGGGGTATGAATATCGTCCCTTGTTAAGACATTATTCATTACATAATGTACTTCTTGTAATATTACTGATCATGTATTCACAAAATGTTTTATCAGTTTAAATATATGTGTTATATATTATACACTAATGTTATTACATTGTTTGTAAATATAAATACAATGCCCCCAAATGTTGACCGCTAGAGAGCTATTTGCCACATAATAGTAGAAATACTACTTTACAAGGTGAGCAACATGGAGATCAAAATATTGAAGATCAAGTTCTTAATGATCCTATGGATGAATATGATGTTATAGATACAAATGGCGAAGATGAGATAAATAGATTGCTCCAAGACACATTTTCTCCATTGGATCATGAGGACAACCTCCATGATGTTCATGATGTTCCCTTACTCGAGAAGTCCCAAGAACCTCTTTATGAAGGCTCAACCACAAATATTCTATCTGTTATATTGTTGTTGGTCAACTTGAAGGTTTTGAATGGTTTATCAAGCACATGTTTCACACAGCTCCTAAGGTATGTAAAGTTGACCTTTTTCCTCTATTTTTAGTGTTAATTAATTCGTAAATAATGGATATGGAATATTTATAACTTATATTGTTTACATTTTAGTTTTTTGTCAATGTTGCAAATTGTTGGGTGAATTTCTATTACTACCATCAAATAATTTACCACATACATGTACATAGGTATCCTTGATTATGAAAGAAATTGGAATGGAGTATCAAGCTATTGATGCATGTTATAACGATCATATTATATATTATGGAAAATATGCATCAGAAAACAAATCCCACAATGTGAAATTAGTAGATATCGAACTGATCAAGTAACAAAAAAGGTGCCTCGCAAAGTTCTTCATTATATTCCCATAGTTCCACATTTCCAACAACTATTAAGGTGCCAAAGTATAGCACAATTTATGGATTACCATGCAAAGAACAAAAGTGAAGATGGCGTTCTTTGAATGCCTGCAAAGGGTTCTACGTTGAAGAACATCGAATAAAAATAGTCAATTTTTAAAGACGAACCTCGTAATGTTAGACTTTCACTTGGAGCTCATGGCTTCAATTCATTTGGAGAGTTTTGTTCTACTTACTCAATGTGGCCTATTTTCGTCATAAATAATAACATTCCTCCTTGGATGTCGATAAAGAGAGAGCACACAATGTTGGCAATGATTATTCCAGGTGTTTTTTTGAAAGTAATTATATTATTTCATTAATTTATTTGTTTAATTGTTGCATTAGAACACCTTTTATATAGTGGGACAAATAACTAAATAGCATTGTATATTGAATGATCAATTAGGTAAGTACCAAGTTAAAGATATAAATGTATATATTGAGCCTTTTATCAATGAGCTATTGAAGTTATGGGATGGCATCACTATGTATGACATATCCATACCAATAGTCAAGAAACAATTTCTATTACATGGAATAATTGCATGGACAATTCATGACACTCCCGGGTTAACACATTTTTGTGCTATGTAACTTTCTCTTGCACGTCGTTAAAATTATATGTTTTTAAGGTAAATATCATGCATTTTTTTAAAATTAATAATATTTTGATGCTATAACATTAATACATATATCTTGCAAGTCTTCATACTAAGGGAAAATTTGCATGTCTAGTATGTGGCCCTAGGATAAAATCTCATCGTTCAAGAAGTTTAGCAAAGGAGGTGTTTGATGAGTACATGCACTTCCTCCCTAGGAACCATAGGCATCAAAATACCAAGAAAACAAAATTCAATGGTAAACAAGAGAATGGAAATAAACCACAAAGAATGAAACCTCACCTATGGAAGTTGGAATATAATAGAAATCATCAAGGTATGCAAACTGTATATGTAGCATATATAAACATGTAATATTATGAATTTTATATTTTTACTAAATTTTCTCTACCATGGGTACTTCCATGTCGAATTATTGTTAATGTGTTTTTGTTTATGTTTAATGAATGCATTTAAGGCATGAATGGGATTCCACGAGGAATGAAGAGTTATCCCATACAATTCAGTAGGTTTCCTTACGACAAGCACCTACAAATAACTCATTTGTTTGATACAATGCATATTGAGAAAAATGTGACATAAATGATATGGTGGATATTATATGGAAGAAATGAAAAAGATAAAATTGGGAAAATTTGTGGTGACATTGCAACAACCAATCACACATTGCAAAGTGTAATTATTTCCAATGTTGGATATGGGGACCGAAATATTAGTCTTCCATGGTTATTGACATAGAAACAAAACAATGCTATAAAAGAGGTCATTCAGAAAATAAGGTTTCCGATGGGGTTTTCATCGAACATACACAATATCTTAACGAAAAAGGTGATTTTGGTGGTGTTAAAACTCATGACTGGCATACATTCATTAAGGTAATTATTTACATATATTGTTTCCATTTAGTACATATTTTTTGTAATTGTTGTCTCTTATTTGGAAATATTAAATAATTGCTTTGTTTTTTCTACATTATTTTCTACCCATGGGGAATTCACTTAGTGAACCTCTCACATAGCACGTGCGATCGTGGGATATTAAAGAATACCCTTAATTTGAGAGATATTGACTCAAACTCTTTTTGTTGAAACCCCCTCCCAATACTTAAAACCTCCTCCCCACCCCTTTTTATACCTCAATCCTTATAAACCACCCTACCCACCCCCACCTTAAACCCCTCATCCCCCCAATACCTGCAATATATTGGATTGATTTTTAATAATTTTAAAACCCACAATATGAACTAATGTGATAGGATATTGGTCAACAAGTGAAGCCCCCATGGTTCTAGTTCTACCTCTATCTCTCCAAGATAGCTTTGATGACAACATAAAATAAGTTATATAATATCTTGGTAAATACATGAGCTAAGTAACAATTTATATGCATGAAATTGTTTTTTCTCTTTGTTCCATAGGTTATTGACATATTGTGTTTTACATCTTGGAACTTTATTATATATGCCTCAATCTTGTTGATCACTGTTATTTTATTGCATCATTTGTAGGTGGATTTCATCTAAATAAATCCATAAAGAAGATATTAGGTATTGGAAAAGAGAAATTCCTCGTCTAATGTGTGAAATGCAGAACTATTTACCTCCAGATTTTTTCAATTCCCAAGAAAACTATCTCATACACCAAGTCGAGGAGAATGAATTGTGGGGACCTATAAAATCAAGGTCAATGTGGATGGTGGAAAGGAATTTGAAGTCATTGAAGGATTGTTTTAGAAAAAGAGCACGTCATGAGGGTTCTATGGTGCAGGGATATATGGTATATTAATGCACGGTGTACATTAGTCAGTATCCTCCAAATTTAGTAAAAAATATCAGTCTGCCTCACATTTGGCATGCCAACTCCATCAACAAATTTGAAGGAGAGGTCATCTTGAGTAAAGGTAGAACAAGGAAAGTGAAACCTAATTGAATCATCTAGATTTAATTTATTATACAATTAATTTTTCAATGTCATTTATATAATACTCATCTAAGTTTAATTATTATTCCATCAGTATTTTAAGGTAAACTTAATTACATTTAATGATAGCTAATTTACAATTCTTAATTGTTATTTTTTCATATAGTTGGTCATGTGTAGGATGCACTACATTTATACATTGGAAAAAATCTTGATTGGATGGATGAATGGATAGAATGATGTACAAAATTATATGGTACTTTATCATGGGAAGGGGTTAGTAAATTGATTAAAATAGTGCATCACTATCGAGAAGAATATCCCCATGAAACTACGCAAAGGGAAATTGATTTAGCATGTGGTTTAAATTATAAAAATGAAAGTATACTTAACCAACTCATTTTTTTTGTTGTTTCCCATTATATAAATGTATTTATTTCTTTTATTTCTTCTTATAAATTTGTTTACTGATTCGGGCATGATGCAGTTGATCCACCACAAGGATATGTGGTGCAATGGTCGTAAATTCTGCATCAAAAATTTGAATGACAAGAAGAAAACATCTAATTGTGAGATAACTGTAGTATTTACTCACTAATGTTTCCTTTAGAAGTGACAAGCATCCATAAGTATATGAAAATAGGTACTATAGTTATTTGGAAGATATAATTGAGTGTGACTTTAATTTCTTTAAAATAGTTCTATTTGAAGTGAAATGGTACATGATTCAAATGAATGAACATGATCTTGAAAGAACTGTTATTGAGCATGCGAATGGATTGACCATCATTAATACAAGGTCACTTGAACCGTGTACAGAGCCTTATGTTCTTCCAAGTCAATGTGATCATGTTGTTTACTCAGAGGTTCCAAGTAAAGTAGGTTGGTCATACATTGTTAGATATAATCCAAGAGGAATACCGATAAAATATAATGCACCAGAGGAATAAGACAATGTTGAAGAAGAAGGTGATGAAGATCAGAAGAATTTGGACGCTTACATAGATGTGTCAGATGAAGAATTCGATCAAGAGGATGATCATCCAAATGATGTAGCAGACAATGACGTAGTCAATGAAGATATTGATGATGAATATATAACCGAAAATGACATTGATGATGATGCTGATATGAGCGATACTTTCAATGATAATGATTATGAACCAAATGATGATACAAATGTTGAGTCACTAGATGAAGAAGAATATCAATGGCATTGTAGCAATGTTGGGATCTAGGAGGTATTCACATGATGAGCCGTATGATGATTATTCCAAGTAGTTGTTTATGCAACATCTCATTTCTCGTATTTGTTGCACATTGTCTTATGTTTCTTTTCATTTAAATATATATATTTTTATATATCTAAAATGGTTGTAATAAATATGTATTGTATATGTTTGAATCATTTAGGTAAGTACCCATTTAAATATATGAATGTAATAATCGTCATCATTATCATAATCATATTCATCATTATCATAATCATCCTCATCCTCCTCGCCCTCCTCTTCTTCCTCGTCATACTCCTCCTCCTCATCATCCTCATGTTCATCCTTATTAGAATAATCACAATCATCATCATATTTATCTATATGATCATAAATGGTATCATCATAATCATTATATTGATCATCATCTTCATCCTCCTCCTCCTCATCATTAGCATCATCATCATCATTATCATCATCTCCATCATCATCATCATCGCCATCATCATCATCATATTCACCAATATCATCATCACCATCATCATCATCACCATCACCATCACCATCACCATCATCATCGTCATCGTCATCATCATCATCATCATCATCATCATCACCGTCATCGTCATCATCACCACCATCATCACCACCACCATCATCATCATCATGTTCATCCTCATTAGAATAATCACAATCATGAACATCTTCATCTTTATGATCATCAATGTTATCATCATAATTATCATCATGATCCTCCTCATCATCATTAGTATCATATTCATCATCATCATCATCATCACCATCATCATAATTGACATCATCATCTTCATCATCATCATCATCTCTATCATCATCATCATCATCATCATCATCATCATCGCCATCATCATCACCGTCATCATCATCTTGATCATCATCATCAACACCTTCATCCTCATCCTCATCATAATCATCGTCATCTTCATCCTCATCGTCATCATGAATAACATCATCATCATTGAAATCATCCTCATCGTCATCATAGGTATAATTGACATCATTATCATCAACATCATCATCATCATTGACATCATCATCATCATAATCATCATCATCGACATCATCATCATCATCGACATCATCGTCATCATAATCATCATCATAATCGACATCATCATCATCATAATCATCATCATCATCGACATCATCATCATCATCATAGACATCATCGCCATCATCATCATCATCTTTGATGGAGGTCAAATGTAAAGCTTTAATGTAAAAAAAATTCCCTGTAAATTAATTTTTGAACAATTTAATTATCATTTTTGTGGCTAGAATTTGGAAGAACATGTTTTTCAAACTAAGTTTAAATTATAGAATAATGAAGGAAATCTACTCAAATAGTTTTCACTTTTCAAAAAATATTTCCAAATAAAATATTGTGTAGTTTCCATCCCCATCAAATTTTCTCTTTCTCAAATGATTTGTTTTTCTTTCCATTTGATTAAAATCTGTATTTAGACTATAGTGGGTAAAATTTGTTAAATCCTATGGGTCTCTTTTCCTTCATTCTATCTCCATTAACAATGATAATCCAAATCCTTTTCCTTTTAATATTTCTGGAAACTCATTTTCTCTTGAAATAAGCCATGGGTGTGGGATCTTGGTGAACAATTTTTTGGGTTTCCTCATGCAGCTAATGAAAACCTATTTGTTGGTAATTACACATGTTAATGTTCTAGTAGGTATCATGGAATTTCCTTGTTCTTTATATCAAAGGCTAGGAGGCCATAACAATGATTGTATTGGCAAGTGTTGGTATTGAAAAATAACCCATTTCCTCATTGCTTGGGTATTTCGACCTTTTTTCCAAGCTTTACTTGTGCACAATGAGATTGTAAGCAATTTTCAATTGTTGGTTATTGATTTGAGATATAAAATTAGTGTTGGATAATTATTGAACAATAAAAAATGTGTGTTTTAGTTATTAGCCTATGCATGTTGTCTTGTTGACAATTATTTATTTCAAGCTATATCATTACTGGTTGGAAGTTCATAACACTTAAAAATTGATAATACTTTCAAGTTTGGTTATGAATCCATGTATATTTGGATTTATTCATTGAAAATCAAGACCCACCAACAACATTCTATCCCCTTGGGTTCATGCAATTTTATTTAACCTCACACTCAGTTAGTGCTGGTTGCACTAAAACCTTACCTATATACCTGCATGATGTTTGTTTATCCTTGTTTCTAAGAGAATATGTGCATATGATAGTTGTATATTGATGATCATTTTGTGAGTTGGAAATATGCCGCATGTTTCAACACTACTAGTCTTCTAGGAAGATAGTATATATATAATAAACATATTAATAAATACATAAAAATAATAAAATAATTAAAATAATAAAAAACATTAAACAATAAACATAAAAAAAAACACACATTTAAACATAATAAAAAAATGATAAATAATAAACATTAAAAACATTAACAAAACATCTCAAATCATACTTACCTCACTTACCTCCCAAGTCCCCTCCCACACGACGTAGACAAACTACATCTTTCACTTACCTCACCCATGGACAAGACTCAAGGTCATAGAGCAGTCTGAGCTGGAGGTTGCAGAGCAACAAGAGTTGAAGGTCATCGAGGTGGTCAGAAGAGGTAATCAATGAGGTCACAAAAAATAGACACCGAGTACACAATGCCTCCCAAATCGATGAATACCGTGGTAGTTACTCCTGAATTCATTTTTAAAATTTCTCAATGTTGGTATGTGGTCCTTCATCCACTAAATATGAACTAAATCATTGGGGTTTGAGAGAGGGTAAATGTTTTTTTAGAGAGGGAATGAACTATAGCAAGTTTTTAAGTCACGGGTAAATCATTTTTGAGAGAGGGTTTGAACTTTAATATTTTCTCTCCCGGATGCGGGTGATCACGACAGAGATGACGGGTGGGGTGAGGGAGTCAGGTCATGTGCCAGTGCAAGTGGTCATCCTTCCCCCACAACCCCCAAGTTTAACTTGTCATTCTCAATTGCTTTGACGAACGCCTCATGCATGCAATTTGGTATATGAACTTCCAAAAACATGAGGAGAATCTCCATCATGTTGCAAATAACATGGATTTGGTATGAGTTAGACTATTGCAACCTCTTCACCATGTTGCAATTTACTTGGTCTAGGTACCTGTAGGATTCTCCAGCACAAGGGAAGCAATATATTAGGATGAAATCAAGGAACACAGATTGTATCTTCCCGCAGCAGCTTGAAGGCACGTTTCTTTGGCTCTCACTTCGTGCTAATACTGGTCGGGTTAGTTTTCCTTGGTACAAATCCTCCCCTATGAAAAATTGGCATTGAAATCCCATCGCTCCACATTCCAACACTTGGAGGTTTTCTTCCTTGAAATATTTCACCATGACATCTCCAGGGAAAGAAGTCAAGAACATAGATTGGGAAGAACTCTTCTGCGAGGAAAACTTGACTCACATTTGTGACTCCATTGCTGCAATGGAAAATGAACTCTTTGGGGAATTTCATCTTCGGCTCAGGCCCGATGTGATTATCTCAAACTACTGGAGGATAAAATTTAAACTCTTTAGAGCTATGAGGGAGAGATAAAGTTTTGGAGATATGGTGAAAATCACAACCAACATGTTCAAAGAAGACACTCACCGTAGTATTTTTCACATGACAAACATCATTCATATCTTGGAGCCTCCCTTCCAGTTTCCTCAGGGAGCCAACTGTGATTCCAAGGGAGTAGGTACGAATAGGGAAAATTAGGACGATTTCAAGTCAACAAGGAAATTTTATCTAATCTCTCCAACCCTACCAGTTTTGGTCTCTATTTGGTTTGCCAATGGCTCACTATGGGACCAACTCTCCCCTTTATATTTTTATGCTTGATAAGATGCCAATGTATAACGGGTGGGAAGCTAACACTCTATCCAGATTCTATGTTTGGACCTTAATGCATGTTATCCTTTTTTGGTCTCATGACTATAGTCTGAATCCATGTTTTGGACAGACACAAATATGTAACTGTTTTCTTTTTCCAATTTAAGTAATAGAATGAACCCTTCTTGCTGATAAAAAGTAAAATTTAGTATTTTCCAGAGTATTTAGTTAATGTAGTTTGGGAGGTATTTTTCTTGTAGGATCATATATAAATTCTATATTTACTCAAAATTATTTTTTTGTTTTAGGGCCTAAGAAAAGTAAGAGCTATCTCATAAAAGGAGTTCCTAGAAATACTTCTGATTTCACCAGCACTATAATTATTGGAGAACCATGCGTTGATGTTTCTTGAAATGGTTCTACAAATTCCATTGCTATTAGAGTAGAGATTCCTAACCAAAAAGATAAAAAATCGAAAAGAAAATCATTTTTACAAAAATAGTACAAGTAAGAAATGATGGAATTGAGACCTGCTTTAAAGAAACGTGGAGTAATAACAACTTCCAAGGTAGGAATTTGTATAGTTCTAGGTACAAATGATCATGAACCCAAAATAATCCAAAGTGATGTAGAAAAATTGGATTCAACAAAACCTATATGAGAAATATTACCTAGTATAGGGAAAATATTACAATGCATGGGACTCCTAGTATCATGATCCACCATAAGGTTTCAGTTTGGAGGTGAGTGTTAGTGCCAAATAACAAGTAATATGATTATTTGGTGTTAAATGTTTATTAATTATTGGTGTTGATTATATTCAACTTTCTCCATTTGCAACTACGTGGATGGAATTATACCTATGGATTACATGTTCATCATTGGCTCACATCGAGGAGAAGAGAGTGTGCCTACAAACAATGTGAAACACATACCATAGGGTACCTAGAAGATGAATAATATATGAAACCCTCCTTCCAATCCCAATATCTACTTAGAAGATAAATTGGCATGTAGAAATAAATACACAATCATGTGACTAAATTAGTGTGCAAATATTGTCATGATAGTCCATGATGTGCTCCAACATGGACAAGTTTCTTTTGAGCCTAATATAATGGCCTATGGTTCCAAAAGGCTGTATAAAGAAATTTGTTCATGATGGTGTCAATCATTACTATTCTTTGACATGGTATGATCCTCTTTAGAAATGTGTGATGACTTTCAATAGTGGGTCATATGAGAACCTTATAGTGTTGAAATTTGACATATGTATTGCATTTTTAAAATTTGCAGACTATAAGAGAGATAGTACTTGAGATGTTAACATCAATAGAAAAAATACAGTACTAAAACAAACATCCACACAATTTAAGACAAGATTTTTTAGGGGGAAACATTTTAAGGAAAAACACCCAAAGCATTAATAATTCATCCTCTAAATGAGACGACTGATTTTGTACATGAGCAGAATTCTGAGATGAATGTAAATACAAAATTTCCAAACAAGATTTTACAACCTGTGTTCTTTCAATATGAGAAATCCCTAATTCACTGTTGCTATCAATGACTTCGCTGCTAGGTGGACTGTACCTGATTCTACCTCACCGAAGACTAGGAATGGCCTGCTGCTACTGCCATGTGGGTTGTTGTTTCCACTGTGACTTTTGTTTCGCTTCACCACCCCACCAAAGTCTGTTTATGACCCTAAAAGCATCCTATGGAATGCTTCTTCCCTCCAAAAATTCTATTGTTGCTGTAAGATAGCTCAAATGCAAGTGGAATAGTCCTAGCAGGGATCGGGGTGCTCACCACTCTCATAGACTAACCCACTCTGAGTTGTAGCATCTTTGTTGCTACTGCTCCTCACCACTATGACTTGTTGTCACCCTCCACTGTTCCTGTTATCAAACTCCACCGTGAGCTGAGATATTCCATGAAGAAAGAGAGAAAAAAAACAAGATCCCTAGTGACTAGGAGCTGTCATGTTAGGGAAAAGATAAATATAACCAACCACTGATTTTTTCCTCAGTCAAACAAATACGATGAAGTAGATGACCTCAACCATTGAATTATATTTTGGAGCATTCAAAAAAATTATCATGGATGATGAAAAAATGATTTGAAACTCTTATTCATTTATAGTCATAAAACTTAACATGTTTCCATATAATTAGGAAGTTGACATTAGGGATTCCCTTCATTTTCATCTTTGACCCTTGAATTTTAATGTTTTGTGGTTTATTGGTCTTTTGGTGTTTGTCTTTGTGCCACCTGGTCCTTCATTTGATGGTCACTTGGAACAACACAAGTTTTTCTAGGGTTAATTGGACCTTCAAGTGATTTTCTGACCACAACAAGCCGCCTCAAGAGTCTAGGGAATAATTCCTTATCAAAATTTAGGGCATAATTCCTCCACAAATTTTAGGGCATAAGCACTAGTCACATTTTCAATTGCAAATCGATTTCTCTTCATGAATTCCTTGTTCTTGTATGCTTTCCCTATTCTCTTCACATTTTCCCTGTTGAAACCCTTCCATTGAAGCATTAGATAATGGACCATTGAATACAACATGTACAAACTTCCAGGCATTAATATATATGATCTGTTATTCTAACTAAAGACTAGTCTAATTGGTTTGATGCTTGTGAGACTACTTTTGAGACATTGAAATAAGGTTTTATTGAAGTGTTGATTTTGGTCTCTCCTACATGGAATATGCTACATAAATTCATTAAACATTGTTATTGGCATAGTCTTAGAAAGGTTGTCTTCCCACTTTGCCTTGTGGGTAAAAAGGTTGTCTTCTCACCTTTTCATATATTCTCAAGTATTAAACTTCTTGAAGTAGTCTCACAAGCATCAAACCAATTAGAGTAGTTTTTTAGTTAGAGTATTGATCATGAAGGTATTTATATTATTTTTTAGTTTGTAGGTGTTGTAGGCATCATAAGTTGTATGTATGCCCTGTCTAAACACATATTTCTTGTTAGTGGAGGCAATATTTTGATGCGACCAACAAATTTGTCGGTTAGGAGAATTTGATGGCTTCCTTTTCGACATTCTCTTCAATGACCAAATTATATGAGATGAACTATATGCAATGAAATTCCTTATGTTGTGCATCTATTTTTCATTTTTTCAATAAGCAAAATTTTGTCTGTACAAAGTCTCATCTATATTCACAATATCCACATAATACATGTTTGTACATTTATATGAAAATTAGAAAATAGTTCTTGTACTTCCAAATAATAATATAACCATCTCTAAGTCTTTGTAGGTACCACCAAATAGATACTTTTCGGATCAATCTTCCTCGAGTGAGGAATATAGACCAGAAGAGTTTCAAAGTGAGACATCTATTATAATATCTAATAGGTCAAGATCAACTAGAGGTGAAAAGGTAAGGAGAAAGTTTTGTAGATGCATGGAACTTTTTCTTTCTGAAGGAGGATCATGTGATTATGATAATGAGAGCATATGTGACACTAAATTTCCCTTGAGATGTAGACATCTTGTCAAATGATGGCTACCCAAGGAGATACCCCAAGTGGACATATATTTATTCCTCAATGGGAGGATTTATCGCATTGCTCCATCGTATTTACATGGATTGGGGCTATTTTCCATGGATGGCTTAATGGTCAAATATGGAACTGAAACTGAATTGATGGAATATGTCGGACCAATCTAAAAATACAATGACTGGTTATTGTTGGTCTGATATACGTGAAGTATGTGGAGATATAGAGTTGCAACAAATTATATACAACTACTAGACAACAATATGAACAAAGGAGATACTATGTATATTGATGGAGGGCCAAAATATTTTGCAAATATCACAGGGTTTATAAATAGTACATGACCATTGACAACACATAAGATACCCAATTGCATATTTGAGGGGCGTGAAGGAAATCATGTATTCGTTTGTGTAGAAAAATAATTAGTTGCAAGTGAAGAGTTGTTGATCGATTACAATTTGAATCGAATATATGCGAGGCTTTTTATTATGGGGGTAATTATCTTATACAACATTTAATTCAACCTTAGATCGATGACTTATTATTTTTCTCTTGCAACAATTTTAATTATATGCACTTTTCATTATTAATATTTCTTGATTATGGTATTGTGGCAGGGTGATCATGGCCAGATGCCACAAGCAAGTAGATTTGATTTGCTAAACATCAATGCAATAGTAACCACAATTCATGATTATATTACAATTGTTAACATTTGACCTTTTTTGTGCTTACGATCTCAATATTTGAAGATGACATCATTCTTATTATTGTGGCAAGGTGGTACTCAAAACACACTTGCAGCTTCTGGTCAAGTAAATGTGACTGTCATATTAACACTAAAGTTTTTCTTCATTAATTACATTTATTAGACATGGTTCAATTTTTAATTTTCAATATGAATATGTCTTTATTCCTATGTTGTTGAAGGATGACCTTGGGAAGTCACCAATGGTGGTGCATTCGGTAAACGTTAGCATAATAGTACCTAATAACATCAATGTAATAGTAACCACAATTCATGATTATACTATAGTTGTTAACATTTGACCTTTTTTTATGCTTATGAGATCAATATTTCAATATGATATCATGCTTATTGTATTGTGGCAGGGGGGTACTTAGAACACACCTATAGCTTCTGGTCAGGTAAACATGGCTGTCATATTAACACTAAAGTTTTTCTTCATTAAGCATTGTTGTATAGGATATCACACCCTTGTAACCTAGGGTCCGGGGTTACCAAATTAATATTAGACTTGCAGACAATCAACTTTTACAGAATATGGAATGAGAATAGAAAGATGTCTTGGCTTACCCTATTGATGACGGTTGATCCAAGATTGGTCTTCTCTCGCTCCAATCTCCTCCAAAGCTTCTAGGGATGCTTCTCTTCAGCTGCAAAGAGCCAATTCTTCAAGCAATATCTCATATATATATAAATCAAAGGTTAGATAAAAATCATATTAATAACATAATTGAACATATTCATTAAACCAATATACATGAGACAAGCACAATACAAGATTGGAAAAATAATTATCTTTATTAACAAACAGTGAATAGGTAAGAATAGAACCCAACTTCTGACACAAGCACTCCTCTGCAATCGAGGACTCTGAGTTCTACTGCTTCAAGAATATGAATGTATACCACGAGCATAACTTTGTTGTCCAAAAATTGATTGATTAGCCCCATCCCAAGGCATCTATTTATACTTTGGAAATAGAGAGGTTTTGAAGGTTAGGGTGGTTGAGATGGTTGGGATAGTTATGGATTAGGGCCCAACTAATCTCCTCTAATCATGATTTATATTTTTTAAGGTTGAATTAAGGTATACGCGAGTATTAATATAGGCAAGTTGAGTATGATACGCGTGTTTCTCAAAGGGAACTCGTGTATGCAAGGTATACGCGGGTTGCAATGCACATACTTGCGTATGATACACGAGTTGAAATGCACATAGTCGTGTATGCAACTCAAAACTTAGAATAAAAATAAATAAGGCTGGTTTGAGGATAATGCATCAAAGGTCATGCATATCTATAGTGTTTTGGCCACTTCAATCCTAATTTTTCCTTTTGTGTACCAACATAATGAATGTCAGCAATTAGACGAAGAAGTGCCATTTTGGCTGATAACAAATGCCCCCTAATGTGTGATGTCAAAAGGAAGCGATGGCCGAAATACATTATAATCTTTATCTTGGAGAAATCAGAAGTCCAAGGAAGCAGAGGAAGTACCGGAAACAAATAAATATCAGTGTCATCATATCTGAGGATGCCATGTTGAATATACTGGAACACTAGCTCCTTTACAATATTTGGTTACATCATATGATATGAGTAGAAGACCACGTATATTACAAAGGTGGATTGAAGCCACAATATAAAATGATGAGTCTTCAAAATATAGAAGCTATGTAGATGAACACGACACAATCTTACGCAACTTAGGTTATAGATGTGAACCTAAGGTCTTCGTCAAAATCCAAAAGAACCAGTACAATCCAGGCCATGTGAATAGACGTGTTGAAGTCGAACATGGAAAGGATTCAACAGATTGTCAATCAATAGGTGAAAACTGAAAACTGAAGCAAAGGAGTTCACTAACGATGAAAGTGAATCCTAAGTTACCATCATCAAAACTATATGTCTTCATCTTCAAGAAGTGCTGATGAGAAACCATACTGTGATGAGGAAGGAAATAGATCCTCCAACAGATCACAATAGTGACTAGGAACTGGATAAGGGAAGATAGACACAAGTAATAGTCAGATAGGAAAATGATGGAATCAGGATAATAATAAGATGCAGGGATAAATCCTTGAACAGTGAGCACGACACAGAGATGACCCAAGGAAACTTTTAACTTTATAGATAGGACAACTAGACTTATCTGTCTGGTAGGATACATGATCAGATTCCCCAAGTATAAATGAAAAGTGGAGGAGTAGAAAACTCGAAGTGATAGCTGAACTAAAAGTGCACACTGAGACATGAGAATAAGAAAATTCAGAGAGTGCTATGTTCAAGGAGGACATGCTTCCACCGTTTGTAACCCAAAAAAATACTTCTTCCTTATCTTTTTTGTTAAATTTTAACGAGCCCAGGAAAGTCAAATCAGGTCTCTCTTCATTTCCGGCAAGCTTGAAGAGGGGAGAGAATAATGCTTGATAATGTCACTGATTCATGGAATTTATGACCCTGAACTAGTACATGCTTGTTGGTGTTTTCATGTTTAGAGAGTTTGAAAACTATGAATAAGACTCCAGGGGGTTCCCTTTTCATCCAATTTAGTCTCCTAAGGCCGTAAAAGTATAAAACGTACCAAAGAAGAACTCTCTTATCTTCCGAAGAAGAAAAGGTGCACATTTTTCGTACTTAGTCAGGGAGGTCCGAAAAAGGTTAAATTACCACCTATCCAATGCTCCTTCAAGAGAAACTTATAGATCGAGTTTTACAAGTGTGAAGGAAAGCAAGATCACTTGGAAACTTTCCATTTGGTTACGAGGAATGGGGCATACAACAGTAAACTCTATGCTTTGTTCTTAATGTTTAATGAGCATGAAAAAGACATAAAGTACACTCTGAATCTTTTTCATGTTTAGATATAGAGCATGAAAAAGAGAAAAATAAGATCATACCAGGTGCTCATTTTCTGTAAGTTTAGTCCCTTAGGTCCGAAAAAGTGATAAACCTATGCCTAAGAATACTCTTCTCAATTCCGTAGAAAAGAGAGTGACCCTTTCTCATATTATTCCACATGGTTTGAGAAAGTGATACCTACCACTAATGTAGATGCCCATTCACATATTCTTAACAAGACTGAATGGACAAGTTTACTCGGCAGTCAAGTCTATTTTGAGGAGTTAAACCTAGGCCTAAAGAAACTCCATAAGGGTGGGGAGCCTTATAAAGGGGATAGCTTGTAAAAAGAGACCAAAATGAGGCTCAATTTGGTGTGAAAAATAGCTAAGAAGGCTCCCCTAAACCTATGAAAAATGTGGCATGAGTACCAAAAGACAATCAATGTGTTCTAAACTAGGGTACTCATGGAAGGAAGGCCCTATTCACGGAAGAAAAATCGTATAGACAACGTAAAAATGGTTAAAACCATAGTCCGTGGTCAAAGTAGTAATCCTACGGTTAAGGCGGATTAGGTATAAATGAAAAAATGCATATAAATGACCAAAATCCTATCCTATATGAGTGAAAAACAACTTTGAGTAACCGTGGACATATTGCATTAGGAAAACATGACATGACATTAGTTTGATTTTTGATAGAAATTAAAACTATAGGCTAAAAAAACCATATTTTGAAATTATTTCTATCAATAGTTCAAAAATAGAAATCAAAATCACTATTTCATATTTTTACCCACTATAGGCAATTTTTACCTTTGACTTCAATCACTTGGTGTGGACAAACCAGTGGACAATTTATAAATCCGCAAGTGCCAGGTAAATCAACTCTTCATTCTCTTCCATTTCATCCATTCAAATTTTTGATTTTATGCAAAAATTTGATGTTTTAAGCCAATTTTAAAAGGGTCACACTATATACGTGGGTATGCAACTTACACAGTCGCATACATGTGTTTTATACGTGGGTTACCTGAAAGCAACCTACGTATGATACGCGACATGTCTAAAGGACAGTCGCGTATACTGCGCGACATAGAAAAAATATAACTAGGGATAAAATCAAAGTTTTTAAATGAATTTTAATGTTTGATGTTGGCATTATGGACATGCTAAAACATGCTGTTGGAGTGGAGGGAGAGGGAACTTGAAAATATGGACCAAGATCCACTCCGAAGTGCCCCCATGGTGCAATCATTGCGAAAAACTGGGTTTCTAAAGTTCTTTTGTACCTCACCTATGCGATCCAATGTTTGTTTGCTAGAGTTTTTGATTAACTACTGGGATCATGATCTAGGTGCATTTGACCTACAAGGTGATATTTTGGAAATTGCATTGGAAGACATATATTTCATTGCGGGTTTGTCACGACGGGGAACACCTGTCAACCTAGAGGGTATCGATGGAGGTGGTGACCTTCTAAGTGTTCAGGACTATATCAACACTTACTGCATGCCCGAAACTCAGAAAAGGGGTACTTGAATTCCTATTGCACATATTCGTAGCTTTCCATTACAAGTGTTGGTAAGCACAATAGTGAGGGTTTCCGGATAATCATCACTCCATATTTCTACTCGTAACTAGATGAGGATTGCTGTAGAGTGCCTATAGGGAGCTGTATTTGACTGGTGCTCAGGAGTAATCTCAATAATGAAGAAACAACTCTCTGACTGCAAGAGAGGCCGACAGAAGAACTTTGGCTATTCTAATATATTGGTGGCCTTTTTTCTTTGAGAGAGTGCCCTCCCTTAGCCCTACAGTACCTCTACAAGATTTATCTCCCCATCAACATAGACTGAGTAGGTGGGGAGAAATTTTCCTTCACCAAGGTGGTGGTGGCTTGGTTCAAAGTGTTTAAGATGATGACTTCTACCTATGGTGGGAGTGAAACCTACCAGCACTGGAGCAGTTTCCATATGCTGGGATGGATTTTCGAGGTGACAACAACCTTATCCTTCCTCCTGGAGGAGCATGGGGAGCATTAGGTATTTTGGTTTTTTCAAGTTTTTAAATTTTTTTGAATTTTTTATAATAAATATATATACATATGTATAAGATTTTTTAATCCTTTTAATGTATAAAATGTAGATATTGGACCAGTTCTCCCTGATGGGAATCCTCATATGTATGTACGACCGATGGTAGGAGAGGATCAGGGTTTGATCAGGGTACTTGAGGGGAAGCTGGCTAGGATGACCCAAAGAGTCTCAACTATTTGTATTGAGCATATCCCTGCTGTTATGTAGGAACTAGTTGTTGGTATTCCACCCACCTAGATACGCCTTATGAGAAGGGTAGCCAGGGGGATACTTGTCTACATAGATGTCACTAAGGCTGCTGCAACTAAGGAAGCTGAGGAGGCCCAAGAACAAGATGACCAAGGTGACTAGGGTGGTCAAGATGACCAGGGTGGTCAATATTAGACCTAGGGGCATTTTATGGATTATGGTATAATTTTTGTATATTTCTACAGTTATGACTAGATTTGAGGATCGAGAACTCAACCTATCTATATGGACAGATATTCACACACACATGCGTGCGCATGCGCGCGCGCGCGCACACACACACGCACACACACACACACACACACACACACACACATATATTTTGCTGGTTTATTTACATGTGTTTTATAATGTGTTTGTAGTGTAGTTTTATGAAATATGTGTTGCGTGCCAATCTAAGATATAATTTGCATATGCACTAGTTAATGAATTTTGATTTCTTGGAATATGATTAAATGTGATAAAATCAAAATTTCTTTCCAATAACCTAACTTGCAAGAACTAACGTAATAAATAGGGTTTCACACTTGATAAGTTCGATTAGGCTGGGAAACCACCAGTTGAGAGTCAAGTCTAACTTCCAACTGGGTGATACCACATGACAAGGCATCCCATAAAATCTCAATGACGGCCCTGTATTCGGCCACATTATTGGTAGCAGGACTTAGGCAAGCGCCTCCAGAGGCAACGAGCTGTCCTGAGGGTGAGTAAATAACCCTTGCGGCTGAAGCCAGGTTGAAAGTGTGACGACTAGCACCATCTGCAAAACCTATGAACCACTTAGAAGACATCTGTAACAACCAATAGATGGTATAAGAACACAAGCTAACTAGTTATTGTACATAAAATTACATACAATAAAATTACAAGAAAAAGTGCTAAGACTAAGCATAGTACTTCTTTAGGTAGAGCCCATTTCTAGGCTCAGGTAGCTTATTCCCCTCGAAATCAGTTAATTCATATGCTCCTTTCTTCAAAAATTTTGACACGACATAGGGTCCTAACCACACAGACCTAAATTTCCCTGATCCCGAGGGTTATTTGTCTTGGTCCCAGAGCAAGACCAGCTCCCCTTTAGAAAAAATCCTAGGTTTGACCGATTTATCATATTGATTTTTCACCCTATTTTTATGAGCCTCATTTTCAGTCGACACATCTCTACGTTGTTCATCTAGGTGTTCTAAGTGTAACAAAAGTTCCTCTAGCTCAGTCGTATCAGGAAACACATGAATATCAATTTTTAAAGACAGGATTTCGCATTCAACCGGGGTTACTGCTTCCACCCCGTGAACAAGTTGGAAAGGAGAGAACCCTGTGGCGGTTTTTACATTAGTTTGATAATACCAAATTGCAGGATACAACATGATGTTCCAATTTGACCGGGCTGCATTAATAGTATGCTTGAGAATAGTCTTCAAGGTATTATTAATTGCCTCTACTTGACCATTTTCTTGCGGGTAAAATGAAGATGAATGTTCTTGTTTAAACCCTAGCATAGTAGTCAAATCGGTCATCATGTTGTTTTGGAAGTGACTTCCACGGTCAGTGACAATCTCTTTAGGAATACCGAAGCATGTGAGAATCTGGTTGAAAACAAAAAAAATCTGCAGTTTCCCCATCAGCATTATAGGTGGGAATTTCCTCTTCCCACTTTGTGAAGTAATCCACAGTGATAATGATGTATTTGTGCCCCCCAGCCGAAACTAGGTTGCACATCACGTAATCTATCCCCCACTTGGTGAAGGGGCCTACTGAAATGATGGGAAATAATGGAGCAGGATGCGGCCACATCTTTCTTGTGTAAAGCTGACAAGGATGACATCACTTCACGGCTTCCACATAATATTTAAAGATCGTGGGTTAGAAATAATTGGCATGTAAGATATTTTGGGCCATTGATAACCCAGATAAATGACCCCCACATGCTTCACTATGGGCATCATTTAGGACAATCTCACCCTCTTCGTGGGTGAGGCACTGACATAAAACAGAGTCTACCCCTGTACGATCTAAAGTATCTCCAATAATGAGGTATTTTTTCACATGTGTGGGTAAGTTACACCGTTCTCCCCGCGAAAAGTTTGGAGGACACTTTAGAGTTTGGAGATAGACAAGTATATCTCCATACCAAAGATCAGAGGTGGAAATCAAGAAAATGTGCTCATCTGGGAATGAGTATTCTTCAATTGGAAATTTCGCAATAAGCTTTGCAAAAACTAAGTATTTTTTGGATTTGGTGGATTGAAAATCCAAGTCAAACTTCTGGAGAATGACTATCCATTTGTTAAATTTGCCTCCAACTATAAGCCGGGACAAGACATATTGGAAATTATTAACATCTTCCACTAATGTTGTAGTCCTCAGTAAGATGTATTGATGTAACAGTTGAACAACATACACAGCTACTAACACCAACTTTTCGACGTGGGAGTGCCTACGTTCAGGGCCAACGAAAGCACATATAAGATAGTAAATGACATGCTCTTGGAGTTCATCATCCTCCTGGACTAGCACTACTCCTATGGTCGACTTAGATGCATCCAGATACAATATAAAATCACGAGAGTAATTTGGCGGGCGCGATAAAGGTGCCGACAATAAAGCTTTCTTTAATGCCTTGATCGCAAGTTGTGCGGTTTCATCCCATACAAATGGGGTGTCCTGCTTCAACAGGAGCATGAAACCTTTGGTGATCTTGGCATACTTTACGATAAAACGTCGAAGAAAGTTAGAATTTCCTTGCAGGCTCTAAAGTTTCCTGATGGAACGAGGAGGAGGCAGATTTACAATGGCCTCAACTTTCAAAGGATCCACCTGAATACCTTTGTTAGAAACAATGAAACCAAGAAACCTACCTGAATCGACATAGAAAACACACTTGTGGGGATTCAAGCGTATTTTGTAATGACTGCATCATTCAAAAATTAAATGCAAGTGATTTGGATGGTCGATCCTCTTACGAGAATGCACCGACAGATCATTTGGGTAGGGTTCGACAATAGGCTTGATATAATGAAAGGAAAAATTCATTGCCCGCTGAAGGGTAGCCCCTGCATTTTTCAATCCAAAAGGCATTTTCTTATACGCAAATGTACCCTAAGGAAAAATGAAAGTTATTTTATGTTGGTCTTTTGGCTTGATTTGAATCTGATTATACCTGGCGAAACCATCCATAAACAAAAAGACTTCACTCCCTGCACACGCATCAATGATTTGATCTATGAATGGTGTGGGGTAGTTATCCTTAGGATAGGATTTGTTAAATCGTGAAAGTCAGTAGATACATGTATCATCCCTTGCTTTTTATCGAAAGGAACAGGGTTGGATACCCATTCCATCAAATCTATCGAGTAAATAAAACCAGCTTTTAGCAGCTTTTCAACTTCATCCTTAAGGGCTGTCGCTTTACGCGGATTGACAAGTGTAAGTTTTTGTCGAACTGGTTTGGCATCAGGATAGGTTCGTATTTCATGTTCGACTATCGATGGATATATTCCTGGCATCTCCTCATATGACCAGACAAACAGGTCATGGAACTCCATAAACAAGGCCATATAGATAGCAATCACCTGTAGAGAGCAGTTTGCACCAATATATACATTTTCCACAATGTTGGGGTTTGTAGAGATGTTTATAGGAATAGTAATAGAAATATTTTTCATATTCCCCTTGGAAAAGATTCCCTCCCTTGGTAAGGGATTGATTGGCATATCAACATCACCTGCTAGTCTCACATGGAACTTGTAATACCTCGGTTTTGACCCTGTTTACATTAAAGGGTACATGATGTATATTTTGTAATTAATCATGGTGAGGAGCTAAAGGAAAAAGCCCCACCATAGATTCAACTATGTTATGTTTCGGCAATAGGGATCATTGCCAATGGTATATCATGCTATCTGACACATTATAGCTTTGACATCATTTAAATACGCACATCAATTTAATTAAACCTACATCCAGCTACGACGGTGCAACGTTAAATGAAAAGGGCATGATTCCCAAGGGTAAGGGGGTGGGGATTGCTAAACCTGGACCCATGGGGAAAAGCCATGTGTTTCCACTCTCTTCTTGTCTCCCTAAACCACCACCTTAGTTTCTGTTGTTAGGAGGGACAACTATTGGCTGGCAGGAAAACCACGCTCACGCCTGCACCCACTATCCACGACGTGCCTTCTCGGTAGCGGATGGTCTTCCCACTAGGTTGATTGTGACTCTGTTCATATCCTCTCATGCAGGCTAAGATAAAAGGTTCCACATCCCTTTGTTTGGGTTTTCCCTTCCTTTCACACACCGCCCTATTAATTGAAGAAAACGTTCTTCCTTGCGTTTAGACAGAAAGTCTGTGTTGTGACCCCTCCATTGGGGGATTGTAAATCGTTGCTAGGATTATTCACTATGGGGCATTTTTCGTGTTTTTTTGAGTGATATGTCTTCCTCCTATTCACGCAAGGAGTTTGTATCTTCTACCATTGCCAGACTGTGTGGTGTTCTATTTACTCCACCATTGCCGATTGTGAAGGGGGCAGTGGCTTCATCATTGTGAAGGGACCATTGTTGTCCAACATTGCTGGTGTGTCTGGATTGTGGAGTGGTCTATTATTTCATCATGACCTGTGCTGTGGGTTACTTCTATGTGTTTCCTCCACATTTTGTTTTGGGGATGTGTCTTTTTCCCCTCATGCACAGATTGAGGATCAGTTCCTTCACCATCTGCAGACTGTGTATTATTCCGTCGTTTCTTTAGGGGATTGGGCTGTTGATCTATCCCTGGTTGGGTTGTTGCATGTGAAAACATCATTTTGGGGTTTTGTTGTGTGTCTATGTTTCCCATGTCCATGCTGGGAGTTTGGTTTCTTATCCATTGCAGACTGTAGATTGTTTCCATCGTTTCATTGTGAAGTTTGGACCGTTGATTTACCCTGGATTGGGTTGCTGTGTATACAAGAACCTTTTTGGGGTTGCTGTTGAGTTGTTTTGGCCACACTAGGGCCAAGAACAAGTCTGATTTGTCTTGTGGACTAGAGCCGTGTTCACCCTTTTGTTTGGGGTTGTCACCCCGTGGTCTTCATCTTCTTCACAGAGTTGTGAGCTGTTTGTTTTACTACAGCATGCAGTGGTTGGTCTTCGGATTGTTGAGAGTAGAATTAGAGGCTGGGTATGCTTGAGAAAATTGGTGTTTAAGGCCACCAACTTAGCATTTATCCTTTCCTATCTCCTTGACAGCCTGATAAACGCTACTGTGTGGGCTTGGTTGATTGGTGTACCTTGGCTATGTGTAAGTCTGCTTTGACCCTTATTCCTTGAGGAATCATGCCCAGCTCGGGGGTGGCAGTGTTGCTGAGAGATTGATGAGCACGCTAGCCTATGGTTGGGTGGAACGTTATAGCAACGTAGCTGGTTGCAGGATGAGTTCTTATAAGATGAGTATTCATGTCCATTTTACCTTTGCAATTATATTTACTGATGAATGAATATGATGAACATGTGGCATGCTTGAATGAATGTTTGTTTGCTTCCGCTATGTATATGAAGGGTTATGCATCTGAGTATGTATTATGTTTAAGCTTTTTATTTCAGCATTATATGCCTGTTCATGTTCATGGGGCTGTTTGCCTGTATGTTTGGTGTTAGCAGCGTCCTCTTTGTCGGTCAGAGGGTCGGGGACGTTACAGTGTAGTATCAGAGCCAGGTTGCAACGTGGGCTTGAATGGGCCATGACAGATTAGATAACAGGGGAAGGTTTCTTACTGTCCAAAATAAACCAGGAAAAGATGGGTGAAGACAAGAAAACTCAGAAAATTTCTAAGTGCCAGAACTATCGGCCCATTGGAGCACTTAGCGGGAAGGCCACCCGATTTAACAGCCGATGCAACGGAAGGTTGTGGAGGAGAAATTTCAGAAAATTTCTAAGTGTTTGGCCATTGGCACATGGTTGGGTGGAACATTGCAGTGATGTAGCTGGTTGCAGGACGAGTTCTTATCAGATGAGTATTCATGTCCATTTTACCTCTGCAATTATATTTATTGATGAATGAATATGATGAACATGTGGCATGCTTGAATGAATGTTTGTTTGATTCCGCTATGTATATGAAGGGTTGTGCATCTTAGTATGTATTATGTTTAAGCTTTTTATTTCAGAATTATATGCCTGTTCATGTCCATGGGGTTGTTTTCCCGTATTTTTGGTGTTAGTAGCATCCTCTTCATCGATTAGAGGGTCGTGGACGTTATAGTGTGGTAACAGAGCCCTGGTTGCAGTGTGTACCTGAATGGGCCATGACAGATCAGATAATAGGGGGCAGGTTGCCTACTGTCCAGAATAAACTAGGAAAATATGGGTGAAGACAAGAAAACTTAGAAAATTTCTAAGTGCCAGAACTATCGGCCCATCGGAGCACTTAGTGGGAAGGCCACCCGAAGGCCACCCGACGGAAATTGCATGCCCATAGGTAGCAAGACCATGAACTTAAACCAGTTGTTGTGTGGAAGAGGAGTTCCATGCAAGGATTCGGGACTTGAAAAGGGAAGTTTCCTTAAACCCTATCTTGCTGATTATAACTACATTTCATAAGTTTTATACATGAAATGTATGAGGATATGCTTTGCATACATAGGGTATTGAGGATTATACATTTATAATGAACCACTAATGATAGTTATTGCATTGGTGTTGGAATTAGTGGGAAAACCAACGACAACATGGACCTGGTTGAATATGTTGCTGATGTTGACAAATGTGACTAACAACCCTCTAGAGAAAGGGATAAGGCAACAAGTCCATAATCAAAAGTTGGTGAGCAAATTCTGTAATCTCCTGCAAAGGACCAACCAAACTGGTAATGCCAAGGGTGTAATTAGGACCCATGAAGGTAAAAGTTTGACTATGACAAATTCCATGGAGTGGTAAAGGTAAGAGACCTCATACCATGTGGATGCTTGAATGTTATACTACATTCATATAGAAATGTGTCATGCTTGTATATGTTGATTGAGCTTAGTAGCCCAAGGAAAGTAAGTACTGATGATCTTGATTATAGTAATGCATCCTATATGAGGTAGTCATGGTTAGGCCATGCATGGTATGTTGAATGCATAGTATTCCTAAATCAATGCAAGGGAGCATTGAATGGATATGCATTAAAAGATTTTATGAATCTTATAGCTATGCATTGAATGGATGCATATGAAGGATGTGAGTGACTGTTTGCATAAGTATAGGTGCAAATGTTGTGATGCATTGCATGAATGCATTGAGATAAGTGCATGTGATATTATGAATAACTAATGGCTGAAATGATGAATTGATGACAATTCAGGAACCATTTCAAAGGCTGTTATGAATGCAGGATAGTAAGTGCATGAAGAGGGTAGTGATGATCAATTGGCTGCCGGAAATGCTCTATGAAAGAGCAAGGTGGTACAAATCATTACGCTTGTGAAGTAAGGAGTATCTAAACATTTCATTTAAATTACATGAATGATGTGACTTTACCCTATGATATAAGTATGATAAGGATTGCGTGAAGTAAATGAGTTTTGGTAATATTGATGTGATTAACAGTTGGAAATGTTTGAATTTTATAAATTCTAAAAATGCTTCAGTGATTGTTGTAGCAATGGAAAAAGTTATATGCATCAAGACTTACCAAATGTTTGGTTGATTGAAGTTCAGGTTTCAGGTAGATTGTTTGGGATATGGAAAAATGGGTAAGACCATGACAAAGGTCGGAATCTACCATGTGAAAGAGCCAAACCTCATGAGAAGAGTCTCATGGTTGTGATAATAGTTTGTATGCATAACGAGTTGTAAATTCGAATTTGTAAATTTCAGATTTGAGAAATTGCTGATAACTACTAATCACTATTGGCTTGCATAGAATTGTGTCAAGAGGATGCATTGTAAGTGGGTGTCCATGTTATTCTAGTAAGCATAAAATCATAATGGATATGATGGTGCAGCTCACAAAAGACCCACAATTGAGGATCACCTCATTGCCAA
This sequence comes from Pseudotsuga menziesii, assembly GCA_001517045.1. NCBI lineage: Eukaryota > Viridiplantae > Streptophyta > Pinopsida > Pinales > Pinaceae > Pseudotsuga > Pseudotsuga menziesii. The sequence goes on from LPNX010264603.1 coordinate 31,116, forward strand.
GCAAATCAATTTATGTAGTAAACAGAGTTGCAATTCCTATTGAATTTAATTACTAATGTCATTTGCTTGGTTATGGACAATCAATTTGGATTGTATTATCAGATAATGATTGATTGTTTGGCTATTTGATGAATGTGCCAGGGGTACACACTATAGGAAGATAATGTGTGATGGCCTGCAGGAGCCAAACTTCATAGGAAGGTTTTCCCTTATCTTGGAAATGGGTTTCGGGTGAAACTCCATTGGACATTTTGGAAATGTCTCATCTGCACTACATGTTTGGTAAGCAACATGAGTGATATGGTATGAGTTATGTTGACAAGACGTGTGGATACGAAATGTAAAGAGGAATTGGGATGGAAAACCGAGGGACTGTCAACTTAGAGAAGGGTGCCCCCATTCCTCCCTAACGAAGGAATACTACCTCGACATATGGATAAGTGTTCTGTGACCCTATCTAAGAATATGCATGTCAAATTATTAAATTCAATATGTAGAGCATGTTTTGATTTTGTTTCCATTATGGCAGATTGCTTGAGTATGCATAGGGCCTACATGGCACACACCGGAAAAGGGTGCACACTTTTCCGATGTCAGATCATGGAAGGATTTTTCAATATTGATTACACCCCAGGGAGTGGACGTGCTCCTAGTGTCTCAATACTTGATAGTGAATGGTGTGAAATATGGTTACAATTTTAGAGCAATAAGGATAACGAATATGCTTATATTGCTTGTGTTGTCAGGATAAGAAAAGGTAGTTTACAGTGTGGTATCTTGGGTGATATGGAAAATGGTCATTTATTGTTGATATAAGGGCATGTGTTGTTGTTGATGGTCTGATAAACCCAACGAGGGTTGGCTTGACTGTGCCTGATATATATATATAAAAGGATGTTGTGAAGTAGCCTATGTGCTGACCTAACATCCAAGTCCATAGGTGATCCCAAGGCTTGCAAAGCAAAGCAGGATCCTATGGACCAATGAGGAAACGCGCAATACAAATAAGTATTGGATTATTTTGCAATATTTTGCTTATAAATATACATGTGTATATGATTTGGTTATGATGTTTTAAACTCTTGTTATAGAGATAAAACCGATGAGAATAAACTAAATAGGTGAATATATTCAATGTTTGGATATAGGTATCGCTAGAAGCAAGGACTATGAAAGAATCCTAGGGGTGCATGTGGACATGTGACTGTCCTAAAGAGCTCAGAATGAGTGGTGATGAAAAAGGTGCTAGTAAGACTGTGAAGGTCCTAGCAGTTGAGACAAGCCATGTGGGGAGGCTCCATGGTTGAGAGGTCTGAAATAGACCGGAGATACTGAGTGTCATGACCAAGAGGGATTGGTCCAACATTCACGGTGAAGTGAAAGAGGCTGAGAGCATGAAAAGCCACAACGGTGGTGTGGGTTCCAGGATGGAACACAACAAAGAGGGGGAAAACTCTTGCTGCTCTCTCTTGCCTTTTTATTATATATATATATATATATGCATTGTGAAAACAAAAGGTTGTTGAATGCATGTATGACTGAAAATAGAATGTGTGTATTTTCATAAAGTAAATTGTGGATGCTGGAATGGTTAATTCCCTGCTTAAGAATGGACATGACTGAGCTCATGTGCCTGTTGGGAAAACATGAAAAATATGAAAGTCTCCTTGATGAGGCTTGGACTATCATGCCAATTGGGCAATTAAATGACTGATATTAATGCCTATATTATGCTTGGTCTAACATAATTTCAATGATGCATTTCATAGGTGAGAAAGGTGAAATCCAGTGGTGCACATTGATCATGGCAGTAGACCAAATGTTGCTGGAATTGGCTGGAAGTCTCCTTCAAACGATTACCAGGACCCAAGAGAATCTTGAAGAGATGATTAAGATACAAAAAAGGCAGAATGAAATGAACCACCAGATTTTGCAAGACTCTATTGGTTTTCAAAGGGAGGTGAAAAGCCTTATGGGAGCAATCTGCAAAGGAAAGGAAGGTGGATCAATGAGGGGACATTCGTCCAAGCGATTTGTTAAGAAACGGTCCAGGAACGAAGACTCAAAGGAAATTGAGCAGGTAAATATGAAGTAGCTAGTGAAATGCTGGGAATGCGGAGGACATCATTTATGCCGGTACTGTCCAGCGAGGGAACATAAAGAGGGCAGCAGCCACAAAGTTCCTAGGCTTCGGGATAACTTAAGAGCTGAGAACTAACAGGAGAAACTCATGGAAGCCATGGGTCTTGGTCCTGAACGTTCAGAGTAAATAATTGAACATGGGATAGGTCTGCAAAATTTTGAAATTTTGATGTGCAAATTGTACATGTATTGGAACATCGAGGATGGTGTTATTCCAAGGGGGAGGGGATTGTAATACCCCAGTTTTTACCCCATTTAAATTAAAGGGTACATGATGTATATTTTGTAATTAATCATGGTGAGGATCTAAAGGAAAAATTCCCACCATTTATTCAGCTGTGTTATGTTTCGGCAATAGGTATCGTTGCCGATAGTATATCGTGCTATCCGACACATTATAGATTTGGCATCATGTAAATACACACATCAATTTAATTAAACCTACATCCAACTACGATGGTGCAACGTTAAATGAAAAGGGCATGATTCCCAAGGGTAAGGGGGGGGATTGCTAAACCTAGACCCATGGGGAAAAGCTACGTGTCACCACTCTCTTTTTGTCTCCTTAAACCACCACCTTAGTTTCTATTGTTAGGAGGGACATCGATTGGATAGTAGGAAAACCATGCTCACGCTTGCACCCACTATCCACGACGTGCCTTCTCAGTAGCGGATGGTATGCCCACTAGGCTGATCGCGAGTCTGTTCATCTCCTCTCACGCGGGCTGAGATAAAAGGTTCCACGTCCCTTTGTTTGGGTTCGTCCTTCCTTTCAAAAACTGCCCTGTTAATCGAAGAAAATGTTCTTCCTCGCATTCAGATAGAAATTCTGTGCTACGACCCCTCCATTGGGGGATTGTAAATCACTGCTGGGATTATTCACTATGGGGTGTTTTTCATGTTTTTTTGAGTGATATGTCTTCCTCCTGTTCACACAGGGAGTTTGTATCTTTTACCATTTCCAGACTGTGCGGCGTTCTATTTACTCCACCATTGCCGATTGCAAAGGGGGCAGTGGCTTCATCGTTGTGAAGGGACCATTGTTGTCCAACGTTGCTGGTGTGTTTGGATTGTGGAGCAGTCTGTTGTTTCATCGTGACCCGTGCTATGGGTTCCTTTTGTGTGTTTCTTCCACATTTTGTTTTGGGGCTCTGTCTTTTTCCCCTCACGCACAGATTAAGGATCGGTTCCTTCCCCATCTGCAGACTGTGTATTATTCCGTTGTTTCTTTAGGGGATTGGGTTGTTGATCTATCCCTGGTTGGGTTGCTGCATGTGCAAACATCCTTTTAGGGTTTTGATGTGTGTCTAGGTTTCCCCTGTCCATGCTGGGAGTTTGGTTTCTTATCCATTGTGAACTGTAGATTGTTGTCATCGTTTCATTGTGTAGTTTTGATTGTTGATTTACCCTGGGTTGGGTTGCTGTGTATACAAGAACCTTTTTGGGTTTGTTGCTAAGTTTTTTTGGCCATGCTAGGGCCAAGAACAAGTCTGAGTTGTCTTGTGGACTAGAGTCGTGTTCACCCTTTTGTTTGGGGTTGTCACCCTGTGGTCTTCATCTTCTTCACAGAGCTGTGAGCTGTTTGTTTTACCGCAACTTGTAGTGGTTGGTCTTTGGATTGTTGAGAGTAGAATTATAGGTTGGGTATGCTTGAGAAAACTGGTGTTTGAGGTCACCAGCTTAGCATTTATCCTTTCCTAGCTCCTTGACGACCTGATAAAGCCTATTGTGTGGGCTTGGATGATTGGTGTACCTTGGCTATGTGTAAGCCTGCTTTGACCCTTATTCCTTGAGGAATCATTCCCAGCTCAGGGGTGGCAGTGTTGCTAAGATATTGATGAGCATGCTGGCCTATGGTTGGGTGGAATGTTGCAGTGACGTAGCTGGTTGCAGGACAAGTTCTTATTGGATGAATATTCATGTCCATTTACCTCTGCAATTATATTTACTGATGAATGAATATGATGAACATGTGGCATGCTTGAATGAATGTTTGTTTGCTTCTACTATGTATATGAATGGTTATGCATCTTAGTATGTATTATTTTTAAGATTTTTATTTCAGCATTATATGCCTCTTCATGTTCATGGGGATGTTTGCCCATATGTTTGGTGTTAGTAGCGTTCGCTTCGCCGGTCAGAGGGTCAGGGACGTTACAGAACTCTTGATTTTCAATCTTGCTTAAATATGGAAGAAAGTAGGATATATGATGAATATATTCATATATCTTATCTCACCTACTCATAGCTTCAAAAATGGCTTCATCCGAAGGAAAAACCATTTCTAAGCGTTCGTCAGTATACAAAGAGTTCTCTGCCCAAGCAGGATGATAGGCTTCTTCCAGCTCCTTTGACACTGTAGGAGGAATCAAAATGGGATCAACAGTGGTATTAATGATATCTTGATAAGCTACTTCTGTTGTTGATAAGGGTACTTCGGGCTCATGATGGGAAGGAAGGACCCAAGGATCCGTTCTATCGCCAAATGTTGCAATATACTTTTCTACACTAGTGGAACCTAAATAGTTAATTGGGGCTGGGATATCGAATGTGCCCATTAATGATGAATACATTCCAGCCCCTAAGCTCTCTGAAATAGGTTTTACCTGATCAAACAATGGCATAGTGGACTCATTAGTTTCCATGCGGCCATTCCGAGTGAAACTGAGTTGGTCAACTGTAACCAACTTCCCTTCATGTGGAAACACTACCACCTGAATAATGGGCAATGCAATTTGGACATGGCATAAGTCCAACTTCTCCCCAGAAGCAAGTTGTAATCCAACGGTGCATCAATTACCTCTACTTCAACAAACACTACCTTCCCTGCCAACTTTATCTCGAAAGCTGGTAGGATACCATGTGAATGGAATGACCTTCCGTTGAAAGCAGTAAGTAGGGTGTTTGATGGGACTAGCTCTGAAGATCCAAGAGCCTTCCAACAAGACAAGGACATGACACATGTGGAATCACCTTCATCAACAAATGAACTTCCAATGGATTTTCCACCATGGATGACATCTATCGACAAAGCCACATGATATGGCAGGCGAATTTTGACATCAGATAAATTAAAATTCTCCATAAGGCTCGACGAATCCAACTCTGTAATCTGTAACACCTCCAAACCTGACATTATGCAAGGGGTTTGGGATAAATATTCAACTATAGAGTAATTGGCTGCAGCCCTAGCATTAGGATTGTGCAATGTTTTCTTGAAGACACCTTTTGGTATCTTAGGCATAGTTTCGACAGGTTTTTCAATTGTGAGAGGGTTAGAATTTTCACCTATAGACTTACCCTTCTCATGAGCCTCCATCTCATAGTTCTTGTTTCTAGTCTGGAGTAATGTCTGGGATTAAACCATGTTGATATAATTTTGGTCAGGGGAATTAGTAGTGCCCCCTGCCACATTAGAAGCTGAAGTTGAATTTTGTCCCTGGGGAAAAGGATCCTTCAGGACAGTCGATTATTGACTTTTTAACAGCTTCTGAGCTTGATCCATAAGGGGACATTGATGGGTCAGGTGATCTTCCTGGCACAACTTATTGGGAAATTTCACCTTCTTCTTCTCCCTTTTTCCCCCGTCGGAATTATTTGTTGGTTTTGTCTTGTTTTTGTTTCCCTCACCTTTCTTCCCTTTTTTCGTTTTCCCACCGGGTTGCTGATTTCCCTTTTGGGAGGATTGAGAAAAAAGATTTGCATTTTGGGATGAGGGGGTAGCCTTTGCTGCCTCCGATGTAGACTATTTAATGGACAACTCATGGAGTTGTTTTTCCAAATATTCTATAGTGGGAGATTTAACTGAACCAACCACACCATAGGCATGGGGTCCAGTCTTAGGTTTCTTGACACTATGTTTCGGCCGGAGTGCATCAGGAATAATTTAATATAGAATCCTAGACTAAGAATATATTAGATCCATTTGCTGGGCCCTAAGGATATCCTCTTCCTCATTAGTTACTCCCGAAGTGGATACATCCTTGTATATATACGACAATAAGGACTTAAGGAACCATTCTAATAAAAACTCAGGAGGGATAGTGGCCTTAATGAGCCTCTTCCACCTTCACCACTCTTGGATGTGATCCAAAATGTGAGTGGCTTTGTCCTGCCAAAAGGTGAAAAATAATTCTATGATGACGTCATACTGGATAGGAAGTTGGAAATGGTCAAGGAACACATTAGTTAAGTCCCCAAAAATACCAAATGCAGTAGAGGGCAGTTCAATGTACCACTTTGTTGCGGCAATAGTCAGAGTTCTTTGGAACAATCTCAACCAAATGATGTCATCATTGAGTGAGTTGGAAGAGCACCACGAGTGAAAGGTAGTGATATGAGCCCCTGGTCTTCACCAAATTTTCCTTCAAATTTTGGAACATTCGAGGATAACTTGGTAGGGACAGGTGGATAGGTGGCATTATGTCTCACCGGGTCATTCATTAACTTGGAAAAATATGGCAAGTTCAAAATTGCCAGGAAAGAAAGTTTGGGCCTAACCAAAGCTTGAAAAGTACCAGCTTAGGAAGTAGAAGGACTTGCCCCCTGGTTCCCAAATGTAAAGGTAGGGTTTCCCCAATCTATCGGTTGTGAAGTAGTCTAACTATTTCAAAAAGGGTTCCACCCATAAGCTAGTGGATTATTCATATGTGATGCAGTGTATGTGGTTTGAGCTGCTCTAGTTGAAATTGGAGTTTGGAAAACAGGAGTGGGTATCCCTCCTCTAAAAAGCGAGAAAGGAGAGCTTGTGAAAGGAGCCAAAACCGACGTTTGAAAACCTTGACCATAAGGGTTAGTGTTTCCAAACTGCACCTCTACATACGTAGGTGTGGGGCCTACATATGGAGTGGGTGGAGGAATGTGCCCCCCTTTCCAAGGAAAACCCTGGACAAATGAAGAGGATCCAATAGGACCACTCTGAGTAGTGTGTGCAAAAGAAGGTGAAGCAGAAGGTACATTGGGGATCCCAGTGGCAACCCCACCAGAAGTTCCTACTACATTTGTGGAAGCTGGTGGTTGAACCACCTAACTATCTGGAGTTAAGGGAGTGGCAGGTATATTTGTTATAGGAGTACCAACTGGGGGAGGTGGCACTCCTTCAGCTGGAATAGCTGAGATGGGGGTAGAAGGACTCTCTCCTGCACTAGACATTAATATGATCATAGGAACACTAATCACATGTGAGTTGAAAGGACAAACCTGGATGATCACAGGATCATGTAGGTCAGTAACAGGTGAATTAAAGTTTCTTGCAAACTCTTCAACCTACAAGTATTCTATCTCTACTATGGTTGTATCAACTTGGTTTGTCATAAGTTCTGGTTCACCTAGAACTTCACTAATTCCTACCGGTTCAAAGGAACCGTCTGTGTCTAACCTCCGCCTTTGAGGGGGCGGTGGAGGCTCCACTGTAGTAAATGGAGGAAGGTTTTTCAACCTTCTTGACCTTCTGAGAGGTTGGTCCTCCACAATTGAAATTTTTACACTTCACACACCCTAATACTGGCTAAACACAAACAAACCACACAACAATCACTACAAAATTTCCTAAATCCAAAACAGGCACAAGGGGTATAAGATATGCTTTCCCGAAGAAAGTTGAGAGACAGTTACTTGGAATCCTTGTAGATGTTATTAGGCAGAAGCAGAGGAATCACCCACTACCCTTGCACACCTTCTACCAGGGTTACCTTCCAAGCCCATCCAAGGTCAACCAGAAATAACCTTCCGGTGTACCTGTGTATGAACCCTAGATGTCAAAGAGACTAAAGTCTACCTCAACTATACTGACAATCTAGGGGGACAATCGCAATCTTGGTTTGTACACATGGGAAGGGTAGAAAATCCTGAAATCATTTCAATAACGACACTGCATGAGGCCAGGGGGTGGTATTGACAGAAGTCCCCAGATGTGAAAAAACCTTGGTCTACGCTTTGACAAGGAATCATAGGGTTATCTCCTCAGTCCAAGCCTCCACGCGGCATCGTGCTTAAGTCCCGTTTGAGAGGAGATTCCCAGATACAATCAACATAGAAGAGGGTTTACCTATTTATTGGCCAACTACGTCTGAGTTTAAACACTTGTGGAGAGTTTAAACTCCCAATTCCACAAGTCTAGCCTAAGCTAGTTGGTGTATGAGCCTATAAAATAAAACTTAATAATAATTTTTAAATTATATCGTTAATTTATAAGTGTTGTTCTTAGTCAAAAGGTAAATGTCGTGAAATACTGTGATGTTATAGAATCGATAAGAAAAATCAAATTTCAAAGTAAAATGCAACTACTTAAACCAAATTTATTTTCTTTTTGCAAATATAAGTTAATGAAATTGAAATTAAGTGCAAGAAACTAAGACTTCTTTTTATAATTTTTGAAATTTTATTTGAAAAATACTGAAAAGAAATCGACTAAATGCAACTAAATGCAAAAGTATAAACTGTTTTTTCTTCACTTTTTCAAATTCTTCAAAAACTACAATGCAACTAAGTGCAACTTTTTGAGCAAGTTTGAATAATCAGAGCATATAATAAGCAAAATCAAGTATTCAGGGCCCAAAATAACCAACTTCAACTAATCATGAAGAAGACTTGGAAAAAACTTGACTTGGAGAAACTATTAAACCCAAACAATACACTAGATATACAAAAGAACAAGTGACAAACTGACACTACAAAATTCAATATAGAGCATAACATATCCAAATCCCTGATCACTGACCTAGACACAAATCATTGAACTTGTAAACCAAGCATGAGGACCAACTTCAAATCATAAGATGAAAGAAAATTCAAACAAAGAAAGATGAAAGGCTTGAAGACAAGCAAATGGTGTGACACACAAGACGTTAGACTCAGAGAGTCATGCCACTAACAGAAAACTTCCAAGCAAGCAAAAATCCAAAGAAGACAGGGACAAGCAAACCCTACCCAAATTTTATGCTACTACAGGATATACATGACTGTGTATGCAGGAAACCCACGTACCATACGCAACTGTCTTATAGAGAAACCCGCATATACAAGGTCTTATACGCGACTGTGTATCAACCCGCATATACAACTAAAATGTTTTCAAAGAAAAAAGAATAGTAAAGGTTTCTAGGAACACTACACTGTAAATAAAAAGCAAGATAAGAAAGACCACACTCAAAACCAGAAACAGAAGAAAGACTAGTAAAAAACCTACAGGATAAACCCACAACAGGTTGGACTACTCCCCAGTGGAGTCACCAGTTCTGTTGTACATGATATCACACCCTTGTAACCTAGGGTCTGGGGTTACCAACTTACTATTAGACTTGCAGACAATCAACTTTTACAGAATATGGAATGAGAATAGGAAGATGTCTTGGCTTACCTGGTTTATGACGGTTGATCCAAGCTTGGTCTTCTCTCACTCCAATCTCCTCCAAAGCTTCTATGTATGCTTCTCTTCACCTACAAAGAGCCAATTATTCAAGCAATATCTCATATATATATGATTTTCATCTCATATATAATATGATTTTCATCTAACCTCTGATATATATATATATATATATATATATATATATATATATATATATCATAGGTTAGATGAAAATCATATTAATAACATAATTGAACATATTCATTAAACCAACATACATGAGACAAGCACAATACAAGATTTGAATAAGAATTCTCTTTGTTAACAAACAATGAATAGGTAAGAATACAGCCCAAATTCTAACACAAGGACTCCTCTACAACTGAGGACTCTGAGTTTTGCTGCTCCAAGACTCTGAAGGTATACTGCCAGCATAACTTTTCTCTCGAAAAATTGATTGATTAGCCTCGTCCCAAGGCCTCTATTTATACTTTGGAAATAGAGAGGTTTAGAAGGTTAGGATGGTTGATATGGTTGGGATAGTTATGGATTAGGGCCCAACTAATCTCCTCTAATCATGATTTATATTTTTTAAGGTCGAATTAAGGTATACGTGAGTATTAATATAGGCAAGTCGCGTATGATATGCGTGTTTCTCAAAGGGAACTCGCATATGCAAGGTATATGTGGGTTGCAATGCACATACTCGTGTATGATATGCGAGTTGCAATGCACATAGTCACATATGCAACTCAAAACTCAGAATAAAAATAAATAAGGATGGTTTGAAGATAATTCATCAAAGGTCATGCACATCTATAGTGTTTTGGCCATTTCAATCCTAATTTTTCCTTTCGTGTACCGGCATAATGAATGTCAGCACTCGGACGGATAAGTGCCATTTTGGCTGATAACAATCACGTTTATTATACATTGTTAAATTTTTACTTTTCAATATGAATATCTATTGCTTCTTGTATTGTGGTAGGTTGACTGTGGGAAGTCACCAATGGCATCGCATCAGGTAAATGATAGCGTAATAGTACCTAAACATGATTAAAGTAATTATTTTTCTTATTATATGCATGCTATTTTTTGACGTGAATTTTTGTAATGATAATAATAGATTAACAACTTTGATTGATTGATGTTTGTAGAGAACACCACATAAAGACGACGAGGTGGTACCTGAGGAATATATCTTTTATTCAACTGACCCAATGGAATCTGTGAAGAAGGCTTTGAAAAATTCCAACCAAGAACTTCTTAGTCTGATTGTAATCAAACCCACGATTGAAGAAATCAAACCAAGAATTGATGACTTGAGAAAAACAATAGAACGATACATGGTAAGTGGCATCTTTGAAAGATTTTACGAACTATGAAATATATTCATTTATGTTATTTTAGATCTCTTTTTTTTATATTATCTAATCAATTAAAGTTTTCTTTTTGTAGGATTTTTTGGAGATAACACTTGTGCATTGAGTACAGGTTGTAGAGGGCAGTATTGGTAGTAGAGATGGTTCAACACATTGTCAATCTACAGTACCAATGAGGCTATTTGATTCTCCTAACAAAAAATCCCCTTTAGATGCTACGACCTCATCAGATGTTGGTGATCAACATGGTCCTTCACCAGAGTATTTTTTAAGGATTCAAATATTATACTTAAGTATAGTATTCTAGGTGATTGTTCTGGATTGAAAAAACATGTTTATAGATAGGTAGGCGAATATTAAATATGAAACATAAAATTAACACTGAAATGTATAAATTTTGGTGAATATTATGATGAAAAAACATATTTTATGTAAATATAGGCGATATTAGACACCAAATAGAGAATTTATTTTTTGAAAAAAACCCAAAAAATAGCCAATTGGTGAAATTTCGCCACTAAAAATTACCCTGCCCTTCACCCACTACTACTTCATAGGATGTTAGAGAGGATAGTAGCATCGAATGTGGAAGTTTCTTTCCTGGAGCAATACATGTGGTTATAAGGGGATCATTTCCTGTTACCTTCTTGGTGGAACATGAATGTGTTCCAATCAAGATACCGAATATTGCATGTATTATTTAATTAATTTAGTGTTTTTCTCATGTAATTCAAAGCCACATACCTCAAATTATTTTTAGTTAATGATCATATTTATTTCCAGGAAATAATGTTTTTTATAAGAACCTGCGTGAGGAGTTGGATATTTTTGGGCCCACCATTCATACACGGTGAAATACCAAAAATGAAAAATTTAAGGATGATATGATGAACCACATGGTCAGCTTGTTTGGTGATACCTTCAACAAAAAAGGTGTCACCACAACAGCTGGCTTAAATTTGAAAGATGTCAGGGCATATTATAGGGACGATTTTCAAATCAACCCTAAGTATGAGTGTCCTCCGATGGTTCTAGAGAAGGAGTGGAAGATTCTCATGGAATATGCAAAGGAGAATACATTGATAAAACCGGGAAAGACTCGACCACTCGGTTCAAGAATGTATGACACATATCATATTTTCAATGAAAAATGTTCAATTTTTTTTTTACTTTTAAATATATTTAAGTTGCGATATATAACGTATTTGAAACCTATAATAGGATCCCCCAAACCTCTAAAGTGACAAAGACAAGAGTAAGAAAACATGGGCAGCACAAACTAGGCCATGGTGGATAAGAGAAACTAAGAGCACAAATTGTAAGAATCAAACGATCATTATTTGTAGCAATTTTTTTTCTAAATGTAGCGAACAAATAATTGATTTATCACAAGAAATTATCATGGTGTTATGCATTGCATGGAAATGATTTTCAAGAGGTAGCAACTGAAGAATACTTGAGGATTGGATTCAAGTACATTTTTCAAGATGTGCTAGAACGTCGAAAAATCTTGGGGAAAACCCCAATTTCCCCATTGATGCACACAGGGGTAAGTAAAACCAATAAGTCCATCATTATAATGTGCAAATGTAATCTATTGATGAATGATTACATAGAAAAATAAATGTCTTTTTTTGCTTTCAAGGTGAAAGAAACAAAATCCGCGAGGGTAGCAGTATGGAAAAGGTACCACATGAAGGTTGGGAGCTTCCTCATGGTGGTGGCAAGCAACCTAGCCATTAAGGTATGTATTCTATAAAAAAAAATTATTTATAATGATTTTAAATATATAATTGATGACATGTACTAATAAATTTTCTTATGTGAATGGAAGAGCATGTATCTTCTCATGCTCAATTGGAAGAGGAACAAATGACAGAACCAATGAACACTCCAGTTGTCTCAGCTAGTCATCCAACAGGTAAATATCATTGTAATGATGTTGGAAATAATGAAATATGTGTTTCAATAATAACTACGCATTTATATCTATATAAATGACTTGGTTTTTGCAGGTGATGCCCCTCTCCAGCGAACTCCATGCCTTGCTAATCGATGTACGAGAAGTATGGTACATGAGAGCATTCCTACATAATCAACAGAAAGAAAGGGAACACCAACTACAAGGAGTCATCACAACGAATATTATGTCCCCATCTTGGAATTTATAGAAAAAAATGTAGGTGTATACATTTAATATATGTATTTGACCGAGTAAATCCTCAAGGGGTAGGCCACCCCTTCCTAAGTTAACCCGAGGAAGATGAAATGACCATATCATTTATAATTGATTTAGAACTAATATATTCATGTTATTTTTATTTCATCATTGTTTTCTTTCATTAACAACTTAGATCTGATAAATATTTCTAATGTTAGTACTATTTTTCTTTTCAGTACTATAATGATTATTGCATATCTCTGCTTGATAGTACTTTGCTGAATCTTGGGATGAGAAAGAGTAAAGCTTGTAGGTGTTTCCTTCTCTCTCATGGTATCATAGGCCAACTTGGGGGTGGTATTTGTAGTTCATACCTATGGTTGGGTTGAACATTCCTCTTACACTTGTAGTTGCTTGGATCTCCTTTTATCAACTGATAAGTATTCATTGTTGTTTATGAATATGCAAAATTATATTTACTTCATGTTATGAAAAAATATTATAATTCATCTTTTGTGTATGATTTTTTTGCTAACTTTGTTGTTTTTTTATATTTATACACCTACAAATGCATTTCATAAATTATGACATTCATAGTAGGCTTAAAATCAGTTTGGAATTCGATTATTGACATATGTGGGGTGAAATTTTGTATAAGAGAATTCACAACTACCCATAGGGTTGGAATGATGGATGGGGACATGATGGCCTGAAAGGATTGCATGGAATTCATATTGGGACCATGATAGAAACTATTTTCCTCCCTCATTTCTAAGGATTGATAAAGGAAAAAAATATAAAAGAAAAAAAATTAAGGCTAACAACATTTATGTTTTTTGGACCGTCAATCTTAATAGCGAGAAAAAAAACTATATGGGAAATATAATATTTGAGAAAACAGTCATAAATGCTACCAAAATTACTAGGAAATTAATTCATTGTAACTGAAATGTGTGTATAACAAGAAAAAAAGAGAACATTGAGTTTTTAACTTCTAATTATGCCCTAAGAATGCACAAAAGTGGTTTGGAAGGTTATCTATGCAAAACAGAAGTGACCATAGTGAAAATCTAGAATCATCTTGTAGCTCACTTTGGGTGCCAAAAAGGTTGTTATATCCTACAAGCATTGTATTTTATGTGTTGACATCAACCCATAAGTATTAAAGAAAGGTTTCCTTGTGAATTTTGCTTGATTTTGTAACCATTTTAAGAAAATAAACTAATTTTTGGTCACTATTATGTTACTACAATGACATAATTTTCTCCTAAACGTGCGTTTCACTTGCTTCTAGATAAAAAATCAAGTTTTGGTGACAAGCCTGTGCACTTATTATTTCAAAAGTTTTAGATTCCAATGAACTTTTGTAAGCCAAGTGATTGACTACCAAATAGTTCACTATATGAAACTATCATTTTATGATTGAGGAGAGGTATTGTTTGTTGTAAAATTGAAAATGTTGTTAGGAACCAATATAGTAATAGTGTAGAATACCGTGGATTGATAAAGGGCATAGTAAGACATTAATAGTGTTACTTTTCCAATTTTTATCTTATTAGCATGCAAGCAAAGGAAAACCATTCTATTTTAAAGGTCCTCTAGATTAGGTACAATCATTTTTTTGTAACATCTTATTACCACTAGGTATAAAGAGTGCAATATTCAAAATATTTAGTCAATGAAAAAGTAACTAAAAGAAAGAGTAGCCTATGCTTTCATAGAGGTGGTTAGTCCCTTATCTCGTCACTAGCACTTTGAGACTCTTAAAACCACTTCAATAGAGGATTTCTATATGTGAAAGGAAAGTTGCCAAGGCTACCTTGAGGGAGTTTAGTTGATTTATACTAGTAGAGTAGTATTCACATACGGAGGAGGGTTAATCAATGATATACAAATAGAGGAGTAGGATAAAAGGAAACCAAATTTCTTCAATTTAGGAAATGAGTATCTCACACTTTTAACACCAAATGGAAATCTATCTACTAAGGCCCCTTGATGAGAGTTCCCTAGCTTTGATTCTTAGTACCTATAAATTGACATTCTTGAAATAAAATCAAGGAATCCACCCACATGGTTAGGAAACAAATGGATTTCTAAAACATGCTCCTCAACTCAACATAATTGAGATCTATCCTCTAGAAAATAAATAGAAATCACACACACACATATTTTTTTTTCTGGATATTTTGAAGGCTTACTCTCTTTCCAGGAAACAACCTAAAATTTAAAAGACATAAAAAATAACGATAAAAGACATCCTCTATTAACCTTCGAGATCGATGGGTGAATTTTATAACTTTATATAACTAGCCTCCATGAGCAACATGTTATATAAATGCATGAAAGGGAATTAAACATATAAACATGATGGATAAACACACATAACACACATTCATAGCAACAATCATTCATTACAAAAATAAAGGAAACAATTGCATTAGCACATTGAAAGTGAATACTTATCTTCAATGAGAGTTGGTCCAAGAAATTGGTTCTGTAATAAAATTTTCCACCCAACTATTGGTATCAAGCTTTGATACCACCCTTGAATTGGGATATAAGACCACTAGGGAAAAGGAAACCTACATGTTATCTCTCTGTCATCCCAAAGCCTAATTTCTCTCAATGATTATCCAAAATTATGCAAAGTATACAATAATATCACTCAACCATGGCTCTCCTTCCAGCTTCCCCACACAACACAAGGAAGATATTTCCATTCATTGACTCATCATTTCCATATAAAAGCTAACCCTCACAACACTTTCTAATGTCATGTGTAGTGAGATTCTAAGCTTCTATGGGCCTTTGAATCATTCTAGGTAGGAATCAACCATGGAAGTATCTCATTAGAAACTATCTCAAGGTAAGATTCATACTATTCCCAGACTTTGTGCTCACCTATAGCCAACCTAGTTCTCCCTCTTAGTGTGGTCATGAAAAATAGGGTAAGTGATATGCTCCCCCCCAAACTGGTATCGAACGATATAGTCCCATGGATATGAAAGGATAGATGACAAGAGAATGGAAATTTCTTTTTATCCTATAAGGAATAACTTTTACAAGGTTATAATGGTAGATCCTACCCCAATATTCCATAACTACATGAGACAAATTTCTCACCAACTTCACATAGGTATTAAATGATTGAATAAAATAAGTCAATGAAGGGCATTGGCTTATTTAATACACAAGGTAGAATTAGATGAGTTCCAATGCTAATACATGTCATCACAGGGTTACTCTCCCATTGGATCCCCATTTCCTCTTCCTCTCTAGTGTAATCATAGTCCCTTTTAGTATCTCCCCTATACAATCATCTTAGACCCTTTAATATTATTTTTATAGGAAAATATTTACATATATTGAGTCATCATGACAAGACAACCACATGTCTCAATAGATATATATACATTATACATGCCTATCCATTCACTAGTGAGGCCTTGGACTTAAGCACCACAATATGAATCCATATTTAGCATATTTACATAATTTACATAATTTACATAATTTGATTAGATGCATTTTAGGGGTCAAAACTGGGGTATTGAAATCCCCTCCCCTTTAAAATAACGACGTCCTTACTGTTCCTTAAAATAAAAACAAAAAATGGTAAGACTCTTTTATGGCATCCTCTAGTCCCCAGATAGCCTCATAAGGACTAAAGTGATTTCATGACACCTTTACCTATCTAATGGCTCAGTTCTAGAGCAAGGTCACCTTCTTGTTGAGGATTCATAGTGGATCTACTTGGAAATATCCCTCGAATTCCACCTGAATCAGATCTAAATCAATTTAGGATCATGTACATATTTATTAAGAAAAGAGACATGAAAAAAATTATGAGCTCTAGAATTAGCAAGCAATGCAATTCTATATGCAACTATCACTATTATTTATAACACTTTGAATGACCCACAATATATAGGGGATAACTTGTCACAACTTCCAAGCTTCAAGAAACTCTTCCTTGGCCTCACTCCGAGGTGAACATGCTCCCCAACATTGACGTCTCTATGTACTCTGTTATTATATGCATGGATTTTTTTCCTTTCTTGGGCTACCTTCAATTTTTGCTTAATCTTGGAAACCTCTTGTTCCATTTCCTTAATCCATTTCTAGTCTAAGTATAATTTTATTCACTAGGTTATCCCAACTAGTAGGTGTTCTACACCTTTTTTCATACAAGGCCTCAAATAGACTCATCCTCTGTTGCTAGATTTCTGTGGTGGTAAGTTATTGATTTAGTTGTCAGAGAAACCACAGTATCGAAATGACCAAGTCTATTTCGATACTGTGGTTTCTCCGACAACTAAATCAAAGACTCATCCTCAATAATTCTTGAGTCCATTATTGTATGCAAACTCCACCAAGTGTAAATAATATTCCCACTTGGATGGTTTATCCATCAAATACATGCAAAGCATGTCCTCAATCACTTGTTTGACTCTTTCATTCCTCCCATCAACTTGTGGATGGTAGGAAGAACTAAAATTCAGTTACATACACAAATCAACAAAGAGGCCCTTCCAAAAGTTCGATATAAATTTTATGTCTCAATCAAATACAATTTCCTTGGGTAACCCATGCAATTTGAATATCTCCCTCACGAATATCCTTTCTATTTCAGCATCCTTATAAGTAAACTTTACTAGTATAAATGTGCTTTTTTGGATAGCTTTTCTACCACAACCATGATGGAATCATGCTTCCTTGAAGTAACTGGAAACCTTGTGATAAAATCCATGGTTACTATTTTCCATTTCCACTCCAGAATTGGCAATGGTTTTAATAAATCTAATGGATGTTGATGCTCAACCTTTACTTGTTGAAATTTAATGCAACTTAAAATATATTGAATAATATTATTCTTCATGCTTGGATAAAAATATTCCTTTCTCCTGCAACAATTGTCTTTTGGTATCCTGGATGACCATAATATGGAATCTGATGGATTTCATCCAGAACAATCTTCCTCAAATTCCTAGCATTAGGATTGTATAGTATTCCCTTATAGATAAAAAATCCATCTTCTTCCAAATGGTAACCTTCATACCTATTTTAAACATTGGTCCAATGCAATTTGGTCCTTGATTTGCACATAATGTTCATCTTCCACAAGGGAGTCAACAATCCTCTACCTTAAATCTGATTTGTAAACACTCATGGATGCCACATGCATTATTGACATCTTCCTGCTAATTGCACCAATCCCTTTGTTTTCTTTTCACTTTATGTGCTTGATTTAAAAATCAATCTCACATAAGAACTCCAACCATATAGCTTACCTTGTATTTTAGGATGTTTGCTCAAACAAGTATTTTAGGGCACAATGGTCAATTCTGAGCTCAAAATTTCTACCCATCAAATAATGTCTCCACGTCTTCAAAGGATGCACTATGGAAACAAGTTCCAAGTCATGAGTAGAATCATTCCTTTCATGTTATTTTAGCTTCATGTACTCATAACATATTACATGGATATCCTGCATAAGAAATCCCCCAAGTCCTTTCTTACAAGGATAAATACACACCACAAAATACCTTTCTGTATTAGTAATCTTCAAAATGGGTGCACTATTAAGAAGCTTCTCCAATAGATGGGATCTTTCTTCACATCTTGGTGTTCATTCAAACTTTATCCCCTTCTTTTTCAAAGAAGTGATAGGGTGTGCAACCTTGGAGAATCCTTTAATAAATATCCTATATTAACCAATAAGACCCAGGAAATATCTCACATTTGTAACATTCTTTAGAGAAGGCTATTCCAAAATAGTCTCTATTTTTTTTGGATCCACAGATATACTTTCCTTGGAAATAATGGGACCCAAATAACGAATCTTCCTTTGGTAGAAATCACACTTGCTTATATTTGTGTATATCTTGGGTTCTCTCAACACTTTCAAAACCATTCTCAAGTTATCCTCATTCTCTTTCTCATCCTTATAAAATATAAGAATTCCATATAGAAAAATAAGCACAAACGTGTTCAAATATTTACTAAAGACATTGTTCATTAGGCAGATGAAGGTATCTAGTGCATTAGTAATCCCAAATGACACAAACACAAATTCATAGTGCCCACCCTTGTCCTAAAGGTTGTATTATGAATGTGTTCCTCCTTGATTCTTAATTGGTGGTAACCATACCTCAAATCAATCTTGGAAAATATTTTTTCCCCTTTCATTTGATCAAATAGATCATCAGTTCTAGGAAAAGGATACTTGTTCTTTATTGTGAATTTATTCATATTCCTATAATAATTGCAAAACAAAATATTTCCATCTTTATTATTTACAAACAACAACCATGCTCTCCATGGTGATACACTCGACCTACTGTATTTCTTCTCCAACAATTCTTACAATTTCATTTTCAATTCTAGTAATTCTAAGGTACTCATTCTATAAGGTTTCTTGGACAGTTGTGCAACTACTGGAACACGATCAATGGTGAATTCAATATTTGGAGGTAGTCCAGGAAATTCATTAGGAAATACATTCCTAAAATCTTGCAAGACTAAATGGTCCTCCATATTTAGAACTTCTTCCTCTTCTTGGTCTACAACATGGCCTGCATACAACTGAAATTTTTTTTTGAAGCACCCCTTCAACTAAAAGGATGAATTTTTCCTAATAGAAACCACTCTTGGTATTCCTTTCATTATAAATGGGTTCCCTTCTTCATCAATACATTCAAAGGTATTATTTTAGCAATCAACTTTAACTCTACGAGCTTCCAACCCATCCATTCCAATAAGGATATAATAGGAACCAAGTGGAAAAACATTAATGTCTTCCTTCATAAAAATACTATCCATTACAAATGCCTATATATCCACCACCTCACTCACTTTCCTCTTGGTTCTAGTGGCTAGTTGAACTATCCATGGCTTGTTATGCTTCCTTTTCTTAAAAGTACAAGTATCGAGAATTCTAGGAATAGAATAACTCTGAGTAGATCCAACATCAATTAAAACATAAACAAATTGCTTAGTAATCTTACCTTCAACTTCAATCACTATTGATGGATGATTTGCTTGGGGTTCCTGTTCATGCCCAAATATTTTCTTGCATTGGCAGTAGGGGTTTTTCTTGATAGAAAATATCAATTATAATTCGAGACATTTGGGATGGGGAACCTATATGGATTCTAGCTCAACTACCACTAACTGGTTTGGGGTTTCATTGGTTTTGGCATGGTCCACCATTTGAGGTTTTTATTTTAATTAATGAAATGCAGTATGCTCTAACCTATGATGTATTCCTAAGTTACTCTAATATATCCAAAGTAGGAGCAATATTAAAAGGGATGAGCAACAAATGAGATTGAAATATATATTCAAAAACAAATAACTGCAATATTAAAAAAAGTATAAAAATCATAGAGTTATATAATCTATATAAGTAGTCATAGAATTAATGCATTATGCATTTACAACCTATAGAAAGAAAAGACACAATGAAAATGCATACACAGCATAAAAATAAAATTGTAATAATATCCAAACAGAAATCAAAACATTCTTACAACATATGAGCAAAATATGAAATATAAAACAGCTCCATGACATTAATCCTCATCACAATCATAGTCTCCATGCAAAAACTTGAGTCCAAAAACCTTTTTATTTAATTCAAAAAATTGAATCTTACAACAAAATAAGTAGCCAAAAGATCTCATTCCTTTTTCTCTCCTCCCCATCTTTCTTTTATAGCTTTTACAAAGTAACTTTCAACGGACTTTCCAAATTCATAAAATCATTTAAGATTCCTTAGTTCCTTGAGTACTTGTCACTTTAAGTTTACATTTCTTAAGAAAAATTAAATTACATGATTAAGAGGGAATATTTCCTTGGAATTCAATAAATTGATCCCATAATTCACATTCATAAATAAGAACATTAAGTTTCTTAGGTTCGAGTAAACATAAAGAAACTTCATGAGTGGATATTTCCCTAGACACTGAAGTTAACCTTTTAGTGTGAGTATTGTGATGTGCCATCATGAACTAGGTCTTCCACGTGGGAATCCCAACCTGCTCCTCCAATGTTTGTGTAGTGACCTAGTATGTACCCATAACAATTTAAATATTTTAATCTCTGGTTGTTCTTAGTAAAAAATCCACTATTTATGGCATGTATGCAACAATGCCCAATTCCCTCAGAGGAAACCTTCCTCTGGTGAGTGGGATAGATGAATTGGTGGGGGGTGTCTCTATATGCATATTTTGTACCTGATATCCTGTATTTCTTCATCCCACTTTGATCCTCCTACTTCTGCAACCCTACTTTCTTATCCTTCTTTGCATGTTCCTTACTTTTTAGTGCTTTTGCATGAGCTATCTCTTCATCCTTTTTTAGTTCCTTTAACCTCTGAGACTTAGCTTTCCTTCCTTTCATTGTTTGCTTCGATAATCTTTGCATCCTTTTTCGTTAGGATTTTTTATTCTTCTTGTTGTGCCCCCTCTTAGGTTATCTATGTTTCCTTACTCAAGGACCAAGGTATCTTTTTCGTATATTTTACTTTCTTTGTTCTTTTGGCCAATTCCTCTAGAGTTTGAACTTGCTTGTATACTTCCTCTTTTGCACAAAAATAATATGCATATATCCAATGGAACTTGACATTTGTACAATGATTTGCAACATTACCACAATCATCATCCCTTCGGAACTCTTGGTTGAAGTGAAACATATCTAAGTCCTTGGTCAATTCTACAATGTCATTTACCTTGTTGATCTTGTAAGCCTCGACTACTACAAGAAAGGGTGGCCATTATGCTTTTTTTGTATTGTTAAGCGCAGATTTGATCCCATCTATGAATGTTTTCCATCATATCTCTCTAAGGATCATGTGATTTGTGAAATTCTTGGGTAGGATGTGTTAACACCTCTATGTTGAATAGTTGAGGAAGGAGTGTGATCGAGAAATGATAAAGGATACATAAAATTGGCAAAGTTTTATAGTCTTGATTCCATTATTAAAATGTGCATTTTGGTTAATTCATTACAAAATCTAAAGGTGTAAATTTATGAGTGTGAAAATCTACGGTTGAAAATGGATCCACTAGGAAAAGTTGCATAGGAGATAAATTTTGATGGAGAAGCAGAAGTGGTTAACGATACAACAAGATCAATGGCTAAGGAATAAAGTAAATAAAATCTATGATCGTGAGGCAGTCCGTGAGGTGAATATGCACGCTAGGAAAAATGAGAAATGTTTGTGGAATATGTAAAAGAAGATTTTAATCCAACGGTTCAAACAAAAAGTGCAATATTATAAACGATCATTATTTATTCTAGAGTGCGAAGCTGTGAGATGATTAAAAAGGATGAGTGGTAGCGGAATTTAAACCGCTTGCCACGTGGTGACTTTTGGTGAGTTCCGCTGAGGAAAATGGTAAAGGAAAAACCACTTGGTAAGGGCCTCGGAATAGTCTGTTGTATAAAAAGTGAAGTTGACCTAGATAAAATTCATTTCAATTGCACGCTGTGGGTGAAAGAGAAGTGGACAGTGTGCCATCTTTTCCAAAGTCAAATTCTATGTATCCACAGTTACAGGTAAGTCTTGAAACATTGAAACTTTGTTCAAAGAATTGTCGCCATTGTTTATTATGGGGAAGGAACAGGGTTTAAGAGTATTACGCAGAGTCTTATATGAGAGAAAGGAGGTTGTTGTTGATAGGGAAAGGAATGTATGTGACCCTGTTCTGTCAGTTGGTAGTGTATCAGTTTCAAAGGATCATTTGCGGCAGTATAATTTGCAAGGGAATGATATTCTGAATGTCTGTAGTTCTTTCTCATATTATTTTTCTATTGAACAAACCCTATCTTTTCTCGAATTTGTCGAGTGGTGCGCAAGCAATTATTCTTCCTTTGAAAGAGTTATTATGAGCCATATTACATCAAAAATACTTTGTAAAGTTGATGTGAAAACTGTTCGTGGGATATTGAGTCTGCCTGATAATTTCCCTGATAGATGTGAGTCTTTGAATGAGTAGGTCTTAATTGAAATGTATAAAAAGTGTAGAACTGAAGTCAGATGTCAATTTTTATCCAGTATTTTGAAAGATGGTCAGTCGTTAGAAGGTCTTTTTTTTCCATACAATGTTAATAATTTCAAGAAGGAAGTACAGTTGGTCATGTCACTGGTCAATCAAATTTTGGGTTTGGATAATGATATTCATATCAGGGAAGTCATATTAGGTTTCCTACTAAGTATAGGTTCAATTGACCCTGAGTCCCATTTAATTCGTTGTTTTAACCTTGATGAGTATCTAGTTGAGGTTATTCATGCCCAGTTGGTCGAATTCCTTAAAGTTAGGTTCTTTAGATATCAATCATATTTACTAAACATGTTGTTGTGTGCTAATGTGTCGGAATTGTAGTTCTTGTCCACCACTTTCTCTCTGGATCTCCCAAAACAAATTAACATGTTTGAGTTTGTAAATACAATCATGGCCGAGATTTATAACTTGTTGTTTGATGATGTCTTACCAAGGGTGTTAGAAGAAATGAGACTTATGCTATAGTCTTCCTCAGAAGACAAAACAAAAGATTGGTTCCTGTATAAAGATTTTATTGTTCTGAGAGTGTATGGGTTCACTCGGGAACCATACAAGTTACCTATTTTTCTGACTCCGAGAATATTCACACTTGAGTTTATGAGACAGAGGTTATGTGCAGAAGAAGAACATTTTGGGGCATTTAAAAAGTATTGAAATGTTAATTTTCCTCTCAAAGTTGGTCCATTTATTTTCAAAAATAAAAGTGCCTTGTTGGTCATAGAGAAGTTGTTAGAAGTTATGGATTTTCAAACGGACCACATCACATTATTTCTCAGAGGAAGTAGTTAAACAAAAATAAACCATTTGATCATCAAACTATTGAAGGCTTAGATAAAATAGCAAATTTGGCCTATTTTGAAGAAAATTCAGAAGTTGATGAAGACAAGAGCAACAAATTGACTTCAGTGGCTCAAACGCATGATAATCCCAGCATTTTGAATAAGAGGAGTCTTTCTAAAACTAATGGCATGGATGTGGATGAAAATATTTCTCTTAAAAAGGTCAAAACACACTCTCAAGGTGATCAAACTATTTCAGAAGAAATAGTCTCAGAATATTTAAAGAAGATGGTCTTGCTCCAGAAGAAGTCTGTACAGATGCATCAGTATTCCTTGGAAGAAGAGAGTAATGCAGAGTCCAGTTCTCGTTTCAAATCCAGGACAGAGTTAATATTAAGTTATGCTAACAAACAAATGCAATCATCAGAGGAAACTAAGAATTTTCTTTCTCGAGTTAGAAATTTAATCAATAAAAAAACTTCATTAATTTCTACTCGAGATGCAAAGAGGAATACCCTGAAGTTCGCCATAGTTAGTGACAAGAAAGTGTCTTAAATGGAGGTGATGTTAGACAAAATCAGTGTCCCTGATAAGATACAAATCCATAATTAGACTGGAGATGTTATTTACTCTGATTTGTTACATGCTATTATGAAAATTAATAAATTACAGTCCCTTGTAGATACGACAGAGGCTCAATTGAAGCATGAAAAGGTGGAAAATAAAGAAAATTTGATTCAAATTAAAAATTTGCAGGTAGATGTTGTAAGCTTAGGGACCGAACCGGGTAATATGTAGGCAACCAAAAAGATTCTAGAGGGGAAGGAAAATACCATTCAAGTATTGAAGAAGAAGCTTAAAGTCTCTAACACTGAAGATGCTTAGTCATCATAATTATTTACACTTCAGGAGGAAAAAGAGAAAATTTATCAAGAGATGATGGACTACAAAGGAATATCATTGAAGCTACAAGAAGAGAAAAACAAGTGGGAATTAAAAAGAACCGAATTGATGGCTCAAATTTTGAAGTTGAAAAAGGATCAGAATGATGAAAAATAAATTATGGAAGAATTGATGAGTCAAACTCCTGTTGAAACTGATTTACCCCTTGTAAATATTGAAGGACCATTAAATGAATTTTCTGTAGATGATCTATTAGTTCCTATGTCATAGGTAAGTCTGAAGGAGGTGGATATTAAAGAATTAAAAGAGGAAAATGAAAAAATCAAATCAAAATTGGCTAGGAGCATTGAGGAAAAGAATAAAACATTGAATGATAAAATTGAATTGCATAAAAAGTTCAGTGAGTTAAAGGAAAGAAGTACAGGAAGAGCTCATCTACAAGGAGATAAACATTTAATTTGGGATACATTGTCTGTGGAAATCACCAAGTTTAGGCATTATTTAAATTTTATTGATGATGAAAGTGCACTGGTCAATTTAGCTACTCAAAGATTGAAGTTGGCCAATGAGACCATGGAAAACAAGCCTTTGAAGACTGTTCACAATGCTTTAAATTTCTTAAGTTCTTTAACATATAAGAATTTCCAAGACATCGGGATTAAAGACAGAGTAGCATTTGTGCTGTGGGCAAAGAAATTTATTAACAAACATCAACTAATGAAAGTGGTGCAGGATAAGGAGAATACAATGTCTTCGAAGATAAAGGATTTTAGGTTTGCTTTTAAATATCTATTTGACGATGGTCTCCCTTCGTTTTGGGATGACGAAGGAAGGTTATTTTCCCAGGAGCAATATCACAGTTTATTAGTATAGAATTGCATGGACCATTCCAAGTTTGAAGATTTAGTTAAAGGGTTGACAGGAAAGATCATTGTAGAAAAATTGACAGAGGACTTTGAGATATCGGAGAAGTTTTTAATTATTAAGAAAGGGTTGCCTGCCATGTCTTATGAAGCTTATGTGGATTTGGAGGTGTCCATTAGAGAGATGACATAATACGACACCCCAGATGCAGAACAATGGAAGATCGTGGAGAAATTCAGAAAGACCAAGTACTTACTTCATTCGTGAAGACAGGTGTTGTAGTTCGTGAAGCTGTTTGTTTAGGATACCTTTATTAATTTTGCACATTGATCTAGGGACTAAACATTAGTCTCATCAAATATTAATCAACAAATAACTCATGAAATGGTGTAATCGGTCTACAGAATGAGTAGTCGCTCTGTAAAATCAAATGAAAGAATTGATAATAAAATACAATGTCATGCTACAAGCATGAATGAATGAGAAATTCAAATCCTCAAGGAGGTCATCCAAATTGAATGAGCGATTCTAGCTTAACTGAATGTAAGCCATAGTCAACACTCCAGTTAACCACTAATAAAAACCCTAATTGACTCAACTGAGCCCTAACTAAAGTCGGAGTGCAATAAATGATTGAGTCTCAACTGGAAGAGATCAGACACATGTCATAGCAAGCCAACCATCAAGTGCCAACGCTTCAATGACTCCAATGAACCCCGATGAGGTTAACTGAATTTGAACTAAACATCATAAGTTGGGGGAGGTGCCCCTGTTGACGCCAGTTCATTAATTAATCATTAAATAATCAATTAAATGAAAGGAGGCGCCTTCACTACCCTGTTAACTGATTGTAACCATTAGTTAGCAATTAGGTGCATTAATATCACTCAGATCACCCCCCGAGTGCTCCAGTTAGCCTCCTCCAATGTAGAAGAAGGCTAAGTTAGCCTCTTTGACTAAAGGTATGCATGGGTGTGACTGGATGATGTCAATTAATGCTCCACGATGTCAATTTATGTCAATAATACTTAGGATAGTGGTTTAACAAGGCCAATTTGACCAAAAAGAGTGTGTATGGTGGTAAATGTTTCCAAAAACCCCCTTTAAGCTATACTCAGGAGGAGTTAGAAAACACAAATGCATAAAAATTCTAGGGCCCCAGAAACTAAGGCCATAGGTCACCCTATACAATGTTGAAACTTAAACAATGCTCAAAACAAACTAAGTGAGGAAAAGAGGGAAAACCCAGTGGGAAAAATCCTCGCTCAAGCTGAACACTAAAAGTAGTCTGAATCACCCTGATGAACTCACCCCCAACTGTTGGGCTATAGGGCAGACCCGGGTTTTATACCATTAACTTCGCACCAACAAATAGACCCATAGTGTTGGCCCTTTCGGCAACAACCTGTGAACAGGTTGCAGTCTCACCCGAAACAACTATGGGGTGCCGCAGAACTAGGTTTCTGCAAGCAGAAAAGGGATATTACTGTACCTTTAGCCTTAACAATAAATATTTATACCAAACAGAGCTTCGATATTCACTTAATTAGCTTCGCAGTTAGATAAAAGACGTTTCTTGCTTAACCCTTAACTGGGAATTCACAGCGAAGTTAATATTAACAGTTATCTTACTTTATCAATTATCTACTTATCAATGCATAAAATAACACCATAACAGAAACAACACAAAAGAACCACAACACAAGATATAACATGGTTCACCCCCAGTGTAGGGGCTATGTCCACAAAACTGTGCTTTTATTCCACTTCTTACAAAACAACAGTTTTGATCTGTGCACTCAGCAGCAGATCCTCCCTTCAATTCTAACTACACACTTAGCTGCAGTTCCTTTCTTACAATCTCTAAGCTGCGCACTTAGCTGCAGTTCCTTTCCTTACAAAACCCTATGCACACACAGCTGCAGAGGTCATCCACGCACACAGCTGGGACTTGACCTTAAAACCCAAAAAATAGATCTATCTTCTTCGCATCAGATGATCCTCATTTCATTAGATGATCTTGACATATTTACATGAGTGTCTATTTATACAAGTGCACTATTACAAAATCACGGGCTTACACCCGAATTTTATGGGCAATTACAAAAAAGAGGGCTTTGGCTCAACCCCGACACCCCTAAGACTATTTTGAATTGCAACTCCACTTACAAGCTTCCACAAAAACCACGGAGTTACCAAAATTAGTGATCGTTAAGGTGTGCGCCCCAACAAGCTCCTAAGACTCACCAGTGTCCCGTCCCGGGACACTCTGCTGCTTGTCTGGTGGGAGAATCTTATTGATGAAGATAGTAAACTGTTTTCGACTGCTTGCTCCTTCTCTACTAGCTGCTTTTGCACTCTACCAAGTTCTGTAACCATCATCTTTAATTTTCCTTCCTTCCTGCTCCCTTATATGCCTGTCATCATCGTCATCCCTTCTGCTACTTCTACCACGGTCACAGCTTGCTTGATCCTTCATCCTTTCATCCTTAGCAGAATACCTATGTTTCTTATGCTGCTGACTTCCTTTGCAATATTTATGATGGTCATGGGAATCATTGGGCCTTCTAGATCTATCAGCGACTCCATCCCTCGAACTGCCTCCCGTTCATGTCCTATCGAACATTTGACCATCCACAACTTTGGGTCCTTAACAGATGGTACCCATGTGATTGCATGCCAATGTAGTTTTGCATAAGACAAACAACATGCCTCCATTATGTTGAGCCAGGACGATACATCTCGGGAACCTCCAAGGTTTTTCCTGAGGGTTAGTGCCTTTCTTCGTTCCATTTAAAGCGAACCTCTACCTTAAATTTCTTCCTGGTTGAACATGTCTACATAGGTGGATGCAGCACTAGGGGAGTTTAGATGCAAGTGGATTGCTGATAAAGTTTTGCAGACCTCTCTCCCTGAACTCTCGTAACAATTCCTGGACTTCGCGATCATTCGACATGGTCTTAACTGTAAACTCAAGAAAATGCATAATGCAGGAGTCGCAGGCCTGTGTGGCTTCTTATAGAATCCCACGACAAAATCTGCCATCATGGTGCATTAAGGTCACCAAATCTGATGGAGTAGTGGTAAATCCTGTTCACACGGTGCTGGATTTTCCCCAAAATCTCATCATTACAAGCAGTTAAGGCAGCTCACGTGCCGGCGCCACCAAATCTAGTTTGTCCCATCAGTCACATTTTAGGCTGCGACAGACCTTTCTTCTTCAACACAACCACTAACTTCAGCTGCTTTCCAATGAGTACCTTCGACACAATATTGACCTTTGACCCATCCTGACCCAAGCATCAACCGAACTTCGACCTTCGAACTTTGAAATACTTCATAGCTTTGAGAACAGCTTCATTATAGTCTAGTACCCAATTTCAACTGTGCTTGGTACTTAGACTCTCCTTCTTGTTGTTACTTCTGATTAGGGGGTCCAGGCTTGTCCCTATACTTATTTAATCTACTTCCATTCACCATGGAAGGTAAATTTTCTCCATTCAATTTAGCTAACTGTACTGCACCACTATCGGTAACTTCCTGAACTATGTATGGTCCTTTCCAATGTGTTTTGAATTTACCTGGGAACTTCATGAATTTACAGTCGTACAAGAGCACAAGATCACCAATCTGGAATTGCTTCTTCTTAATGTGTCTATCATGCCACGCTTTTTCTCTAGATTTCTGTACTTGATGCTGGAAACCTGCAATTAATATGTCTTCCTCTAGTTCTAGCATCTTTGCCAGCCTTTCTTTCAACATGGCTGGGTCATCCATCTCTATGAAGGCAAATATTCTAAGGCTAGGAACAATGTACTCCATGGGCATAACTGCTTCTTGTCCATAGACCAGCCTAAAAGGTGTATGGCCTGTCAACTTCTTGCAAGTGGTTCTATAAGCCCATAGTACTGCTGGAATTCTAAGATCCCAATCATTTCTGTTAACATTGCAAACCTTCGTCAGAGCATGCTCAAGGATCTTGTTAAAGGCTTCGATGGTTCCATTTGCTTGAGGATGGTAGGCAGTACTCTTCTGATGATATACTTGAAATTATTCAGTCAATGCTTCAATAGTATTATTTAGGAAATGTGATCCTTGATCACTCATAAGAACTCTAGGACACCCAAATCTTGACAAGATATTATCAAAGATGAACTTCGCAGCTGTAGCAGTGCTACAGTTCTTGACTGGCTAAGCTTCGGCCCAACGAGTAAGGTAATTAGTTGTTGTAATAATGTATCTTGCTCCATATTTCTTTGCGGGGGGATTGATTGGTCCTACAAAATCAATAGCCCATTTGTCAAATGCTTGTAAAGTTACCTGTGGAACCAAATGCATCTCATCCCTCCTGGATGGTTTTCCTGTCCTTTGACAGATATCGCAGCTGTGGCAATACTCTCTTGCATCCTTATGAATTGTAGGCCACCACAATCCTGATGTCAGAATCTTTTGAGCTGTAGCTTTTCTTGCATAATGACCTCCTACTACTCCCGAATGTGCCTCAGCCAAGATCAATGGCTTTTCGTGTTCTAGGACACATCTTCACAATATTTCATCTGGTCCCATCTTATATAACTGTCCTGCTATCAAGGTAAAGTCAGCTGCTCTGACCACCAGCTGCTTCTTCTGCTGTGTCATCATCTCAGGGGGTGGAAAACCTGTAGATAAGTACTGAACAACATCCTGAAAATAGTCATCAACCATCTGGATGGCAAAAAACTGGGCATCAGGAAGACCTTTGTCCAAGCTAGTGGGTTCTTCTCCTGACTCAAGCCTCGACAAGTGGTCAGGCCCTAGGTTAAGTCTTCCAGGCTTAACTATGATCTCAAAGTCATACTCCTGAAACAGAATCATCCATCTGCATATCCTTCCACCTAACACAGGCTTGTTAACCAAATACTTCAAAGCATAATGGTCAGTGAACATCTTAAAATGCGATCCTAACAGATAGTGTCGAAACTTCTGCAAGGCATAAACCATAGCTAGACCTTCTCGTTCTGTCGTAGTATAGTTCTTTTCTACTGTGGAAAATTTTCTACTTGCAAAAGAAATAGGGTGATCAATATTACCTTCACCTGACTGAGCCAATACTACACCTAAAGAAATGCAAGATGCATTGACATGAACATGAAACTCCTTATTCCAGTTAGGGAATACTAGGATAGGGGCAGCTACCATATTTTCTTTCAAAATATCCAAGCTTTCCTGACACTCAGGTGTCCATTCAAACTTAATATCTTTCTTCAATTGCTTTTCCATAGGGGCTGTAATCTGAGCATATCCTTTGATGAATTTCCTGTAATATCTAGTATTACCAAGTGTAGTGCGAAGTTGCTTAACAGACTTCGGAGGTGGCAGGTTCACAATGATGGCTATCTTCGCAGGATCCACCATCAATCCTTGTTTGCACACAATGTGACCTAGAAGAATTCCAAAAGGTGCACAAAAGATACACTTATTCAGGTTCAATGAAATATGATGCTGTCTACACTTATCCATCATAAGCCTTAAACTAGCTATATGATCTTTCAATAAGCCAAAGATAGTCCAATCATCAAAGTAAACTTCCAAGAACTTATGAATGAATTCCTTAAATTGCAGATATGACTACTCTGGAAAACATAGCAGGTGCATTCTTCAATCCAAAGGGCATAACTGTATACTGAAATGATCCCATTTCTGTAGTGAAGGTTGTTTTATGTCGATCCTCTGGAGAAATTCTGATCTGATGGTAACCTGAAAATCCATCAGTGAAAGAATACACTTCTTGACCTCCGACATTGTCTAAAACTTCATCTGTAAAGGGAGTAGGAAATGGATCATGTAAGCAGGCATCATTCAGCTTCCTGAGATCAACACAGATTCAGATTTCTCCCTTGGTCTTCTTTTCTTGTACCACCATGGGGCTGACCCATTCTGACTCTTTGACAGGCTCAATGATTCCTACTGCGAGCATCTTATCTAGCTCCACCCTGACTTTTTCTTTATACTTAGGGTTTAGCCTATAAGGGCGCTGCTTCATAGGCTTCACATCAAGTTTCAAAGGGATTTTTATCACTCCTATATCACCAAGGATACCTTTCATTTCTGAGAACTTCGTTGGGAATAGGTCCTGATACTCATGGAGAAGTTGGGTCACTTTGCTTACCTTTTCTTCATCCCAATAATCTCCAATAGTAGCATACTTGGGCATTTCTTCTGACCCAATGTTTACTTGCCTCGTCTTTAAGGGTTGAGTCACTTCTGGTGCTTCAACTGCTGGTCCATGTACTTCACAGTGTCCTTCTGACTCAGGAATGTTTATGTTGCATGGGTCATCATCCTCGTCAATTGCGAAGTTGTAGCATTCTACTGCATTAGCTTCTTGTTCTTTCCAATCAGGTTGGTACTCGGCTATTTCTTTACCATCAAACACCTTAGTGTGGATCAAGCTAACAGCTACGTCCAAAGCAGGAAAAACCTTATTAATAGAAAATGTCAGCACAAAACTATCAACAAGACTATCCCAACTTACAGTACCCTGGCGAAGCTCCACTTCTGCATACCAATTCTTCGCAACAGGTTCCAGGGTGTGCACGAACCAATGTACCCATTCTTTGCGAGGGACATGCTTCCATGCTTCATAACACTGTTCCAAATGTTCTTGAGGGCTAGTCTGACCATTAAACCTGCTTCGCACCTCCTAAGGTTGATCCACGAATCTAAGGCGAAGAAGCTTTTGACACGCTTCCCAACTCTGAATATAATTCTTATGACCATTCCACCATCTAGCAGCTGTGGCTCTAAATACTGAAATTAGAGTTTCCATTTTCTATGAATCATGTACCTGCTCTGAAAATTGCAAAATAAACTCTTCGGGGTCTGTCAAGCCATCAAAAATAGGTAAGACTCTTGTCTGTGAGCCAAGCCATCTGAGAGACTTGGTAATTCTTGCACACCGATTTCCATGTAGCTCATAAAGTCTATGCTGTCAATTCTCTAGGCCTTCATCTGAATCAGTCATGCAAGAACTATCACACTTCCAATCCATTATACCTTCAATAGTAGGGTTAACATAGTCTTCCTCTTTAGCTGTGATGTTGTAGATATGATCCAAAACATCCTGATCCTCATCTCTGACTGGCTCTGTGTACCTTTCTCCTTGAGAAGGGTCCAAGGGGACTCTGAATCTCAAGCCTTTTCCTTCAAAAGTCATCTATCTGTTCTTAAGATTGATTACTGTAGAATTCTCTATTTCCCATTCAATTCCTAGCAAGGCTGGATAGGGGTTTCTATCATCAATTATCTCAATGACTTCAAAATCTGCTAAGGTACTGACTCCATCAATGTCTATTGGGACGCTAGAGAACCAGGTTTCTGGAAGCAGAAGAGGGATATTACTGTACCTTTAGCCTTAACAATAAATATTTGTACCAAACAGAGCTTCGATATTCACTTAATTAGCTTCGTAGTTAGATAAAAGATGTTTCTTGCTTAACCTTTAACTGGGAATTCACAGCGAAGTTAATATTAACAGTTATCTTAATTTATCAATTATCTACTTATCAATGCATAAAATAACACCATAACAGAAACAACACAAAAGAACCACAACACAAGATATAACGTGGTTCACCCCAAGTGTAGGGGCTACGTCCACAAAACTGCGCTTTTATTCCACTTCTTACAAAACAACAGTTCTAATCTGCGCACTCAACAGCAGATCCGCCCTTCAAGTCTAACTGCGCACTTAGTTGTAGTTCCTTTCCTTACAAAACCCTCTGCGCACACAGCTGCAGAGGTTGTCCACTCACACAGCTGGTACTTGACCTTAAAACCCAAAAAATAGATCTATCTTCTTCGCATCAGATGATCCTCATTTCATTAGATGATCTTGACATATTTACATGAGTGCCTATTTATACAAGTGCACTATTACAAAATCATGGGCTTACACCCGAATTTTATGGGAAATTACAAAAAAGAGGGCTTTGACTCAACCCCAACACCCCTAAGACTATTTTGAGTCACAACTTCACTTACAAGCTTCCACAAAAACCGCGGAGTTACCAAAATTAGTGACCGTTAAGGTGCACGCCCCAACATCAACAGTGAACGGAGGTAAGTGAACTTCTTTTTTGAAAAGCTCTTGGTGAAGATGTCTGCAATCTACTCATCAGTCGGGCAGTATTGCAGAATGATGGTCCTCTCATGCACTAGCTTCCTAATGTAGTGCATGTGGATCTCTACATGCTTGGTCCTCTGCCTGGTAACTAGATATGTGGAAATATTAATAGCACTTTTATTGTCACAAAAGAGCAGAGTGGACAAAGTACTACCAAGATCAAACTCTGAAAGAATGCATTGCAACCAAATTGCTTGGATGCAAGAATTCACCGCTCCTCGATACTCTGTCTCTGCTGAAGATAGTGCTATTGCAGCCTAATTTTTTCTTGACCAGCAAATGGGGCCACCACCAAACATGAATACATATCCAGAAGTAGAATTTAGATCAATAGAATGACCTGCCCAATCGGAATCTGTGTATACAACCAACTCTAGCTCGGAGTCTGCAGCATAGTGAATGCCGTAGGTCCTGGCTCCCTGAATATACTAGAGGATCCTCTTGGCTACCTTCCAATGAAGGTCATGAGGCTGCTGCATGTATCTTGATACAACATTCATGGAATAACAAATATCAAGCCGAGAATGTGTCAAGTACAACAAGCTACCAATCAGCTGTCGATAGATAGTGCAGTCCATGGGAGGTGTGCTTTTTCCTTCTTCAAGGCTGATCCCTGAAAGGAAAGGGAATGGTGCAGGACTAAAATCAGCCATGTTAAACTTGACTAATAGGTCATGTATTTGGACTGAGTGACCATAATCCCATCAGAATTTTGCTCAATTTCGAGCACCAAAAATTATTTTAGAAGCTCCAAATCACTCATTTCAAAGGCATTGTGGAGAGCAGTTTTGATGGCTGAAATGGAGGCAATTGTGCTACCTGTGATCAGTAATTCATCAAAATATAAAAAAATGATAATTATATGACCATTAGACTACTGTAAATACACATTTGGATCTGATATACATCTTTGAAAGTTTTGCGAGAGAAGAAAGGCTTGCATCTTGGAATACCACTCTCTTGGGACCTGTTTTAACCCGTATAGTGACTTCTTTAGCTTGCAAACCAAAGATGGATCAGTGATGTAGCCCTCAGGTTGCTTCATGTATATCTACTCATGAATATCTCCATGTAGAAATGCTGACTTAACATCCATGTGATGCACTTCCCGGTGCTTGGATGCTGAAATTGCCAAAACAAGGCTGATGGAGTCCATTTTTGCAACCGGTGCAAAGGTCTCATGGTAGTCCACACCTTGGACCTGAGAGAAAAATTTTGCCACTAGCCTTGCCTTATATTTTTAGTTCCTTCCATCAGCATCAAACTTGGTTCGAAACACCCACTTGCATTAAACCAATTTCCTTCCCGGAGGAAGAGAAACTAGCTCCCAAGTAGTATTTTTTTGAAGAGAAATCATCTCTTCATCCATGGCAACTTGCCATCTCGGATCCTTCCGAGCATGATAGTAGGATTTTAGATCTGAAATAATCATCAAATAGCAAGTTTCATACAGCAAATTATCAGGACAAGAGAGCGCAATACTTTCTCTTTGGAAATCAGACCGGGTTCTCCTTGGATCATTTGGATTTCCAATGTTGTCTCCTGCAGAGGAGAGTGTCTGTTGGGCCCATGTAGGAAGATGATTTTGCACTTCAGGTTCTAATTCAGCATCTGATTATTGTTGCACACTGATATCAGAAATAATAGCATCCAAATAAGGGTCATCACCCCCAATTTCATCATCCAAATATTCAATAGAGTAGGAAGAAAATTCAACAGTTTTCTCCTTCACTAGTTCCACCTCCTGAAGAGGATCATCGAACTTGAAACTTCTCTCGATGATGATATGTTTGGTATTGATATATATCAGATTGAAACCTTTAGATTCATCAATATACCTAATAAATAGACATTCTATGCTTTGCAGTTGTAAATCCCTTCTTTTATCGCGCAGAATCCGGGTCCATGCAGTGGACCCAAACACCCGCAGGTTCGACACATCCGAATTGTGTCAGAAGTATGCTTCGAAAGGGGTATTCCCTTTCACAGATGAGTGTGGCACCCTGTTCTAAATGTATTCTACAGCATGCATGGCCTCATCCCACAAATTTGCAGCAATCTTCTTGGATTCCAACATACAGGTGGTCATCTCCTTAAGAGACCAAATCTTCCTTTATGCTACTCCGTTCTGCTGGGGAGTGTAGGGAATTGAATTTTGGACCTGAATACCACTTTGGGAGCATATGTGAAGCAAATAATTACTGTCATACTCCCCTCCATTATCATATCTAAAGATATTGATCTTAAGCGTAGAGGCATTTTCGATCAAGGCCTTCAATTCAAATTTTTTTTCACATACTTCAGACTTCTTTTTGAGAAAGAAGACCAATGTGTACCTTAAAAAATAATCAATAAAAGTAATAATATACCTTGATCCATTCATGGAAGTGATAGGAATCAGAACACTGATATCATAATGTATCAGCCCCAATATGCATGTAGCTCGGTTTGCCTTCCCCCGATCAAACTTGTGCTCATGGTGTTTTCCAATCACACAGCCCTTGTAAATTCTCGTGGTTGCCTTGATGACCGGGAGGCCTTCAACCATGGAGTTTTTTCTATAATTGCTGCAAATATTTGAAATTAATATGGCCAAACCTCTCTTGCCACATCCTACTAACCTCATTTCCATGAGTTAGCAGAGCGGCGGGCTTTGCATCCGCAACAAAGTGAGAGAACTCATACGCTTTTGCCTGATGGTTTGCAAGGCCTTTAGCAATGAGTGTTTCAGATGCAATTTCTATTATCTCAACATCATTTGGGATTAAATAAACTCTCTTAGGCACTCCTGTATGTGTCATCTGATAGAAACTAAGGAGATTTGACGCCAGAGACGGTACATACAAAACATTTGAAAAAAAGCCATTTTCAAGATCAACAGTACCTTGTCCTTCTGAAATGATGATGGAGACATCTCCCATGTGGATGGGGATGTATTTGCTGGTCTCCAAGGATGAAAAGGAGTCTCTTTCAGCCATCATGTGGTTCAAAGCTCCAGAATCAATCAAGAGTGCTTTGGACTTTGAAGTGCTTGCCATGAGGGCATGAACTTTTTCATGCTGTGGCTCCCGATCTTCCTGATCTCTCCTTCGAAAGCTCTCCCAAAAATTGATGTAATTTCTCTAAAGGAGAGAGGTTGCTTCATCAAGATTCTTCTTCATGTAGGCATGTTCAGGGTGGAATCCCTTCCCATAATAAGAACACTTGACTTTTTCCTTGCCATGGTGCCCTTTTCCTTTGTTCTTCCTTGAGCCGGAAGACTCATCATGCTGTTGATTTTCAACTCTAGGTTTAGGAGCATCAAATTTAGTTTTTGGGTTCTTCTACTACTTTCCTTTACCCTTCAGATATTTGGGCCCCGAGACATGGAGGGTTTGATCATGAGAATATCTGATGATCCCCATCTGGACAAGCTTGTCATGTTCACTTGTTAGGGACTCAATGAAGGCATTGAGTGTAGGCATCTTCCATCCAGGGGTTATGAGCTTCCCCACACGGAATGTAGAAACAAAAATTGAATAATCAGCCCCAATCTTAGAGAGTATGGTGAGGATGAGATGATCATCCTCTTTCTCCAATTTGCATTGCTTCAAGAGTAAAACAATATGCTTGAACTTTGTGAAAAAGTCATTCAGAGTCTCAAAATTGGAGGGCTGGAGAGACATTAATTCATTTTCGAGCTGGTAAACCCTCAAGTCATCATGATTTCCATATAGAGTTTCCAATTTGTCCCATATTTCTTTTGGAGTCTTCAATCCCGTAAGATGGAAAAGAAGATCGGGGGAAATAGAGAGGCACAAGAAACCGAAGGCTTTATCCTTCTTGTTCAAGAATCTTGATTTTTCTATGGCTGAACCGGGCTCATCTTCAGTGTCCATGGTGACTCTAAAGAGTCCTTTGGAGCGTAGTTGAATCTCCATATCACCTTTCCATGAGTGCAAATTGTATGGAGTCAAAAGATCTATTGAGGAGGCCATCTGGATCTGCTGGAGTGAATGCTTCACCTGTAGAAAACCTGAAAATCAAAATAGAAAGGGAAATGTAAGGTCGGACAGCCTGCACATTTTAGGATTTCATCACACCCAGCATATTCAATCAAGCAAGCTTGATCAAAAAGTTCTTTACTTGGGGTATTAAGTGGTAAGACTTGGCTTCTGGTGCAGTGCTGGATTTTTGAGCTATTGCTCAATTTTCATGCAAAAATTTGTCAAAAATATTGTTTTTGAGAGATAGAGCTTCCTCCCGCCGTGAGCTCTAATACCATATTAATCTTGCACATTGATCTAGGGACTAAACATCAATCTCATCAAATATTAATCAACAAATAACTCATGAAATGGTGTAATCGGTCTACAGAATGAGTAGCAGCTCTGTATAATCAGATGAAATAATTGATAATACAATACAATGTCATGCTACAAGCATGGATGAATGAGCAATTCAAATCCTCAAGGAGGTCATTTGAATTGAATGAGTTATTCTAGCTTAACTCAATGTAAGCCATAGTCAACACTCCAATTAACCACTGATCAAAACCCTAATTGACTCAACTGAGCCCTAACTGAAGTCGAAGTGTAATAAATGACTAAGTCTCAACTGAAAGAGATCAAACACATGTCATAGCAAGCCAACCATCAAGTGCCAGTGCTTCAATGACTCCAATGAACCCTGATGAGGTTAACTGAAGTTGAACTGAACATCAGAAGTTGGTGGAGGTGTCCCTGTTGACTCTAGTTCATTAATTAATCATTAAATAATCAATTAAATAAAAGGAGGTGCCTTCACGTCCCTGTTAACTGATTGTAACCATTTGTTAGCAATTAGGTGCATTAATATCACTCAAATCACCCCTGGAGTGCTCTAGTTAGCCTCCCCGAATGTAGGAGAAGGCTAAGTTAGCCTCCTTGACTGAAGGTAAGCGTGGGTGTGACTGGATGATGTCAATTAATGCTCCACTGATGTCAATTTATGTCAATAATACTTAGGATAGTGGTTTAACTAGGCCAATTTGACCAAAAAGAGTGTGTATGGTGGTAAATGTCTCCAACAA
The DNA here is from genome assembly GCA_001517045.1 of Pseudotsuga menziesii. Taxonomy (NCBI): domain Eukaryota; kingdom Viridiplantae; phylum Streptophyta; class Pinopsida; order Pinales; family Pinaceae; genus Pseudotsuga; species Pseudotsuga menziesii. Next base: position 69,976 of record LPNX010264603.1, read on the forward strand.
CCTTGTAGTCACTAAGTTTGTTATAATCAAACAATCTGTTGTTTGAATCAAAGCATGTAGTTTTTATTCCTAGTTATTAGGGATATGGTTAAAAAAAACTTTGATTAATAGATTATTTGGTTATCGATCTTCTTGGGAAGAAGCTATCTTTGTATATATTTGAATTTATTTGATGTATTGGGGGTTGGAACCCATATGTTTGGACTTATGTTTTTTGAGAACTTATGATTTTTGAATAAAATAACAGAGTCGAATGCTGGTTGATCTTCAAAGATTCCTGTGTCGTTTATGTTACAGTTCATGCCTTTTTTCCATGTGATTGTCTTCTAAGTCTTTACCTTCCATTATGTTTTCTTTCATATCTAAACGTAGTGTTTAATCGTTTCAGAATGCATACATGTTATGCTATGGCTATTGTTTCAAATATTTCACAAATATTTCTTCTAAAGTTGATATGGAATTCATTTTGTGATGCTCTATATTGATGGAATGTTCATGTTTCTCTCTTATCGCCTGAAAATCAATGAATGACTGTGACTGAATAATTATCTTGCCTTTGTTGGGATTCCATGTATGAAGCTTTGCATTATCTTTATCTGTTTTACTCCATTTCCCAATGGTTATATGTGTTGTTTCAACCATCTGCATAACTTAAATTATTGATTTCAATATCTGGCCTTGTTAAAATTTATATCTGAGAGATCCCTCTCCGGAAAGAAAAGCCAGTTTCTTTCCAAAGTGGTTTTTTTTGTTACCTTAAGATTACCTTTACAACCTTGGGTATATTTTGAGTGATAACAAATTGGCACCGTTGCCGGGGATGAAGGTGCAAATCAGACCTGGGAGGAACAACAAAGTTTATAAAGATCAAGAAAAGATTTATGTGGACAAACATGAATTTTTGTCAGTAAAGAAGGTTGTATATTTGCCCTGGCGATTCCAGTTTTAAAATTATTTCAAGATTTCAAAAGACATCTTGGCTTCGAAAAGACATACACGAGGTAATTTTGATACTGAAGTTTTATGAAGTTTGGAGGATATAGAAAAATTATTTAAGAAAAAAGACAGAAAAAATAGATATTTCTCTGTTTGGTGCATCATCTTCTCAATATTTTCATAACATTCTTGACAAAAGATGGGAAATTAATGTTGAAAAGGGTTTGTTGAAATCTAAATCTGAGTCTGATCTTAAAAATGTTGAATTCAACCCTCGTAGATTAGAGTATTTTTTACTTGATTCCCTTTGGAGAGATCTTCAACAGTCTGCAAAGGTTGAAGAAGCACCTATTGTTCAAAACATTCAAAATTTCTCAGTCCCTCCAAAGCCACCTAGACCAATGGTAGCCATATTTGCTCATTTACGTTTACCTGCTGTATTGCATGATCTTGCCCAAAATTATTCTTGGAGAATTTCTTTATTTGATGGAGAAGGAGGCATAGCAGCAAAGCAACATGTAGCTAAATTTGAAGATTTTGTTGACTTGGAGGAAGTCGATTATGCGGATGTTAAAATGCGGTTGTTTTCTCAAAGATTATCAGGGGAAGCGAAGAAATGGTTCAAAGATTTTCCACCTGCATCTATCCTTACCTTTCAAGCTTTCCAGAATGCATTTCTAGAAAGGTGGGATGATAAACAAAGCCCTTTGCAGCTTTTGTCCCAAGACAATAGTCTCAAGAAAGGAGGTTTTGAATCTGTTCATGAATTTTCAAGCAGATTTATGAGAGTTTATAATTCCATTCCAGAAGATATAAAACCTTCTGCAACTGCTACTAAACTTCATTATGCTAGGGTCTTTGATAATGACTTTGCATTTTCATTAAGGGAGAGAAAGTCAACGAGTCTTGCTACCATGTTCACATATGCTTTAGAAGTGGAAGCCAATATGATGGTGAGTGGAAAAATGAAACAAGAGAAGAAAATATGCATTCTACTTCTTCTTCTACTACTGATATTAAATTTAAAATGATGTTGAAAACAATGGAGAAGTTAATGGATAGAATGACTATGGACAATAGATCATTCAATAGAGAACAAGCTGATTCTCAAATCAGAAATCCAAATTTTAGAAGGCCAAATCCTCCTATGCCTCCACAAAAAAGGCAAAGAGATATGAGAAACCCAAGGAATCAAGAAGAGAAATAGATTCGACTACCTTTCCCTGAGAATTATGTTGCAAATGAGGAAGATCCTGCTAAGAATGAAATTCATCTTTTTGGGGAATTAGATTAAGAGATATATCTTACTGAAGAAGAACATCACATGTTTACACAAGAAGGTGGAAATGAAGATTTTGAAAGGGAATCAAAGTAGTATCAGAGGGGTTATTTACATGTTATGGATAATGTACAAAGGAAGATCAGATTGAGAAACATAGAAGTTGTTGTAAATAAAGGGAGGCTAAATTCAAACCAGCCTTCTACCAGTTCATTAAATATAGAAAGAGGAAAGGAAATACAAAAATATCCTATTGTAAATAAAGAAGTTGAGAATAAAATAGAAAAAAAAAAGGAACAAAACAAGTGGCACCAATAGATGTAGAGAAAGTTAATTCTATTTTCAATTTGCAGAATGAACTTTCCAAGCTGAAAATATCTGTTCCTTTTAATGATTTGTTGAGGAACAATGAGTACAGGGATGGTTAAAGGTCAAGGAGAATTTCAATCAGACATTTTAGAGTTAACAGATGATAATCCTACTATTTCATTGGGGCCAAAAGTTGAAAGTATAGATGATGAAGAAGTTCCTCCTTTTTATTTTAGTTTGAATGTGCATTATATGGTGGTACATAATGCAATGTTAGATTCAAGTGCATCACATAATTTAATGCCAAAAGGAGTAGTTGAAATTTTGGGACCAGAAGTGACAAGACCCTATAAAGATTTGTATTCCTTTGATTCTAAGAGGGTGAAGTGTCTTGGTCTAATTAAAGATATGGTAGTGAATTTAAATAAATTTCCAACTAAAACAATAGTATTGGATGTTGTAGTGGAAAACATTCCACTAAAGTTTGGAATATTGTTTGAAGGTCTTGGACTTCAAAGTTAAAAGGTAGTTTACAAATGGACATGTCATACGCTACTATTCTTGTCTAAGATGGAAGTAGGAGGTTGTATAGTGAGAAAAGAACTCCTTATGTAGTAAGTAGTCAAGATAGACCTGATATTCATCATATATATGGTGTCAATACTGATTTGGGTTCTTCTATTTTCTTTAATGATACTGTCCTATGTGATTTGGAATGTACATTGGAAATGAAATTTGAAAAGAATGAAGAGGGAGAAAAGGAACAAAATGCTTTGGAAAAGAAACAGAAAAGAGATGGTTTGTGGACTATGTATTTTGATGGGTCTGTGGCAAAGGTTGGTGCTAATGCTGGTGTATATATAATTTCTCCTATCAGGGATTTTAAAGCTTTATCATATAAGTTAACATTTGAATGCATAAATAATGTGGCTGAATATGAAGCTTTGTTACTTGGGTTGCATGCATTGAAAGATCTGGGAGCACAAAGGATAAAAGTTTTGGGAGATTCAGAGCTTGTGATAAACCAGGTGAATGACAGTTATTAAACCAGACATCCCTGGATGAGAAATTATAGAAATGAAGTATGGGATATGTTTGGTAACTATTTTACAGAACATACAATTAAGGTGGTTCCTAGATATGAGAATACAGTGGTTGATTCTTTGGCGGTTGTTGCTGGTAAATTTAAAACCCTAAGTGTTGTTCAAAAGGAATATCAAGTGGATATTGTAAATAGACCATCTATACCTGATAATTCTAAATATTGGAAGGTATTTGAGGATGATATGCAGATAAAAAGATTCTTGGAATTGTCAGGAGAGTTTGTAAACACTCATATTGATGTTGAAAATGATAACTGTGAAAATTTCCAAGATGCTGAAGAAAGCGAAGAAGAAAAGATTAGTACTAAAAAATTGAAGGGAACTTTAGGAGGAAAGGATATCATTCAATTGAAAAGTAATTTTATACCAAGAGGTTTGATCCATTTAGAGAAAATTTTTGATCGGAATGATGTTGCTAAAGATCCGAAAGTGAAACCTGCTGATAATGCTATTGAAGATAGAAATATTGGTACTAAAGAGAATCCAAATATTGTGAAGCTGTCTAAAAACTTGCCTGCAAAAGAAAAAGAAGAATATGTGAATTTGATGAAAAAGTATATAGATGTATTTTCCTGGATTTATGAAGACCTTAAGGAATATGATAATTCAATAATACAACATACTATTCCAATCAAACTTGGAGAAAAACCTTTCAGACAGAAGCTCAGAAGAATAAATCCAAAGCTATTATCAGTTATTGAGAAGGAAATTAAAAAATTATTTGATGCCAAAATTATTGTGACTTTAAGATTCTCAATATGGGTTGCTAATTTGGTTCCTGTTAGAAAGAAAAATGGAGAAATAAGGCTTTTCATAGATTTCAGGAATTTGAATAAGGTCTCTATGAAATATAATTATCCTTTGCCGAAGATGGATCATATTTTGCAAAAAGTGGTCAGAGCAGAAAGAATTTCAATGATGGATGTCTTTTCAGGATACAATCAAATTAAGGTGTTACCTGAAGATCAAGAGAAGATTGCTTTCACCACACCATGGGGCACTTTTATGTATGTAAAAATGCCTTTTGGTTTGATGAATGCAAGGGCTACCTTCCAGCGTGTCATGGATATTTATTTTGCAGGAGAAATAGGCAAATTTGTGGTAATTTATATGGATGACATCATAGTTTATTCGAGGTCTGATAGAGAGCATATTCATCATTTGGAAAAAAAATTCATAAAATGCAAAAAATTTGGTATATCATTGAATCCAAAAAAATCAAATTTTGCATTGGAAGAGGGAAAGTTGTTGGGCCACATAATTTCAAAGGATGGAATAAAGATTGATCTTGATAGAGTCAGTGCAACTTTGATGGTAGGAGAACCAAGAAGCAAAAAAGAAATACAATCATTCTTGGGACAGGTAAATTTTTTGAGAAGGTTCATTCCCAGTTTTGCTGAAATATTAATGAATATCACAAATATGTTAAAAAAGGGTTATGAAATAAAATGGACAGCGGAGGCTAAGAAATCTTTTAAAGAAATAAAACAAGCTATTTCGGAGGTTCCTGTGTTGGTGAGTCCAAACTTCACTAAAGATTTCTTAATATTTTCATATGCTTCAGAACATACTATTGCTGCAGTTTTGTTATAGAAGAATAATGAGAACATGGAACAACCTATAGCCTTTTTCAGTAAGATGTTGAGAGATGGGGAATTAAAATATGATATTATGGAGAAGAAAGCATATGTTTTGGTTAAAGCATTGAAAGATTTCAGGGTGTATATTCTTCATTCACATATAATTTCTCATGTTCCAACTAGTGCAGTAAAAGGGATTCTCACACAGCCTGACCCAGAAGGAAGAAGAGGGAAATGGATAGCAACATTACTCGAGTATGACATAGAGATTATACCTACCAAGTTGATTAAAGGGCAAGGGCTGGAAAAAATGTTATAAGATTCAAATTGTGAATCTTTACAGCTCAAGTTCTTATCTATTCAATCTCATTAGTTGGATACAGGGGTGGAGGTAATGATTGACTTCGCTACATCTCCATGGTATTCTGATATTGTTCATGTTCTTCAAAATTTACAAGCTCTTGCAGGATTAAGTAAAACAAGAGCAAGATCAGTGAAGTTGAAAGCTGCTAAGTTTTGTATTTTAAATCAATACCTTTATTGGAAAGATCCTGGAGGTGTGTTACTTAATTTCCTTTTAGAAAATGAATCCAAGCACACAGTAAAATAATTCCATAAAGGATATTGTGGAGGACATCATTCTTGGAAGGTGACAACAAACAAAATTTTGAGAGCAGGTTTTTATTGGCCATCATTGTTTTTAGACATATACAAAGAAACTAGCACATGTCATCAATGGAAGATTTTTTGCGGTAAAAGAAAGGTAATTACCCTCCCTCTTTATCCAATAACACTAGAAGCTCCTTTTCAGCAGTGGGGTTTGGATTTCATTGGAGAAATAAACCCAAATTCTTCAGGACAACATAAATGGATTCTGACAGCCACAGATTATTTCACAAAATGGATTGAAGAAATACCTACCAGGAGAGCTACTGAGACAGTAATTATGGATTTTCTTGAATAAAATATATTGGCTAGGTTTGGGTGCCCTAGAAGAATAGTGACTGATAATGTAGCAACTTTTAAATCCAAAAGGATGATTAATTTTTGTCATAAATATCATATCAGCTTAAATCATTCAACTGCTTACTACCCATAGGGAAATGGATTGGTCGAGTCTTCTATTAAGAGCCTGGTAAGGATTATTAAGAATTTGTTAGAATATAACAAGAGAGCTTGGCACACCAAGCTTAAGTATGATTTATGGGCTGACATAATTAGCACCAAAAGAGTGATTGGAATGTCTCCTTTTCAATTGGTATATGGAACCGAATTCATTTTTCCAGCATCATTGGGTGTTTCAGTTATGAAATATCTTCAGGAGCAACAAGAAGAACCAAACCACATGTAGAGAAGAATAAACCAAATCATTGAATTAGAAGAGCAAATGAATAAAGCTTATGATAAAGTGTAGATACACTAGGAAAAAATGAAAAATACTTTTGATAGAAGGGTGAAAGAAGAACAGTTCCAAATTGATGACCTGGTGTTAAATTGGGATGTTCCTAAGGAAGATAAACATGGAAAATTTGACCACATGTGAGTAGGTCCTTATGTTATTGCAGGTCACAGAGGGGAAAATGCATTTATTCTGGAATATCCAAATGGGGTTTCGTTGGAAAGTAACGCTGTCAATGGAATATTTTTGAAGCATTACCTGTCCTAAGGTGGAGGGTAAAATTTGTACCATAATTTGTAAATATTTATTTTCTTGAAAGCAGTACAAATGGTGAACCGAATATTTTTGAAGCTCGGAGTGAAGGCCCTAAGATTTAGGAGGTTAGCCATTCTTCTTTATTTAGAAAAGATATATTAGAGAAAAAGTAAAAAGTTTGGAGGTTTGGATACAAAGGTTAGATACAGGCACCTGGTATACGAGTTCTTTGATACCTCACAGGGAGGATATCATCCCCAGTTGGAGCCAATTGTTAACACCTCTATGTTGAACAGTTGAGGAAGGAGTGTGATCGAGAAATGATAAAAGATACATAAAATTGACAAAGTTTGATAGTCTTTATTCCATTATTAAAATGTGCATTTTGGTTAATTCATTACACAATCTAAAGGTGTAAATTTATGAGTGTGAAAATCTACGATTGAAAATGAATCTGCCGGGAAAAGTTGCCGAGGAGATAAATTTTGGTGGAGAAGCGAAAGTGGTTAATGATACAACAAGATCAACGGTTAAGGAATAAATTAAATAAAATATACGATCATGAGGAAGCCCGCGAGGTGAAGATGCACGCCGGGAAAAATGAGAAATGCTGGCGGAATATGTAAAAGCATATTTTAATCCAACGGTTCAAACAAAAAGTGCAATATTATCAATGATCGTTATTTATTCCGGAGTGTGAAGCTATGAGATGATTAAAAAGGATAAGTGGTAGCGATATTTAAACCGCTTGCCACGTGGTGACTTTTGGTGAGTTCCGCTGAGGAAAACAGTAAAGGAAAAACCACTTGGTAAGGGCCCCGAAATAGTCCATTGTATAAAAAGTGAAGTTGACCTAGGTAAAAGTCATTTAAATTGCATGCTATGGGTGAAAGAGAAGTGGACAGTGCGCCATCTTTTCCAAAGTCAACTTCTACGTATCCACAGTTACAGGTAAGCCTTGAAACATTAAAACTTTGTTCGAAGAATTGTCGCCATTATTTATTATGGAGAAGGAACATGGTTTAGGAATATTATGCAGAGTCTTGGATGAGAGAGAAGAGGTTTTTGTTGATAGGGAAAGGAATGTATGTGACCCTGTTCTGTCAATTGGTAGTGTATCAGTTTCAAAGGAGCATTTGTGGCAGTATAATTCGCAAGGGAATGATATCCTGAATGTCTGCAGTTCTTTCTCATATTATTTTGCTATTGAACAAACCCTACCTTTTCCCGAATTTGTGGAGTAGTGTGCAAATAGTTATTCTTCCTTCGAAAGAGTTATTATGAGCCATATCACGTCAAAAATACTTTGTAAAGTTGATGAAAAAATTCTTTGTGGGATATTGAGTCTGCCTGATAATTTCTCTGATAGCTGTGAGTCTTTGAATGAGCAAGTCTTAATCGAAATGTATAAAAAGTGTAGAACTGAAGTCAAATGCCAATTTTTATCCAGTATTCTGAAAGATGGTCAGTCGTTAGAAGGTCTTTTTTTGTCATACAATGTTAATATTTTAAAGAAGGAAGTACAGTTGGTCATGTCATTGGTCAGTCAAATTTTGGGTTTGGATCATGATATTCATATCAGTGAAGTCATATTAGGTTTCTTACTGAGTATAGGTTCAATTGAACCTGAGTCCCATTTAATATGTTGTTTTAACCTTGATGAGTATATGGCTGAGGTTATTCATGCCCAGTTGGTCTAATTCCCTAAATTCAGGTTCTTTAGATATCAGTCATATTCACTGAACATGCTGTTGTGTTCTAATGTGTCGGAATTGCAGTTCTTGTCCACCATTTTCTCTCCGGATCTCCCAAAACAAATTAACATGTTTGAGTTTGTAAATACAATCATGGCCGAGATTTATAAATTGTTGTTTGATGATGTATTACCAAGGGTGTTAGAATAAATGAGACTTATGCTACAGTCTTCCTCAAAAGACAAAACATGAGATTGGTTCCTATATAAATATTTTATTGTTCTGAGAGTGTATGGGTTCACTGGGGAACCATACAAGTTACCTGTTTTTTTGAATCCGAGAATATTCACACTTGAGTTTATGAGACAGAGGTTATGTGCATAAGAAGAACATTTTGGGGCATTTAAAAAGTCTTCCAATGTTAAATTTCCTCTCAAACTTGGTCCATTTATTTTCCAAAATAAAAGTGCCTTGTTGGTCATAGAGAAGTTGTTAGAAGTTATGGATTTTCAGAAGGAGCAAAGAATAAATTATGATCCACATCACATTATTTCTTAGAGGAAGTAGGTAAACAAAAATAAACCATTTTATCATCAAACTATTGAAGGCTTAGATAAAATAGCCAATTTGGAATATTTTGAAGAAAATTCAGAAGTTGATGAAGACAGGAGCAACAAATTGACTGCAGTGGCTCAAACGCCTGATAATCCCAGCATTTTGAATAAGAGGAGTCTTTCTGAAACTGATGGCATGGATGTGGATTAAAATATTTCTCATAAAAAGGTCAAAACACACTCTCAAGGTGAGATAAATTTAGTATCATGTTATGCTAATAAACAAATGCAATCATCAAAGCAAACTAAGAATCTGCTTCCTCGAGTTAGAAATTTAATCAATCAAAAGACTTCATTGATTTATAATCCAGATGCAGAGAGGAATACCCTGAATTTCTTCGTGTTTAGGGACAAGAAAGTGTCTGAAATGGAGGTGAAGTTAGACAAAATCAGTGTCCCTGATAAGATACAACTCCATAAACAGACTAGAGATGTTATTTACTCTGATTTGTTACATGATATTATGAAAATTAATAAATTACAGTCCCTTGTAGATAAGATAGAGGTTCAATTGAAGCATGAAAAGGTGCAAAATAAAGCAAATTTGATTCAAATTAAAAAAGTTGCAGAGAGATGATGTAAGCTTAGGGACCGAACCGGGTAATATGCAGGCGACCAAAAAGCTTATAGAGGAGAAGGAAAATACCATTCAAGTATTGAATAAGAAGCTTAAAGTCCTCAGTCCTTAGAATTATTTACACTTCAGGAGGAAAAAGAGAAAATTTATCAAGAGATGATGGACTACAAAGGAAAATCATTGAAGCTGCAAAAAGAGAAAAACAAGTGGGAAGTAGAAAGAACCGAATTAATGGCTCAAATTTCGAAGTTGAAAAAGGATCAGAATGATGAAAAATAAATTATGGAAGAATTGATGAGTCAAACTCCTGTTGACACTGATTTACCCCTTAAATATTGAAATACCATTAAATGAATTTTCTGCAGATGATCTATTAGTTCCTATGTTACAGGTAAGTCTGAAGGAGGTGGAGATTAAAGAATTAAAGGAGGAAAATGAAAAAATCAAATTAGAATTGGCTAGGAGCATCGAGGAGAAGAATAAAACATTGAACGATAAAAGCCAATTGTAGAAAAAGTGCAATGAGTTAAAAGAAAGAAGTACAGGAAGAGCTCCTCTACAAGGAGCTAAACATTTAATTTGGGATACATTGTCTATGGAAATCACCAAGTTTAGGCATTATTTAAATTTTATTGATGATGAGAGTGCACTAGTCAATTTAGCTACTCAAAGATTGAAGTTGGCCAATGAGACCATGGAAAAGAAACCTTTGAATACTGCTAACAACGCTTTAAATTTCTTAAATTCTTTAACATATCAGAATTTGGAGGACATCGGGATTAAGGATAGAGTAGCAATTGTGCTATGGGCAAAGAAGTTTATTAACAAACATCAACTCATGGAAGTGGTGCAGGATAAGGCGAATACAATGTGTTCGCAGATAAAGGATTTTAGGTTTTCTTTTAAACATCTATTTGATAATGGTATCCCTTATTTTTGGGACGACGAAGGAAGGTTATTTTCCCAGGAGCAATATCACAGTTTATTAGTACATAATCGCATGGACCATTCCAAGTTTGAAGATTTAGTTAAAGGGTTGACAAGAAAGATCATTGTAGAAAAATTGGCAGAGGACTTTGAGATATTAGAGAAGTTTTTAATTATTAAGAAAGGATTGCCTACAGTGTCTTATGAAGATTATGTGGATTTGGAGGTTTCCATTAGAGAGATGAAAAAATACGACACCCCAAATGCGGAACAATGGAAGATTGTGGAGAAATTCGGAAAGACCAAGGACATACTTCATTCGTGAAGACAGGTGTTGCAGTGCATGAAGCTGTTTGTTCGGGATACCTTGTAGTCACTAAGTTTATTATAATCAAACAATCTGTTGTTTGAATCAAAGCATGTAGTTTTATTCCTAGTTATTAGGGATATGGTTACAAAAAAGTTTGATTAACAGATTATTTGGTTATTGATCTTCTTGGGAAGAAACTATCTTTGTATATATTTGAATTTATTTGATGTATTGGGGGTTGGAACCCATATGTTTGGACATATGTTTTTTGAATAAAATAACAGAGCCGAATGCTAGTTGATATTCAAAGATTCCTGTGTTGTTTATTTTACAGTCTGTGCCTTCTTTCCATGTGATTGTTTTCTAAGTCTTTACCTTCCATTATGTTTTCGTTCATATCTAAACGTAGTGTTTAGTAGTTTTAGAATTCATACATGTTATGCTTTGGCTATTGTTTTAGATATTTCACAAATATTTCTTCTAAAGTTGATATGGAATTCATCTTGTGATGCTCTATATTGATGGACTGTTCATGTTTCTCTCTTATCGCCTGAAAATCAATGAATGGTTGTGACTGGATGATTATATTGCCTTTGTTGGGGTTCCGTGTATGAAGCTCTGCATTATCTTTATCTGTTTGACTCCATTGCCCAATGGTTATATGTGTTGTTTCAACCATCTACGTAACTTAAATTATTGATTTCAATATCTGGCCTTGTTAAAATTTATATCTGAGAGATCCCTCTCCGGAAAGAAAAGCCAGTTTCTTTCCAAAGTGGTTTTTTCTATTACCTTAAGATTACCTTTACAACCTTGGGTATATTTTGAGTGATAATAGGATGTATGGAGCCTTTGATCCTCCATAAATATAAAAATAAGTGGCTCCTTTAGTTAGATACCAACATCCAAATTGGGTTACCATATCTATGGCAATATATAACATGCATTTGGTGGGAGATCCATGTATGATAGTGTACAAGGGCCTAATAAACTCTTCACAAATATGCTTATAGTAGCTAAACTACTTTTGGGCCCACAAAACTTGGAAATATATGTGTATAGGTGTCTATGTGGGGTTCCAAATCCATCCCATGTCGAGGAAGTTGAGGAGAGTGCAAACACATCCAATAAATATGACAACATATGGAAGTTGGAATGTTGCACGAGAAGACCATACTGAGCATTCTGCACTGCTTCTTCCATGTTAGAGATGATAACTACCAAGTTGAACCTTGTGGCATGCACTATGACATAGCATAGTAGAGGATTCCACTCCAATTTGGAGTGTAGTGCATATTCTATCCCATACAATCTACATAAATAGGGTTTCTTTAACCACTTTGTTTCATAGACCCCACCTTCTCTATGTTAGAACTATTTGTTTGGATTCCATTCTTTCTTAATGAAAGTTGTATAATCAAGTTTTAAAAATTGAACCCATTCACTCATCATGTTGACCTCGACTATTCTAAACTTATAGGATTTTTCCAAAGTGGATGGTTGGAAGGAAGAAATGCCCTCACTTGCCACATTATTGAGGATACTCCTTATGGAATCAATATGAGGTATCAACCATCCCACCTATTGTACACATGGGAACACTTTTGAATTCACTGCTACCTTATGTAACCTAGAACACTTGATATTTTGATATATCAAGATTTCTTCTATATTATCCAATTGATACTCTTCTGCATTGAAAAAGTCATACATTTCTCCGCATTTGTATCCTGGTTCCTCCCCAATGGTGATTTTGGTTCCATCATATTGAATCTGTAACATAACATCTTCTTCCATTTCGTCACTAGAAGATACTTCAGTTGCATGGCCTTAGATTGTTGTTTGGTTTTTTGTTGCAACATCAAGTATTCTTGAGCCATGATAAACAATATCACTTTCCATGTGAAACAAGTTATGATACTATGACATGTAAGCATAAAAATATCCAAGAAATTAAATTGGTTCAAGAAAGAACTCATTTTGAAATTTCCCCCCATATTTTTTTTAATGGTTATTTCAGGTATCCTCGTTAAAAATAAACCATGTAAATGTTGCAAATGCTCTTGTTATATTTTTATTAATTAGACAATATGATCTTAGGATCTAATCTGAGAAAATAACATGCACATCAATCAATCATAAGAGACAATAGACACAAATATTTTCCTCGGGGAAATCATAAAGGAGAAAATCCTGCAACTTCCTCAGAGATAGAATGAGCATCAATGGCAACAGTAAAACCCAAAGACAAAAAGATGATATCCAACAATTGTTCTCTCTCTCACTTGATTGAGCTTCTTCTCTCTCACCTATGTGCTATAGTTGGGTGAGTGTGTGTCTCAAATAGAGAGGCTCACTCTCTATTTATACTACTTTCCGACTTGACAATTACTTACGAGGGACGACTTCTCTAGGAGAGTCTAATAACCCTAGTGCCCCAAAACTGTGTGGACTTTTCCCCCCGATCAACTAGGAGGGTTAAACTCTATGAATTTACATGACTTGATTACATTAATGGTTCTCCTGATAGGAACAACAGGGACCAATGAAATACAATATATAAAATATACAAGTGAATACATTCCGAAGTTACAAATACATCAACACTCCCTCTTAACTAGGAAGGTATTATCTTGACACAATTCATCAATACAAGTCTTTGTCACTGGATCATCATCAAAGCTAGATCATCACTTGATCATCATCAAAGCTGGATCATCATCAAAGCTAGATCATCACTTGATCATCATCAAAGCTGGATCATCATTGGATCATCATAAAAGCTGAATCATAACTGGATCATCACTAGATCATCATCAAATGTGGATCACCACTGGATCATCATCATCATCACTGCTTTTTCTATCTCGATCAAATGGTGCTATCTCTCAATTCTACTTGTCATAGGAACTTCTATAGATCCATCCCTTTTTCATACTGGTTGTAGGCCTAGCCTCCAGGTAGGTCTTCATCTTCTTCAGTGCTTATATCTGACTATGGGAGGCCCAGCCTGCCACCATGTCGGAAAGGCCTTCCCAACACTTATATCTGACCATGGGAGGAACAAATCCAGCATCCATGTCAAAATGGCACGTCCAACACTCACATATGACCATGAGAGGCCCATCCTACCACCATGTTAGAAATTCCTAGCACTCACATCTGACCATGGGAGGCCCATCCTACCACCATGTCAGAAAGGCTCATCCAATACTTATATATGACCATGGGAAGCCAAGCCTACCACCATGTTAGAAATTCCCAGCACTCACATCCGACCATGGGAGGCCTGGCTTGCCACCATGTAAGAAAGGCTCAGCACTTATATCTGACCATGGGAGGCACGACCTGCCACCATGTCAGAAAGGATCAACACTTATATCTGACCATGGGAGGCTCAGCCTTCCACCATGTTGAAAAGGCTCAACACTTATATCCAACCATGGGAGGCCTGACCTGCCACCATGTCGAAAATGCTCTACACTTACATCTGACCATGGGAGGCCCAAACTACCACCATGTTATAAAGGCTCTGCACTTGCATATGACCATGGGAGGCCCAACCTACCATCATGTCATAAAGGATCTGCACTTACATATGACCATGGGAGGCCCAATCTGCCACCATGTTAGAATGGATCTGCACTTACATCTGACCATGGGAGGAACCAATCCTGCCACCATGTCAAAAAGGCACACATACTCATCACTTCCCCTTTGAAGAAACCTCGATTTGGAGAACACCAAGCTTCTCCCTGAAGTACTCAAACTTCACTCTAGACAATAGTTTGGTCAACACATCATCTATATTCTCGTCCATTGCAACATACTGGAGCTTCACTACTCCTCTCTACACCATATCCTTGATATAGTGATATTTGATCTCAATATGATTCAACTTGTCATTGAACACCGGGTTCTCCGACAACTTCACACAACTCTGATTGTCGCAATATATAAAAGTAGCATTTGACTGGAGATCAAACAAATTAGATAGTAGCTTCCTCAGCCACATTGCCTCACAACTAGCCAAACAAGCTGCGACATACTCTACTTTGGTTGTACTTAGTGCCACGCAGGACTGCTTCCTGCTAAACCAAGAGATCACACCTGATCCCATACTGAAGCTACACCCTGAAGTGCTCTTCCTATCAATGGCACTTCCTGCCTAATCTGAATAAACATAACCTTCCAGGTTAATCTTATGATTCACCTCATACTTGAGCCCATAATCAACTGTACCCTTTAGGTACCTCAGAATATGCTTTGCAACAATCTGGTGAACATGTATAGGATCCGTCAGGAACTGGCTCAATGTGTTCACAACAAAGTAAATATATAATTTCGTATTCGTTAGGTACATCAAGGACCCAATCATCTGATGATACATCATAGCATCAACCAACTCTGATGAAGCATCACTCAATAGCTTCAGGTTTGATGACGTAGGTGTGGTCATGGCCTTTTAGTCCATCATCACAAACCTCTTCAGGATCTCTAGTGCATACTTCCCTTGTCCTAGGTAGATTCCATCTACATTCTACCACACCTCCATGCCTAGAAAGTAGTGCATCATACCCAAGTCCTTCATCTCGAACTTGGTAGCAAGATTCCCCTTCATATCATTGAATCAACCCATCATCAGTGCTCACCTATTACAAACAGATCATCTACATACAATAGGAGTATCATTGGGTTCCCTTCTTCAATCTTGTAGTAAAGGTTGGAATTTGCTTTACTCTTGGTAAATCCCAAATTAGTCAGGAAGATGTCAATCCTATCGTACCATGTCCTGGGTGCTTGTTTCAAACTATATAGGGATTTCTTCAATTTACACACATGATTTTCCCTATCATGTGTCTCAAACCGAGTGGCTTCTCCACATACACTTCCTCTTCCACTACACCATTCAAGAAAGCAGTCTTGACATCCATTTTGTGTATCTTTAATTTCATTACTACAACCAGAGTAAGTACTGATATGATGGAAGTGTATCTGGCTATAGGTGCAAAAGTTTCTTTATAATCTATTCCTTCTTTCTGGGAGAAGCCACGAGCCACAAATCTTGCTTTATATTTATCTATGCTGCCATATATAGCATGCTTGATATTGAAGATCCACTTGGAATTCACAACAGACTTCCCCTCTAGTCTTGGGACAACATCCCATACATCATTCTTCATGATCGACTAGTACTCCTCGATCATAGCATCCTTCCATTCTTTATTCTCTGTCTCTTCTTCATAGTTGGAAGGTTCTTTATCAATGATGTCACATATCAGGGCTGCATATCCGGAGTCGGAACTAGTTTTTTTCCTCTCTCTGTGCATTTCTTCTAGATCCCCATATCTTTCTGCACCTTGGATAGCCTCTCGTACCCATGTAGGTTTCCTCTTGTGAGGATTCTTCTCTTGGGGTGGATCTACAGGTTCATGGGGTTCTTCTATTTTTCGATCTTCTTCTTGAGTTACATCGTTCATAGTTGTATCTTGAATCCTGGGTACTTCTGTTTCTTTAGGGCCTTCAACAGGTCTCTTTTTGGATTTGATGTAAGCTGAGTCTTCGTCAAAATTTATGTCTCTGCTGATGTCAATCTTCTTGAATCCTAGGAAGTATATTCTGTAAGCCTTCGAGCTTTCACTATATCCCACAAATATACCTTTCTTCCTTGAAGGATCTAACTTTGTCCTATTTTCTTCTAGAATGTGTACATACACTGGATAGCCAAATATTATGAGATGACTGACTTCTAGGTTCTTGCCGAAGAAGAATTATTCAAGTGTCTTGTTTTCAAGTACTCTATGCAGAGTACGATTCTGTACATACACAACTCTCCTAGCAGCTTCTGCCCATAGATGCATGGGAAGATCTTGATCATGAAGCATTGCCCTTGTAGCTTCCGTGATCGTTTTATTCTTCCTTTATACAACCCCATTCTGTTGTGGATTATATGGAGTGGTCAACTCCCTCTTAATCCCCGAATCTTTGCATAATTCTTTGAATTCATTTAATGTGAATTCTCCTCCATTGTCTGATCGAAAGATCTTGATTTTATTTTCTGTGTGGTTCTCGATCAAGCCTTTGAATTCTTTGAACTTGTTGAATACTTTATCTTTGTTTTTCAAGAAGTATATCCATGTCTTCCTAGAAAAATCATCAATGAAAGAAACATAGTATACATACCCACTTAATAAACTGGATGACATCGAACAACATACATCGTAGTGGATGATTTCCAAGATTCATTTTGCCTTGCTCTCGCTACTTGGAAATGTCTTTTTTGTGTTCTTTCCTTTCGCACATCCTTTGCAAACACTTAGAGGAATTTGGAGGTCTAAAATGGGCCTCATAAGAGATATAATAAAATATTATGAGTTAGGCATTTTGTGGGGAAGGTATATTTACAACTCATCTCTTACACTATAACCAATGCAACTGTGGTTAAGTTAAAGTGAAAATATGTCTAAAATAAAACCAATAAAAAAATCATCTTTGATATGACTAAAAGTAAAGTACTTTTGAGTACATAAATTACTTTTAAATATAATATAATTGATATGACTAAAAGTACTTTTGAATATAATATGATGAATGTGTACTCATAAAATAACATATATTAATTTTGAAATTTAGAACATAAGTTTTTTCTTCAATATTTAAAATATGTTTATAAACCATATATTTATAATTTTGAATTTTAAACATAAAGTAAAATTTAAATGAATAAATTGTCATTTCTTATATATATATATATATATATATATATATATATATTAAAAATAAAAATTAATTTTAAAATATAAATATAAAACTATAAATTAAAAAACATTTTTAAATTTATTTTTCAAATCTTTTTAATACATCTTCAAAATGAAGTATAAACTCATTTTTAATAGTTTCTTGTAATATATATTATATATAATATATATTATTTTTAATGCAATAATTAATAACATCATTAAATATATTTAAAAAAAGAGTGTTAAGATTGGAATGAAGGAATAGTACATAAATTTCTACCACAAAAAAAAAGTTGAGTTAATATTAAACAAATAAGATTATATGTAATAAACATTATTATTATATGTAATAAAAATTATAATAATATAATATCTTATTATGATATAATAGTTCATTCAAATTGTTACATTAAGATTTTATGCATGTATTTGGTTTTGTAACTTGAATATACATGTAGAATTTATGTTGGTATAGAGAGAGGTGTTTCAAATGTTAAAAGATGATAGTAAAATATAAACCTTGAATAATACCTAAATTTAAAAAAAAAATATTAATATTAAAATTCAAAGGAATGAGAATATATATATATTATAATATAATATTTTATTTTTATAAAATAAATAAATATATATATTTTATATTTAAATAATAATTATAATAGATTATTATATATAGTAAGTATTTAAAAAACAAAACTATTAATCATCAATTTTTTTTTTATTACAAGATTAAATTGTTTTTATTATAAGATGTTAAGTGATTTTGATTTTAAATAAAGATTTGACATATATATTTTAAATATTGAAAAAGTAATTACATAATTACATAATTTTAGTTTTGAATAGAACATTGTTTTGTATATTTGTAATTTATTTTATATTGAAATATAAAAAAGTAATTACATTTAAATAAAACATTTAGTTTTTTGGTATTTGTAATTTATTTTATATTGAAATATAAATAGTATTTTTTTTCTGAGTACTTTAAGAGTACTTTAGTACATTTATATTATATTAAAAAATAATCTATGAGTACAATTTTCATAATGAGTACTTTACTTACAACATTGATATAGTTAACTATGGGTTTTCACTCACCATTTACAATTTGACAAATAAGCATCCTTAACTCAACAAATGCCACCTCAACTATTATAGATGATGTCATCCTCTAGAATGTGATTGGTTATTTTAAAGTGAATTTTGATAGTACATTTTTTGTTTGGAGGCCCATTTTTTACCTCAAAATCCCCTAATATGATGCTTTGCTTGTATTTATGGAAGACCTTTAACAACTTTGCTTGCAAGTGGTAGTGCCCTATAGTGCACATGTGCAAGCCTTCTATGCCAAAGTTCATTTGGCTCTACTGAGTCATGGACCAAGGCTTGTTCTGGTTGGCCCTTTATCTTGTATAAGCCTCCCTCTTGCTCTCTAATCACTACTGCATCATTTATAGTCTTTCCCTTTGGCGACATAAGGACTTGGCCATCTACAAATGCAACCCTTATGATTTTTGCATCTAATGTAGATACAGAGAGGATATTTTTCTTTAGTCCTGGTAGAAACAAGAAATCCTTCATCTTCATAGACTTTCCAGAGTCTAACTTATAGGAAGATTGACCACTACCTTTTATTGGTTAATGGTAGTCATCCCAAAGTTTTACTTTATGGGGTGATTCATGTTAAAGATTCCTTGAATCTCGTCATGTGCTTGGAAGCCCCACTGTCTATAAGCTAATCATTTCTTCCATGTGTGACAGTTCCCATGAAGGCAAAAATCAGAACATATTCTTCATCACTTGAAGAATCATCACTTTCTTATTTGATTCTCTTTATGGAAGGTTCATAATCCTTTGTAGTGTGAGCATGATGTCTTATTTTGTTGTCCTTCTTCTTGTGAGAGCCCTTCTTATTCTTGGTACAATCTCTTGCAAAGTGTCCTCTCTCATCACATGTAAAACATATGTATTTAGACATGTTTATGTTATATTTTCTAGGGTTATCTTTCTGGTGAGAATGCTTACCTTTGGGATGATGATAGTCCTTCCTGATTTTCTTGGAGTGTATTGTGAGAGCTTGATCTTCACTTCTCATATTTTCTTCTTAGGATACTATTCGAGCTTCTTCTTGTGAGCATTCCTCCCATAGTCTACTGAAGGTGACTAGATTTATTCTAGCACAAATCCCTTGAATGAAAGAGCCCCATGACCTAGGGATACCATTCAAGGTGGTCATCATAATTTATGCATTCTCCACTTCTTCATCCACTGTTTTAAGTTGTTCTTTGATCTCAGAGACCCTTGTAAAGTATGATTGTATGGTCTCCGCATTCTAGATCTTCACATTCTTCAACTGGTTCCTCAAAGTCATCTTCTGATTTATGTTCTTTCCTTCAAATAGCTTGGTCAAGGATTCAAACATCTCTTTAGGTGTCTTTAGGGATGACACATGTGGTATGAAGTGATCCTTGATTGAATCAACAATAATCCTCTTGGCCTTAATCAAGTTCTTCTTGTGTAAGGCATTAGCCTCATCTCCCTTTGGAACTGGAACCTCTCCACTGATGTAGGAGTCCAATTCATTTTCTTCAAGAACTAGTGAGATCCTATACTTCCATGCTCGGAAGTTATCATCTCCCTCAATATTTTCATTGAGCTTGGTGTGATTATACATCTTAACTGAGAACCTCAAATGGAAATACAAAATACTTAGATCTTACCAATTTGAAACATTGAAAACTAGATCTGGAAATGATCTTCTGCAGTGTTGGTTTTCTGGTTCTAGGGAAAATTAGGGTTTGACTTTCCCAAAGTTCTACCCAACCAAAAACCTCGATTTTGATCTCTAAACTTTGATTTTGAGGAGGAGAGTAACCCTATGCTGGGATCACTAAAAAATTCCACTTCTTTCAAAAGATCTAATTTCTCGATGCAGTGGTAGGTCAAAAAATGAAAGTGCTTAGAATTAGATTATGCTTCGACAAAAAGATGAGCCCTTCAATGGAGAGTCATCCTAGCCTCCTTTTGTTGATGGATTGTGGAGAGAGACCCAAAAATTAAGAAGCCTTAGCTTCTGTAGCTGCACAATGTCTTCTTCTCAGGTTAGCTCTGATACCATGTTAGATTTTTATCAATTAGACAATATGATCTTAGGATCTTATCTGAGAGAATAATATGCAGAACAATTAATCACAAGAGACAATAGACACAAAGATTTTCTTCGAGGAAACCATAAAGGAGAAAACCCCACAAATTCCTTAGAGATAGAATGAGCACCAACGACAGCAGTAAAACCCAAAGACAAAAAGATGATCTCCAACAGCTATTCTCTCTCTCACTTGAGTGAGCTTCTTCTCTCTCACCTATGTGCTATAGCTGGGTGAGTGTGTGTCTAAAATATAGAGGCTCACTCTTTATTTATACTAATTTCTGATTTGACAATTACTTACTAGGGCCAGCTTCTCCAGGAGAGTCTAATAACCCTAATGCCCCAAAGCTGTGGGGACTTTTCCCCCTAATCAACTAGGAGGGTTAACCTCTACGAATTTACATGACTTGATTACATTAATGATTCTCCCTATAGGAACATCGAGGACCAATGAAATACAATATATAAAAATATACAAGTGAATACATTCCAAGGTTACAAATACATCAACAACTCTCAAGTCAGTTACAACTTCAAACTATTGATTTTATGGTTCATTGTCAGGTTTGAACTTTGGACGTTGCTATGATCAACAATGTTCATATGAGAAACATAGCTCTAGGCTTCTTCTAAAAAATGTGCATATTACCCTTTTATGTGTGCGATGGAGTTTATCTTGTTTAATTACATTTACATTTTAGGGGGGGCAATGAATGGTGGATAAATTTCAACTAGAATGGTTTAGTTGAGCTGCGATGATAATTCGTGGGGTGGAAAGTCTATGAGTTCATCTCCACAAAAGGATGCTCAAGAATAAGCATAAATATGTATGCATACATAGAGACCACAATTGCATAGTTGGTTTAGGGTTTAGGATGTCAAGGTGGTGATGGTTGAGACATGGAACCCAAATAATTTTGAAAAGTGCAAGGGATAAAAATATTAATGAGGTGAACCGTTCATGATATATTTTGATTCATAAAATGGGAATTGAGCTTGATAATGCAAAAGTCCATGGTTGAGAATGGAGGAGGGTCACTAGGTTTTCCTAGTTTGCAAGATGACATAGGAAGGAAATTTTCTCAAGGAAATCAAAATGTACATGGTTCTCGAAATCACCCTAGGAAAATCGATGAGATGATTTGCATTTCCAGAGTAAGAATAAAAATCCATTGACATCCATAGGATACAAAAAATAATGGAGTTGTGAGGGGTAATTACCATATGGTTTTGTGGTATATCTTAACGATAGATCCATCCATGCTCATCCCTTCCTCCTATCCATATCCAATTTAGTCAAAGATAGGTTCCATCTCTTCAATGTGAAAACATAAGTGAAAAATTGGAAAAAATGGGTGGGGGGGATTCCTAATTATAGTTAAAGCCTCAATGTGTGTTCCTCGAGTTTAACTTGTCCTTTGGTGAAATTTTCAACAAACCTTATAATTGTATTACAATGAAGGAAAGAGAATTAATGCTGCAATGATAGGAGTTTCACAAA
The DNA here is from genome assembly GCA_001517045.1 of Pseudotsuga menziesii. Classification (NCBI taxonomy): domain Eukaryota; kingdom Viridiplantae; phylum Streptophyta; class Pinopsida; order Pinales; family Pinaceae; genus Pseudotsuga; species Pseudotsuga menziesii. The sequence continues at coordinate 92,348 of LPNX010264603.1, forward strand.
TTCCTATTACTATGAGCTTTGAGAAGTGTGACCGCAATGTTGAAACCAAGGAAATAAATATCTTGCCATAACGATCATCGTTATTGGATTCCATTACTTTCGTAATTCTAAAATTCTTATTGTGGAAGAACTCATTATTCCTTTCCGTAACGTATTTCATGTAGCGAACTGGATGTAACCTAGAATAGATACAAATCCTAGGCTCTATCAAGTGTCTAGAGGGATCAAATACTTGGAGGTGCAAACCTTTTCTTAAGTATTTCACTCAACTATAAGCTTTGGTGTGATTCAGACCAAAAGAAGCATCTTTTTATTTAAGGTCGACATATAATATTTTTATTATTAATATTTAATACTATTTGTGGCTGACATATAATATTTTTTATTATTTTTTATTTTGTTAGGAAAGAACATTACATCATATCCCCCATACATGGTTTTAAAACCATTTGCAAGGCCCTCCAAAACCATGTAGAATAAAATCATGGGTTTTTTAGGAGGCATTACAATGATTTTAAAACCATTTGCACTACCAACATTTTTTTTTGCGGATATTTCAATTTTTTATTTTTTATTATTTTGTTAAGTAAGAACATTACAACATCTCCCCCATATTGTGTTTTTTTTGTGACCGACATATTTTTTGGATGATAATTATTTATTATTTATTTTTTATTGTTTTGTTAGGTAGGAACATTACAACATCTCCCCCATATTAGGTTGTTTTTGTGGCCGACATTTCTTTTGAAGGATAATTAAAATTTTATTTTTTATGGCCAGCATTTACAAGATGAATATTACATGAGGAATGTTACATATGTTAGATTTTTATCATTCAAGCTAGAATTATGATCTTAGGATCTTTAACTGAGAGAATAACATGCACAACAATAAACACAAGAGAAAAGAGACACAAAGAATTTTCCTCGGGGAAACCATAAAGGATAAAACCCCACAACTTCCTCAGAGATAGAATCAACACCAAAAGTAAAACTCGAAAACATAAAGATGATCTTTCTACAGCAGTAGTTTCTCTCTTATCCCAACAACTTCTCTCTCACTCATGCGCCCCAGTGAGTGAGTGTGTGTGTGATAAATAGAGAGGCTCACTCTTTATTTATATTCTTTTGTTCACTTAATATCCACTCCAACATGTCGGCCTCACTTAACAATTACTTACTAGAGCTGACATCTCTAAGAGATTCTAATAACCCTAGTGCCCCATAACTTGTGGGGACTTTTCCCCAACTTACAATAACTCACCTAGGGCTGACTTCTCTAGGATAGTCTAATAACCCTAGGGCCTCACAACTGTGGGGACTTTAACCCTTGTACAATAGGAGGGTTACCCACAATGACTTGACATGACTTGTTTACATTATTGAATCTCCCGATAGGAACATCGGGGCATGACATGAATCAAATACATTACAGACACTTCCCAAAATAAAAATCGAGGTACAATACATAAGATATACAAGTGAATACATTCCGAATTTACAAATACATCAACACTCCCTCTTAACTAGGAAGTTATTCTCTCGACACAATTTATCAGCACAAGTCTTATTCTCTATATCATTTGGATCATTATTTATTTCTCATCATCTTCATCTTCAAGTCATCTTCATCTGGATTTGGATTATCATCACTCGATCTAGATCATCACTGGATCTGGATCATCACTGCTAGATCATCACTGTTGGATCATCATCACTGGATCATCATCATTGGATCTGGATCATCACTCGATCTGGATCATCACTGCTGGATCATCATCACTGGATCTAGATCATCACTGGATCTAAATCATCACTCAATCTAGATCATTACTACTAGATCATCATCACTGGATCTGGATCATCACTTGATCTGGATCATCACTGTTGGATCATCATCACTGGATCTGGATCATCACTGTTGGATCATCAACACTAGATCTAGATCATCACTCAATCTGGATCATTACTACTGGATCATCATCATAGGTGCTATCTCATGATTCTTCTCATCACAGGAAGTTCTACAAAGCCAACCCTTTTTCATGCTGGTTGTAGGCCTAGCCTCCATGTAGGTCTTCTTCAACGCTTATATCTAACCAAAAGTCAGAATGGCTAGCACTCACATCTGACCATGAGAGGAACACATCCAACACCATGTCAGAAATGCATAGCACTTACATTCACCAGGATGATAGGACACAACTACTATCATCTGTGAAAAGGCACGACACTCACATCCACCAGCATGGTAGGAAACACCTCCTACCATCTGTGGAAAGGCACAACGCTTACAATCACAAGGATGGTAGGACACACCTACTTCCATATATGAAAAGGCACGGCACTCACATCCACCAGCATGATAGGACACAACTACTATCATCTGTGGAAAGACATAGCACTTACAATCACCATCATGGTAGGACACACCTACTACCATCTATGAAAAGGCACAACACTCACATCCAGCAGCATGGTAGGACACACCTACTACCATCTGTGGAAAGGCACAACACTTATAATCACCAGCATGGTAGGACACACCTACTACCATATGTGAAAAGTCTCAACACTCACATCCACCAGCATGATAGGACACAACTACTATCATCTGTGGAAAGGCTCGGCACTCACATCCACTAGCATGATATGACACAACTACAATCATCTATGGAAAGGAACTACACTTACATATGATCATGTGGAAACCAATCCCATAGTCATATCAGAATGGCCCTCAGTCCTAGACTGAGTATTCCTGGTAAATGACCAGGTGCCTCCATTCAGAGAATGACATTCAACACTTATATCTAATCATGTGGGAACACATCCCACAGTCACCTCAGAATGGATTAGCACTCACATATGACATGGAAGGAACCAATCCTCCCACCATGACAGAATGGCTTAGCCCTTACATCTGACCATGGAAGGAACCAATCCTCTCACCATGTCAGAATGGCTCTCAGCTCTAGGATGAGTATTCCTAGTAACTGACCAGGTGCCTCCATTCAGAGAATGGAATTCAACACATATATATAATCATGTAGGAACCAATCCTATAGTCACCTTAGAATGGATCAGCACTTATATCTGACATGCAAGGAACCAATCCTCTCATCATGACAGAATGGCTCAACCCTTACATCTGACCATGGAAGGAACCAATCCTCTCACCATGCCCTAATGGCTCACAGACTCATCACTTTCCCTTGGAGGGAACCTTGATCTGGAGAACACCAAGCTTCTCCCTGAAGTACTCAAACTTCACTTTGGCCACTGGCTTAGTCAACACATCAGCTATATGTTCATTCTTCGCAACATACTAGACCTTCACTGCTCCTCTCTGCACCATATCCATGATATAGTGATATTTGATATCGATATGCTTTGACTTGTCATGGAACACCGGGTTCTTCAACAACTTCACACAACTCTAGTTGTCACAATATATACAAGTATCATCCAACTGGAGATCAAATAAATCAGACAGTAGCTTCCTTATCCATACTACCTCACAACTAGCTGAACAAGCTACAACATACTCTGCTTCAGCTGTACTCAATGCCACATAGGACTACTTCCTGCTAAACCAAGAGATCACACCTGATCCCATACTGAAGCAACACCTTTAAGTGCTCTTGCTATCGATGGAACTTCTTGCCCAATCTGAATCAACATAATCTTCTAGGTTAATCTTTTGATTTTCCTCATACTTGAGCCCATAATCAACTGTACCCTTTAGGTACCTCATAATATGATTTGCAGCAATCAAGTGAACTTGTCTCGGATGTGTTAGGAACTGCCTCAAGGTGTTCATAGTGAAGAAAATATATGGTCTCGTGTTCGTTAGGTACATTAAGGACCCAATCATCCGACGATACATCGTAGCATCAACCGCTTCTGATGAAGCATCACTCAATAGCTTCAGGTTCGATGCCATAGGTGTGGTCATGGCATTGCAGTCCATCATCCTGAACCTCTTCAGGATCTCTACTGCATACTTCCCTTGTCCCAGGGATATTCTACAACACCTCCATGCCTAGAAAGTAGTGCATCATATCTAAGTCCTTTATCTCGAACTCGGTAGCAAGTCTCCTTCTTGCAACTTTTGTCAGGAACAAGTCATCAACATATAACATGAGCATCACTGGTCTTCCACCTTCAACCTTGATGAAAAGGTTGGAATCCTCTTTACTCTCAGTAAATACTAGAGTCACTAGTAAGCTATCCATCCTGTCATACCATGTCGAACCTCGAGATCTTCTATAGTCACTCCCTCTGAAGTGAAGCATCATACTCCCTTTTTCTTTCGTAGTCTATGCACTCTTTTCTTGAGAAGCCTCGTGCTACAAATATTTCCTTGTATGCCACGATGTTTCCATCTACTGCATGATGGAACTACGAACTTCCCTTCATGTATCAATACTACATCCTAGACATCATTCTTCTTGAACTGGTCTTCCCTTTCTTCTTGGTTACTTCTTCATAGATGGAAGGTTCTAAATCAATGATGTCACTGCACTAGTCATATTATTCTTCATCTTGAACTGTCGTCACTTGTTCTTCAGAACAAGTTTCATCCTTCTTTGCTTGTAGGCGATTATGTATGCGATCTTTCCCTTATTTGTTTCGTGGGTAAACTCCTTCTTGAGCCTTCAACTTCATCATCTTCTTCATTCATACTAGCATCGTTTCTTATCCAAATGCTAATATGGATAAGAGGCTCTTCAAGAGTTAAGTTCTTCATATTCCTCATTGCTTGAGGGATCTTCTTTGGATGGTGAGAGCTTTATCTTCAGTCACTCCCATCTTCTCTTCTCTTATTATGAGTCGAGCTTCTTCTTCTTCCCAAATTTTTCTAAAATTAATCACTTTCTTCTGGCACGCATTTCTCGCATGAATGAATCCCATTATATTGGGAGTCCATTCAAGGTGGCTATCATCACTTTTGCATTCTCCACTTCTTCTTCTACTTCTACAAGTTGTTATTTGATTTGAGAGACCCTTGTAAAGTATGGCTATATGGTCTCTGCATTCTGGATATTCACATTCTTTAGCTGGTTTATTAAGGTCATCTTCTGATTTATGTTCTTCCCTTCAAATAGCTTGGTCAAGGAATCAAACATCTCTTTCGGTTTCTTTAGGGAAGACACTTGTGGTATAATGTGATCCATGATTGAATCAGCAATGGTCTTCTTGGCCTTGACCAAGTTCTTCTGGTGTAAGGCTTTTACCCTCATATTCCTTTGGAATTGGAACCTCTCTAATTATGTAGGTGTCCATATCATATACTTCCATGCTTGGAAGTTTTCAACTTCAACAATATTATCATCAAGTTGATGTGATAGATCACTTTGAAATGAGAACCTCAAATGAAAATAACAAAACATTATATCTTACCGATTTGAGGTGTCTGTCCTGGTTCCAGAGATGACTGATCTAGGGTTTGTCAGAGAAACTCTAATTTTCAAAACTTATAATATTTCAGATCTGATTGGATAGAAATATAGACCTCTTAAAGGTGAGCTGTCAAATGTACTCATTTTCTAAAAACAGTGCAGGGAAGCTCCCATAATAGGAAGCCCTAGTTTACCAATTTCTTTTGCATAAATGCCTGATATGGTTTCTATGGTATCTCTAAAATTACTACTCCTCTGTGTCTGAAAGGTTGCAGTGAGGTATCCTCTCCTGTCCTTTTTCTAACACCATAGGTTTCATCAGAATGGGTTTCACCAATTGGGACTTATGATCGTTTTCCCAAGGTGACCTGTTTCCGGACTGTTCAACATAGCGAAGTTGTGCGGACTCCCACATGTCACTGTTTCATCGTCTAGGTCTAAAAATTCTACCACAAAAAGTAAAGTCTATTCCATTTTTGTAAAATCTTTAGAAATTTCATTTGGACCTTTTTATCCCATGATGTAGAAATTATCCCCAGGTGTCCTGTTTAGGGATGAATCCTGGAAGAGGCTAGAACCCTAACTTGGAGGGATCATATATCCTAGAATATAGTGAATCTAAGGCTGAATTTTGGAAACAGTGTAACTCAGGATTGTATATTCATCCTATGAAATTTTTAACTCTTATGCCTTCTCCAATCCTGATATATAGCGAATGTACCAAGACTTATCTGTTTTAGTATTTTAGGGTTTTTTCAGCCCGGGGTCAAACTAGGGTTTGACTTTCCCAGAGTTTTATCCAACCAAAAATCTCGACCCAGGTATCTAAAATTAGATTTTGATGAGGAGAGAAATCCTATGCTATGCTCACTCAAAAATTCCTCTTCTGTAAGAAGCCCTAATTTCCTGCACCAAAAACTGAAAATGTCCGGAATCGAAATCCACTTCAACAGAAAGATGCACGCTTTAATGGAGAGTCAGACTAGCATAATTTTGCTGAGGGATTGTGGGGAGATACCCAAAAAGTAAGAATCCATAGCTTCTACAGTTGCACAATGTCTTCTTCTCAGGTTAGCTCTGATACCATGTTATATTTTTATCATTCAAGCTAGCATTATGATCTTAGGATCTTTAACTGAGAGAATAACATGCACAACAATAAACACAAGAGACAAGAGACACACAGAATTTTCCTCGGGGAAACCATAAAGGAGAAAACCCTGCAACTTCCTCAGAGATAGAATCAGCACCAAAAGTAAAACTTGAAAACATAAATATGATCATTCTACAGCAGTAGTCTCTCTCTTGTCCTAGCAACTTCTCTCTCACTCATGTGCCCCATTGAGTGAGTGTGTGTGTGTGATAAATAGAGAGGCTCACTCTCTATTTATATTCTTTCATTCACTTAATGTCCACTCCAACATGTCGGCTTCACTTAACAATTACTTACTAGATCCTACATCTCTAGGAGAGTCTAATAACCCTAGTGCCCCACAACTTGTGGGGACTTTGCCCTGACTTACAATAACTCACCTTGGGATGACTTCTCTAGGATAATATAATAATGCTAGGGCCCCAAAACTGTGGGGAATTTAACCCTTGTACAATAGGAGGATTACCCACAATGACTTGACATGACTTGTTTACATTATTGAATCTCTCGATAGGAACATCGGGGCATAGCATGACTCAAATACATTACAGACACTTCCCGAAATAAACATCAGGGTACAATACATAAGATATACAAATGAATACATTTCGAAGTTACAAATACATCAACAACATAACGTTACAATATATCCGGGCCATACTGGGCTGCAGAGCGGCTCTCGGTGCAATCATCGTTGTTTCATCGCACTTGGTAAAAATCAACATTTAACACTGGACTTAGGTAAAAAGTTTTCTCCCTAAAAATTCCTTAGTATTCATTTCCCTAAGAAAAGTTAGACTTAAAATAATACTTACCCTAGATTTTGGAGGAGAAATCAAGTATGACTCAAGGAAAGGAAAATTAAAATGAGGGGACCCCATATTTTTCTCAATGGAAACAATAATGGGGAGAATAGTTGCAGGAGAAAAAAATGGCGACGGACTAGAAGGATCCTCGATCTCTGAAACAAGAAAGTTACCCATTTAGCCATTGACAAATTCACTGAGATGCAGAGGTACACTAACTATTCAAGGGTGATTTAGTAGTATAAGAGTTGTGATATCATGCATCTGACTTGCCTACTTATATTAAATTACCTCAAAATTTGTAAGAGGCATCAAGAATATCAAATTGGATTTCAATAAGTATATATCATCAATTTTAGAGTGTTAACAAAATAAAATTCAAGTTAGAACTTCACAACTACTCTCTAAGATTTGAGTTATCAGGTTCATTTTCTTGGCTTGTCTCCCTGACACTTATTCGATGCATGACACCACAGGGCAAGTAACGATGTTAGATAAGTGAAAATGTTTTTTTCTACAACTCTTACACTATGTACATAGATCTATTTCTTGCAACTGTCCATATCCTCAACATATTTGTCTCTTGCACCCATTTTACATTTGAGTGCTCTTGTCCCATTCTAATATATATTTCATTGTGCATGAAAGTTTGTTTTTTTGTTAGAGATTTTTTTTTCTTATAAAAACTTTATATGGGGGAGCTATTGTATAATGCCATCTTCCTCCATTTGTATTCCATCCCACAACCATCATTAAGGGGGAGTGTTCAAATATGTAATGATAACTGAATGTATTAATTTGGAAGGTAATAATTTCCACTCTTATGTAAAATATTTATCCCACATGTATCATAAAATAATTTACTCTTGTTACCTCTTATTATATAAAGAGGTGAAATTACATTTATACGACATGTAATATTGGGATGTAATTCCTCCTTACCTCTTGGTATATAATAGAGTCAAGATGATATTATCAAGGTACATGGAAGCAATGAAAGACACCCAATTCTCACTAATATAACAAGTGCTTAATGGATATATTTTTCCATCTATATTATATCATCATTTGATCATAATTGTCTATATGTTGATCATGCTAAACATTTTCATCTATTTTCATATATATTATGTCATGTTTATTTGATCATCTTTTACTCAATATTTATATGGTCTTGAGAAATCTCATATTATAATTTCATATATCATATAATGTTCTTATCATGTTTACTATATGCTTTACTCTTGGAAGTTCTTGTGCATATTATCTATCTGCTTACTTCACTTCTAGTGTATTTATGAAGAGTTGTGGGGAAGCTTGGTTATTATGTTCCTTCCTATATTAAGCATATGTTGTGATTATATTTGTTGTTTCAGCATTTTTCCTCATTGACAGTCCATTATTCTTGGCAACAAAATGTGATTCTATCTACCTCTTTATCTCAAGGAGGAATGTAATGTAATATCAATCACCTTATTCCAATTTGAATGTAATTAAGCACCATCTTCTATTGTTTACATCCTAATGATTATCTACATGATATCATTTTCGACGGTAGACCATTGGGGTCTTGTATTCATGATGAGGTCTATTGAATAGTTTTACTGCATCTTTCAGCTGGTTGTGAAGACTTTTTGAGCAATATCATTTCCGTTGTATAGACCATTGGGGTTTTGTATTTGTGATGAGGTATTTCATATATTTCTTTCACCTATCAGTTGAGTTCCGATTGTGATGAATCTTGTGGTGTTCTAGGGATATTGTTGTTGGATCTTGTAGCCACTATGACTTCTCTTTTAGAACTAGGAAATTTTTTGCTGGATCTCCTGCCACATATTCTAAGCATTTTGTTGTTGGATCTAATATCCATTAAGGCTCCTCTTTAGATATAGGAATTTTTCAGTTGGAGCTTTCCACCATATGTTCAGTTGTGTTGGCCATACATTGTCATGGTATTTTGAAAGCATTCACCATACAACTTGTCTCACGTGATGGTTCAATGAGAAGGGATTTCTATCTTAATCTACTTCATTCCAACAAAGAGTGTTTTTTATTCACAGCTTACGGACATTCTAGAAGTTGTCATCAAAAGGGGTGTTATGTAATTAAATATTTCTCCATTTTTATTCTATATCCCAGTCATCATTAAGGGAGAGTGTTGGAATATGTAATGATGATTGAATGCATTAATTTGGAAGGTAACAATGTCCACTCTTATGTAAAGAGTTATCCCATATGTATTATGTAATAATTTACTTGTTACAATTTATTATATAAATAGGTGGAATCACATTTATCCCACATGTAATATTGGGATGTAATTCCTCCTTACCTCTTAGTATATAATAGAGTTAAGAGGGTCTTATCAAGACACATGGAAACAATGAAATACATCTAATGATAATCTTGTAGACACATTATATGTTTTGTGTGAAGATGGAGTGTGATGTGTGGGAGATCTCTATTGTAAGATTGGATATTATTGATGAATAATAAGAAGACACCTGTCCCATGGATGTTTCCCCATTTGGGGTTTTACCATGTATATCTGGTGCTCCCTTTTTCTCTTTTATTCTTGTTCTTTCTAATTGATTATTTGATGTTGTATGTATAAGAGGCTAGGATAGTTATGATTTTCATGTTAAGTATTGTTATATGTTATTCACATATTCTCATATTCTAACAGAATTTGACTCAATAATAATGATATAGAGTCATTTTTATTTGCTATGTACCATTAAGTCAACTTGGTTCCTTCATGTGAGTCAACCTCTCATGAGACATAAAATGGCATAGCCAAATTATATGTTAAATTGGATGGAGCTATAGAAGAGTAACTGATAAATCTTTCCAAGCACATTCCAGTTCAAAAGAGTCTCATTTAAATATTGTTATTGACTTGATCTCCTTGATACCTCCCTTATGGGGTGAAATACTTTCAAATGATAGTGCTAGGAACTACATCATTAACTCCTCTACAAGAGAGAATCCTGAACATCATAATTTTCCCCACAGGCTGTAGAATGAAAAAGCTTGTCAGTGGGATAGGAAGTGTTTAAAACAGTCACAATATGGGACTCAACTCTCCCAATCTGCACTCTAACTATTGGTCTCAAATTTATTGAAACAAAATGAAACAAATGGTAAATAAGACTGAAAATAAAATAACAAACTACCATGAATGCAAAATAAATGAGGGGAAAGACTTTATTTATGTACATGAGTGGTTTCCCCCTTCAAGCTAAGTGAATTATTGTTTTATGTCCTTGCCATTCATAGGGAGACAATCAACCTCTCCTTATAAATCTTGTAACTTGTAAGTGTCGAGGCCAATATTTTCAACAATCGTATAGGGAACAAGCCACAACTGTTGAAAATTTGTATGATTCTAGTTATCTTCATGGGGATTTTCCCACTAGGCTTGCCAAATTTCCTACTTAAAATTCCCTATTCTCCATATGAATAGTACCATACCACTTCTTCACTATCAGTTGGCGAGTTGCAAATTTTTTCATGGTATTCTCCCTTTCCTATTCGAGTTTTAGTAGCATTTTGAAAATTAGGAAGCCTGTGTTTTAGGTGTTGTCATTTTCAAAATAGATTCTTCTTGTGAAAGTATTTTAGTAGCATGTTGATTCAATCTTGAATAGTATAGGATTTGGACCCTTTCGAGGCTTGTGACAATTACAAGGACAACAAGAGAATGTTTGGGGGGAGTATGGCCTCTTTTTCCATAAACTAGGGTGAACAATCAGACTCCTAAGGCGTTCTTTGGGGTGACCCATTCAACCCACGGGGAATTAGGGAGAGAGTTATGCCTGTTTCTCTGATTTTCAATTAATATTTTCTTTAAAATTATAATCATATATTTCTTTGTGCATTTAGCTAACCAATTCCCTTGAGGATAATAATTGGAAGAATAATGCAATTTAATTCCCTTTTCTACAACATATTCATTCAATTTTAGTGAGGAAAAATATGAAGCATTATCAAATACAAGGGAAATTAGAACACCAAACTTGGTTACATGTGTCATCCAGGAACTTAATCCCTGTCACTTCATTCACTCTCTAGAGTGTTATTGTTTTTTTCCACCTTGTGAAGTAATATGTCGATGTAAGAATATAGTGATGTTTCCTTGAGGATTTGGGATTGATCTCATCTATGATATCTAGCCCCCATTTCTCAAATGGTTATGTAATGACTACTGCTGTAAGGGAACAACCGGTTTCTTTTATCTACCAACATGCTTTTGATGGATAACATATTTTCTGGTGAAAGCATGAGAATGCCTAATTATAGTCGACCAATAATAACCAACCTTGAGTATTTTATGTGTAGTAGTCTTTCCGGCATAGTTCCCTCTCATAGGTCCATCATGTAACTCAATGATAACCTTTTCTACAATATCCCTTTCCAAGCATCTTATAAACACTCCACCATAATTCTTGTGAAAGGGGGTGCCATTGATATAGGGTTTGATGTTGAATTGAGCCAAAGAGATCTTCTTTGTTTTAACTCCAATGCTCAGGAGCATATTTTTGCTACAAATATTGTAACAGATCTCGATACCATGGGTCGATGACATATTGTGTATTGTGTGTATTGGAAACAAATAGGCATATCATTTTCCCAACCCATATTTTATTCATTTGTGGAATACTTTGTTAGTAACTTGCATAGGCCTTGAGCCTTAACAACGATTGCTAGTTTAAAATTCCAACTCGTACTCTTGCAAGGTTGTAACGAAATTCTCTTTTTGTTCTCCCAACTCCTTTTGTACAAAGAGTGCTTTCACCACTAGATGAAGAACAATAATCTTGGTCCTATTTTAAAGAATGTAAGGTATGAACTGCTTCACTGCTTGAAAATCGTGTAATCTTATTTTTCTATGTTAGGGTAATTCAATTCAACACCTTGTAGACTAGTGATCATAAAACAAATTGTAACATACACAAAGACATTACCTTTTATTCCTAAGTTATGAATATTCAAAGTTGAATTATTGGGAAATTTTATTATCGACTAAATAATTGGGTCATATCTAAAAAATATGCCGAGTATCCACATTGCAAAATGATGTAATAAAAAATATGATGATTAATAAATATAAAAGAATATTGGTGGAACGACCATGTTAAATGAGGAGGTCATGCATCCAAGAGTGGGAGACAAGTTGGAGTTAAACTCGAGGAATTCTAAGCAATTGATGAAAGTGCATTTATGGCACTAGAAACTCCCTAAAATTAGAATATTTTACTAGCTATGAATTTCCCAAGGGGAAAATTGTCTATTTGCAAAGACCTAGGAAAAAATGAATAAAAAGGCATATGTGTGATGCAAGACGTTGTTTAGTATGCTATAGAGGAAAGAACTTATTGTGTGAGAACTTGTTGTTGGGAAATGACATTCTGAACTAACTCATAAGCTTAGTTACAGAGGTTAACTAGTCTACACTCTTGAGCATGCATGACTTAGCTTAGGCGTAAATGGAGAAAGTAAATTTGGCTGCTTCAGATCTACGGTTGGGAGGAACGTGGTCGTTACAACCATATTCAGATATGTGATTTCCTACAGAGTTCATCCTCAGTTCATATATGTTTAAATTGTGATTAAAGTATTGAATTGAACCTTTTTCTTACTTTATTGAATGATTGAATAGGTTAATCTCCTTATTTACTTGCATGCCTGAACTTGTGAACATAGTATCTTATTTAAATGTCTGGCTATGGAAATTTGGTTCTTTTACCTACATGTCAGTTGTATAATCCTATTAATTTTATTTGAATAGTCGATTTGAAAAATAGATTTATGTTATTTTGGAATACTAGACTAGGTAAATCTGATGATTTTACTCAATTAAATAAGTGAATATGATCCATCATAGACCTTCTATAAGGGGGTAGTTGTGCAGAGTTCTTGAATTAAAACCCTATTATTTTAATATGTTTTGAGGCAAGGAATATTGATGGAATAAATAGGTACAAACATTTTTTAAACTCTATCAGCTAAGCATCCATGATAATCGATTTTAAAACCAATTTAAAGATGAGAAATCTAGCACAATAACCAAGTTGCCTTTGTTTCCATGAGGTTATATGTAATAAAACTAAATAGTTTAGTAACTTGGTTAATAATTTGTTATTTATTAATTAACGGCTTGATAGGTCACATCGTTTAATGGCGACCCTTGATTTGTATAAAGCTGCATTATACTCTTTGTAAAAAGGATCAAATCAATAAATAAAATATATCTTTTGGAATTTCCATTCCAAGTTGGTATAAGAGCTCAGTGATATCCATCTCGGTGTTATTCATTCTCCACACTGGCCCATTCAATTATCTACCATATATTCCTCGCATCCACTCCTCTCCTGCTTCCATTGCGTTCCTCTTCACTCCAAAAAATATATAATATTAAATAATAATAGTAATAATATTATTATTTATTATTATTATTTTAATATTAAATTTTTTTCTAAATTTTTTTTTTGAGAACTATTAAAGTTATTTTTTTGCATATAATAACATTATTAATAATTTGATAATAACAATAATAATTATTGTAATTAAATATTTAATAGTTAACCTATCTCCAATTCAAAGTTAGCAACATGAATACAAGAAATACAGAGAGAAACCCTCCAGAGAACAAGGATGCATCCATAAAGCCAGAAGATGATCTAGTTCAAAAGATATTGGAAAATTTTGAGCAAAAATATGAGGACATTCATGACCTAAAGATAGAAATTCTCTCACTGAGAGACCAAGTTAAAGGAGGCAATGACTTACATACAGTCCCAACCCACAACGTCGTTCACAAGGTCAATGTCGTTTTACCAAGGTTCGATGGAGAAAATAATCGAGATAGGATTCGATGGATCATCAAAATCAAAAAATGTATTCGAATGTACAATATCTATGGCGACAACGAAAAATTGAATGTTGCAGCAATGTACATGGATAAAACCGCTTGTGACTGGTTCTTATGGTGGGACTCAACAATGAAGGGAGGAAGACTAGTTAGAGACTAGGACACCTTCAAGAAAGAATTATTTAAATGATTTCAAGACATGGAAGAAGATGAAATATAAAACAACCTCACTCATTTACAAAAATAAGGAAATGTGGATGAATATTTTAGTACTTTATTGGTCTTGACCACTCGTGTCCAAGATATAACTAAAGAAAGACTCCTGCAAATTTCCATTGGTGGGATAAAATAGAGTATTCAAAGAGAGATAAAATTATTAGACGTCAAAGACGTGGAACAAGCCCATCAAAAAGAAAAATTAATTGAAGAAAAGCATATATCACAACGTTCATCAGTTTATATACCACCCCACCGAAGTGCAAATGGGAGAAAGGACGAAAATCCATGCTGTAAGCGTAATTCCCCTAATTGCCGTCCAAGACATAAATGTAAAAAAAGAATATATTCTTGTGTGAAAAAAGGAATACAGGTGACGATATTGATGAAGAATAAAGCGATGCACCTTCTTTCGACAAAAAGTTAGATAGCGACGAGACTGGAAAAGTGGAGGCTAACATCACACCAATTGTTTTAGTGGCTGCAATGATAGGTATTTCTCAACCCCAAACCCTCAAATTATTTGGCCATATAAAAAATAGTAAGGTGACGGTGTTGGTCAATATTGGGAGTACACACAACTTCATAGACTTTAGGGTAGAAAAATAGTTAAACATATTCATCTACCCTATTGCTAGCTTCCAAGTATCGATACCAAGAAACAAGAACACACGGTGCGATGATAAATTCCATAAAGTAGAACTAGCTATATGGGACTACATGCTAAGATCGCCAATGTATGTTATGGAAATCAGAGGGGTTGACATTGTTTTAGGTGCGCAATGGTTGGAAACATTGGGGATAGACGAATTAAACTTACAAGAAAAAATTAAAAGGTTCCATGAAGATGGGAGGAAATATAAGCTTTACAGTATTAACTGCCCCCCTCCCCAAATTGTCTCATCCAATAAAATGGAAAAAGATGATAAAAAAGGGAGCTCAAGACTTCTTGTTACACTGTTATGCTATGGAAAGAGTAGCTGATGAAAGGAAAAATATTAACCCATGTGAATTAAAAGAAATCCTGTGGGAACATAGTGACATCTTCCAAAACCCTCCTCATGGTCTCCTTCCCCCACATTCTAGGGATCACATCATCGAGTTGATTCCAGGATCAGGTCCAATCAGAAAAAATTAATACAGACAATCTCACATGAACAAATCAGATATTGAACGTTTTATGAAGGAACTATTAGATGTTGGAATAATCAAACATAGTAAGATTCCTTTCTCTACACCAATCATACTCGTTAGGAAAAAGATGGATCATATAGACTTTGCATTGATTATTGAGCATCAAACAAAGTCTTCATAAAAGATAAATTCCCCATTCCCTTTGTTCACGAACTACTCGATGAGCTACATGGTGCACAATATTTTTATAAACTAGACTTAAAATCAAGATATTACCAAATCCATTTTCGAGAATATGTCCCCAAAACAACTTTCCGCACCCACAAAGGTTTATATGAATTTCGAGTGACACTGTTTGGATTATCCAACGCTCCGGCAACATTTAAAGCAGTAACGAATGACTTTTTTCTCCCTTAACTAATAAATCATGCTAGTGTTTTTTTATTATATCCTTATTTATAGTAAAAATTGGAACTCAGATGTCAAGCATGTAGAAACAATATTGAAGCTTCTAGAAGAAAAAAAAATTTATGCTAACAAATCAAAATGTATTTTCGGAAAAAAAAATAGAATTTTTGGGGCACATTGTTTATGTGGATGACATTAAATTCGATCCCAAAAAAATTATGGCGATCACAGAGTGGTCATCCCCCAAGTCAATTAAATCATTAAGAGGATTTCTGGGTCTAACAGGTTATTATAGAATATTTTGCTCGAAACTACACCCAAATTGTACCTCCCCTAATATCACTATTAAAAATAGATGCTTCCAGATGGTATAAGGATGCAGAAACTTGCTTTGAACAATTGAAAACTATAATGACACCACACCATTGCTAGCAACTCATGATTTTACAAAGACATTCATCCTTGAATGTGACTATTCAGGGACATGCTTAGGAGTTGTTCAAATGAGAGATAAACATCCCATTGCTTTTGAAAGCTAAAATATAAAACCAAGTGAGTAAACAAAATCCACATACGATAAGGAAATGTTGACAATAATGCATGCCCTTGTTAAATGGAAGCAATATTTGTTCAGGGAAAAATTTCTTGTTAAAACAGACCACAACAGGCTGAAGTATTTTCTAACTCAAAAAAAATCTCTCCCGAACAACAAAAATGGGTAAGAAAAATACAAGTCTTTGATTTCAACATTTTGTATAAAAAGGGTAAGGTGAATAGGGTTACAGATAGCTTATCAATAAAACATGAGAGTGATGCCTCACTATGTGCCATATCCATAGTTGTTCCTGAATGGATTTCAGAAGTCCAAAGTAAGTATGTGAAAGC
The DNA here is from genome assembly GCA_001517045.1 of Pseudotsuga menziesii. Taxonomy (NCBI): domain Eukaryota; kingdom Viridiplantae; phylum Streptophyta; class Pinopsida; order Pinales; family Pinaceae; genus Pseudotsuga; species Pseudotsuga menziesii. The sequence goes on from LPNX010264603.1 coordinate 109,228, forward strand.
CCCAAAGACAAGGAAGCTAATTGAAGAAGTTGAAAAAAACAAGGAAACAAAGTTCAAATATTCATGGGAAAAGACATACTATGGTACAAACAAAGAATATATTTACCTATTTCATCAAAATTCAAAACTCAATTCCTAAAAGATAACCATGAATCCCCAACATCAGGCCATGTTAGTTTCTTTAAAACATACCACAATACTCGCCAATCCTTCTTTTGGAAGGGAATGAAGACTGATATCCAGAAATATGTGGCTAAATGTGATACTTGTCAAAGGAAAAAGTTTGAAACAATGGCTCCTCCTAGTCTCCTACAACCCCTCCATATTCTATCCCAAAAATGGTGTGAGGTATCCATGGATTTTATCACCGTCCTTCCTACATCAAAAGGAAAGGATATTATATTTGTAGTCGTTGATAGATTAACAAAATATGCTCATTTTATTAGTATTTCATCCAGAAAAAAAATCAATCCAAGTTGTATATAGTTATTCAAAGAATATATTTAACCTCCATGGGATTCCCAAGGTTATTGTTAGTCACGGGGACTCCAATGGCTATGCCTTCCAAAATGGTGGTATAATAGTACATTGTAGAATGGAGTTGTCATTGATGTCAAAGGAGTTCGGTAATGACAAGGGAATAAACAAGGACATGATGGTAGGGTAAACTCAGTTTAAGACAAAGGAATAACAAAGAAAGTGATGGCATGGAATGCATAATTATGTGGCATGTGTGATAAGGATGGAAAGGCACATGAGGTGCTATCATGAAGCCAGGGTTGCAATATGAAATCATTATGTTTGAATTGAGAAGAACTATATATGCATATATATGTGTAAATGAATAATTGAATCCTTGTGTGTCTAAATCATGAACCAATTGATAGTTTGAATACCTCTACTAATGAATCCACAAAGATAATGTGTAGATCCAGCAAGGGGACCAAGTTTGGCGAAGTCCAATTGATCTTGATTGATTGGTCCTCTTATCAATCAACACCGAGTCATGGATTTGCATTCATCTCATTTAGAAAAGGTTGAATGACTAAGATCATATCAAGCAAATAGATCAACAACAGGGAAAGGATCCACAAAGTAAAGGTGTGTGGAAGATAACCTACTAGAGCGCCAAAGTGAATTTTCATGTTTGATAACTAATCAACGGATGAGAAGGATTCTGCAAACGATCATAGGGTTCACAAGAATTGCAGAAGCCCATTTCAAAAAATTTAGAAGGCGCACCCACAATCTGAAATCCGCAATGCGAAAGGAAGCCACAAATTCACAATCCACAAACTGTGAAAGAATTTTTGTGGAAAGGGAATTGCGGAAGTAGTTTTGAGAAGAAATGAAATTCATGCTCGCAATCCGAAATTGCAGAAAGGTAATTGCGGAAAGATGATTACAGAAAGGTATTTGTAGAAAGGTAAACGTGGAAAGATAAATGCATAAATGTAATTGCAGAAGTAGTTTTTGATAAAAATCAAAATGCACACACGCAATCCGCAACCCGTAATTGAGGAAAGGTGTTTCTGAAAGGAAATTGCAGAAGGATTTTCTGTTCGAAATCACGCTAATAATTTTGCAACCTAAAATAGAGAGATAATTTCGAATTGGTCTTTGTTTGTGAAGGTTCATGATGAAGATACATGACTATTAGAAGAATAATATTAACTCTTAAATAGAGTTATTATTAATAAGAAGGGACATGACTGTATTCTTTAAATCATAAGAAGAAATAATTAAACATATAAGTAAGGAAATGTATTGGATAAAGAGGCTTGTGTTACGAAGTGATGTGTTTGATGAACAAACACAACTCTAGATTGAAACGATGCAACTCTGAAACTCCAGAATGAAGAGATACGTTTGTAAATAAAGATGAATGATGGAAAACGTATTTATAAGAAAATATTTTGAGTTTAGAATATTGTCTATGTAGTCCAGATCCATGTAGCGGAAGCATAATATAGATACCAATGAAGTAATGAGAAACCAATGACAATATTAAAGATATGAGGAGATTCGAAAGTCTAATGAAAACATACTAGGGTGGTAGGGTGATTCTAGGGAAAGCTATATTCCTGCAAGGGGGTCGTAGCCTCCTTCCAGTGGTAGTTGGTAAATAGGGTGTATAAGCATCCTCTCAGCAGTAGCTAATAAACTAGGGGGTTGTAGACTCCTTGAGGTAGAAGCTGGTAAATAGGGTGTAGTAGCATCATTTCAGTAGTAGCTGATAAAACTATTGTAAATAAAATTTTGCAATAATAGAAAGTGTTGGTGGTTTTCCCAATTAGGATTCCACGATAAAAATTGTGTTCCTTGTGTCTTGTTGATCGTTTGTGTTAATGAATAAGTTAAAAATGGTTTTAATTGTTAAAAGTTATCAATACTGATACACCCCCCTCTTAGTATTGTCCAATATTCCAACAACTGGTATCAGATCTAGATCCTTCACTACAGTTTAATCACTGGAAGGAAGATCCTATTAAAAAAAACCACTATGTATCAACAAGAAGGGATAGCCACCAACATACCTCCATTATTTATAGGAGATAATTATGCATACTAGAGTGTAAGAATGAAGTGCCATCTAATGTATATTGGGTATAAAGGTTTGAATTCTATTGAAAACGAGTACATATAAGTACCAGGCAACCTACCTCTAGACAGAGATGGACTAGACCAATATGACGCCAATCCAAAATCCATGAATGCAATCTTGAGTTGGTTAACAAATTCAATGTTTGTAAAAGTTATGCAATGTAAGACAGCCAAACATGCCTAGGTAAAATTAAAAATTGTCTATGAAGGAGTATCCAAAGTCAAGCAATCCAAACTTCATACATACAAAGGACAATTTGAAAGTCTAAAAATGAAAGAGGAAGAAAATATTGCAGAAAATATTTTAAGAGTGGATGAAATTGTCAATGCTTTTATAGGCCTTGGATGAGTAATAAAGGAGAGATAAGTCATCGACAAAGTACTAAGAACCTTTCCAATGAAGTATGACTCAAAAGTATCCACTCTAGAAGAATGAGATGATATTGACCTCATGATAGTGGATGAAATACATGGAAACTTCACTGCCTATGAGATGATAACAAGACAAGATGGACCATCAAAGAAATAAGCAACATTTAAAGTCTCAAAATATCCAAACAAGTCTGAAGCCTTATCAAAGAATATAGATGAAGAAGAATCTATTTTCATCAAGAAAATTGAGAAAGGTACTATCAAGTACAAAGGAAAGTTACCTTTGAAGTGTTTTAACTGTGGAAGGATTGGTCACTTTGCCTCAAAATATCCTTACCTAAAACAATAAGATAGTGATGATGTTGAACAACCTTTCTGTCATAATAAATATCAAAAGAATAAGAGTGTGTACAAGAACAAATTCAAGAAAAAGAAGAAAAACTTATATTCCAAGGAAGACAATGAATATGAAGAGACAAGTGATGCTGAAGAAATTATATTCATGGGAATAGAAACTCAAGCTCAAGAACGTGAATCAGATGAGGAAGGATAAGTATACCTAAAATATGAACTCATTAGTGATCTTGAAGAACTTGAAAAATGAAGGAAAAAAACAAACAGTGAAACCAAATCATTAGTGACTTGAAAACCTAGCTCCAAGAGGCCAAGAATATTGAAGAGGACCTAGATTTGCAACTCAAAAAAAGAATACAAGAATCTGAAAGGATTGAAGAAGATATTATGCAACTTAGAAAGAAGGTTGATGAAGAATCTATTAAATCAAAATTTGAAAATAGTTAAAAGACTCTGGATAACATCTTGAGTAGCCAAATACCATCAAGAGATAAATATGTATTAGGATATGACAAAGAAAAGAATCCAAAATGGTCCTCCCTCACAAACCAAGGTAGGAATAAAAGAAGCTATGCTACTACACTGAAGAAACAAATTCAAGAGGAAGAAAGCAAGAGATCTGGTCCATTCTCTCATGAAAAAGATAAAACTAATGTGATTCCTAGAAAACCAATGACAAGTAGATATCAATAGATATTTTTTGGTCATTTCTACTCTTGTAATAATTTTGGTCATAAATCCCTAAATTGTAGAGCATATGGAAAGTTTCGCGACTACGAGAAGCATGCATCTAGTAACAAACCAAAAGTAAGAAACCATAACATTTTTACACCTCTTGAAAAATATGACATAGAGTGTTACAAATCCAATAACCATGGACATATAGCAAGAGAATGTAAACTAATTAATCCTACAAAGAAGGCTGTTGCAAAAGGTTTCAAGACCAAAAACAGAGAAAGGACTGGAAGAAAAAGAAGGAGGAGGAAGAATCTATGATTGCTCTGTGTGTGACAAAAAAGAAGAATCTATGGAATATTGACAGTGGGTGTTCAAAACATATGACAGTAGATCCAAACAAGTTTATAATCCTAAGAATAGATAATAAGGGAAAAGTCACTTTTGGAGATAATATGTCTTCCAAAATAATTGGCAAATGTACAACTTCTATGAATAATAAGATAACAACTAAAAATGTGTTGCTAATGGAAGAACTAAATCCTAATCTCCTTAGTGTAAGTAAAACATGTGATCAAGGGCACATCTGTATTTTTTACTCTAAGAAATGTGAAATCATAAAAAATGACTCAATAAGTTTTATGTTTTCAAGATCTAGTCTATAGGAGAGGTAAGTTTTATGTTTTTGAGGGTCAACAAGGACACAACTGACCCCTGCTGTGTCTTTGATCCATCGAAAAATAAATTAAAAAAATAAGCGTCTATGCTACTGCTAGAGTCTATGTAAGTACCTAGATTGACGTTAGTATGAGGCTTTAATATATTACAATCATTTTCATGAGTCTAAGAAAATTGAAGGAGATTACATTGGGTGTTTGATTCATTAATGGCAATATCGGTATGATAACAACCTGGTTCAATTCCAAGGAAGTAAGTACCTAAGATAGAGTGTGTGAAATCAATCGGTTCATTTCTTCCTTCGAACTATGTAACAATGTTTTTTATGTGTGGTTGGCTCTCTCCCAACTCGTATCTGATTCAATTTTTTTGTAAGGGATCCATGAGTTAGAACAATTGGTGGCAAAATAACCTTGTATATTTCTAGACCATCCTTGCTTAGCAACAAACCATATTCCTTAGGAATGTCCACCACAACTATGTCAATGGATTGACATACTTTTTCATCTGATGCCAACCTGATTACGACACTTTAATTTTCCCATTACTTCAACATCAGATATGTCAATCTGTATAATCCTAGAAGGGCATGGGCTAGGTTGTCCATTTATCTTCTTACATAATGAGTATGGCATAACATTGGAGGAAGCTCTAGAATTAACCAAACAATTATGAATGTTATAAGTATAGATATCATATGTCAGTAAAAGGGTGGCAGTACAGAAAATTTGAGGTTTGAAATGGGCCTCCTGAGAAAAATAATAAAATAATAGTTAAACTAGTAAAATGATAGTTAAGAATTTTGGAAGAATATTGGAAAAAACTACTTTTTTCTTTGTATTTTCAATATATCTCTGTGTGGTTTTACTCAAATTTTGAGCGGGAGTGCTCATTGGATAGAGAATTCAAATCTGCATCCAATGAGTACCCACACTGCATAATTTTGATGGACCCCACCCCATGTAACATGTTTTCTACGTATTTCGCATTTTTTGTGGGTTGGGGTCCATCAAAAGTATGCAATGTGGGTACTCATTGGATGCAGAATTGAATTCACCATCCAACGAGAACTCCTGCTTGAAATGTGAGTAAAATAACAAGGAGATATGTTGAAAATACAAATAAATAAAATCTTTTGTTATGACAAATATGCCAAGTCAACCATTATGGTTGATTTTTTTCTTGAATTTTTTTGATTGGATTTTTTTTTTAGGGCCATTTTAGTTGACTTTTTTTTCTTACGAGGCCCATTTTAGACCCCAAATATCCTCTAATGTGTATGGGATTTAGATCCCCCCCAATGTTACCTTTGTTAATTTCCTTATCTTTCCCATCATTAGGCTTTCTCCATTCCTTTTCTTTGGTTGGGGTGGGTTGGGGTTGTTCCCTGAGACCGAAGGATTATATCAACTATTTATTTTGTTGAAGCATGTTACACATTTCAAATAACAAGATATTTTCCTTCCTTTTCTTGAAATCTTCCATGACATCATACACTATATTATGACCACTATGTACTCTTACTGATGTTGTGGTAGCCCCTTGTGGGTTACTTGATCCTTTGATATTCATAGGGGGTGTAGGATTTTGTGTCATAGCGTAACTACTATTTTTCTGATTTGTAGAAATCCCTAGTGTTTTTTTTACTTTGGTTTTCCACAATGTTAACTTTGACAGGGATCGTTTTTAATTGCACTTTGTTAGCATAATTACTCTTCTTGTTGCTTTCAGTCATCTTAGATGTTGTGTTGACATTCCCTTTACTTATCATAGAATAATTTGCATGGGTGGTTTGTACATTCTAAATCTTGGCGGTGTCATGCTCACAATTATCTTCCAAATCAAGAGCCCTAGAGTGATCTCTTTGGGCTCTTCCTCAACTTCACTAGACTTTTGTTGTTGTTGTTCTTCCTCTTCATCCAAATCTTGTTTGTCCATTAATTGATTTATCTCCAATGTCATAGGAATAATCCACTGTGCACATGTATTTTCTGAGTGATTTTCTTGATGATATGTGCAAATATGGTCTATACCTACATATTTCAAGTTTAAAGAAGCGGCTTCATTATTTTGGGTATTTGGATGGCCATCTTTCTTTTTAAAGGAAGGATTAAAATGTTTCTTTCTAAAATAACTTGCCCCTTTATCCTTTTTTAAGTCCCCTATTTCATTCGATAGTTTTTTTACCAATTCAAAAACAATACCAAAATCCAAGTGCTTCTCTTCAGTGGGTTTTAGTGAGTAGCAGGGCCTTCTTGGATGTTGTTGCTTTAGGGTATACCTCCATAAAATGTTTAACAATACTAGACATCTCCAACTTTAGTTTATTGGCCCCTTCTAATTTTTCTACTAATGTAGCTTTGCAATCTCTTTTGACAAACATTGTTAACGAGGGATGTAAGGATATGGTATAATATTCCACCAACACTTCTTGAATGGTTGAGTAGCTAAATAGATTTTATTTAGGATTGTATTAAACCATTGGTTGAAATATTTAACATTCTCCTTTCTATCCATTTTCGGGGATAATGGTTCCCTCATTAGAGATTCCATAGTTCATTCTTTGTCAAATTTACCCAAGAAAGCCTTTTCAAAGTCATCCCAATTAGTAATTGATCAAAATAGGAGAATAGAATACCATGCGGATGATTTATTCCCAAAAGTATAGGGGAATACAAGACAAAGTACATCTTCATGATCCACATACAAAATCCTTAAGAACAAATAAAATATTTTAAGGTGGTCATCTGTAGTGGTACATTTATCCAGGTAAAATGTAGGAAACATGTGCTAAGGGTGTTTGGGAAAATCGTGAAATTAACCATCAAAATTCAATGCAATATGTGACCTTCAAGTTGGTCGTTGGTTTGCGTTATGAGCCATGTAGTTGATACGTGGTGGCTATCTTGGAGGATAATGAATATGATGAGAAATAGTAGACTTAGGGGACAATGGTAGAAACTGGATGATAGACTTAGAGATTTCTTGTAATGTTGAATCAACCAATCCCTCAAGAGAATTAACAAACACCACCTCTTTAGTTTCTACAACCTTTCTTTGAGAGGCATGACATCTTGGAAACTAGGGAGCAACATGTAACTCATTAATCTGATTAAGATATGCTTCAGTAAAACAACAAAAATGTTGACCTCTTTTTGAGGTACTACATATAGGTGTTGTTTATGCCAAAAATTGTTCCCAGGCTACAAGAGAACAAGCCAACACAATCTCAAATATTTCAATAAAAAAAAATAGGGGTTTTAGGGTTTTCAAGGATTTTTGGTTAAGAAGTTTGATGACAAGAGGGAATGCATTCATAAATCCAAATAAACACTAAATCATAATCATAGAAAAACTGAGATGCATAACATAATAACCATTATCCAACAGAAAACAACACTGAGGTTCATCCACAAATGGAAAGCACTCCAAGTATAAAAACTTTAAACCAGCAATGAAATTACCAACTGAGTAGCTAAAACAAGCTATTAATGAAGCCAGAGAACAATCTGAAGGGTAAATAGAGCATATATTTAATAATCAGTCTTTCACATACACATAAGAGTCATTTACTTAGCTTATGAACAAGTCTGAAGACCTCGTCTTGCCAGCCCAAAAAATCAAACCATCAGTCCTCTTTTTGACATACATTAATACTATTCTTCAAAATTGGTTAAAGACTAAACCCTAACTGCTTTTCAGCTTACTCATCGAAATAGTTTTATCTAAATAATAATTACAAAAATGAAATATCCTTCAAAACATAACTAATAACTGATTGTGTTAACAAGCTTTACAGATCTTTAGCTGCTTCAGCTAACAATGCTATCCCTTCTAGGGCTTGGGTGTTTCTTCTAGCCTTCAGTTGATCTGCTTCCATATCTGCCATATTTCTAGTGAGTTCTTCATTTTATTGTTGTAGATATTTGATGGTTTGTTTCAGCATTGTAAATTGACCCTCTGTATTCCTCTTCCTTTTTAATGCCTCTTTTGACACTGCAATCAGCTCCTGATAGTGGCTATTCACCTCATCCAGATCCTCTCTGAGTCTTCTATTTGCCATGACTAAGCCATCATTTGTCTCCTGCATATATTCCACTTGATATTTATACTGTTTTACAGTTCTGTAAATTCTATTTTTCTGAATCAAAGGCTTTATTTCCTGCTGTGCTTTGCATCTCATTTGGAAGCCATGGAATGTTTAATATATTATAGATTTCTTCATCTTCTGGCAAAAATTTTATAGGAGTTTTAGGAAAACTTAGGTTTTCTTCAGTCTCAGCTTCATAGGGAACATTTTCCTCAACCATCACCTTCTTTTCTGAGTGAGAAGCCTTTATCTCACCTTCTTGATGTTCCTGCAACATTTGACTTCATATCTCTAGAAATATATCAGATAGTTTAGTCTCAGTAAGGACAGACTCTCTTTCTGATTCCATTGGCCTTTTACCTTTACTGTCACCCTTATCAACATTCAATTTTTCATCAGATGAGGAATCATCTATCACTTTTACTCTTTATTTATTCAATTTATGGTTCAACAATTTCTTCATATTCAGCCTGATCTTGTTTCTAGGTCTAGTCTTTGGTCTCCACATAGGAGCAAGTTCCCTTAACATTTTGAAATTTTTTCCCTGATGGGTAACTGAGGAAAATTCAATAACTTTTAGTTTCTTCCTCTTTGGTACTGCTACCTTGTCCTCCTGGCTGTGAAATTACTTTTTAGTACAAACCGTAGTTTCATCAATAACAGGGAATTTATCATCCTCAAACAAGCATTTCTCATCTTCAGACAGAACTGTGATTGGACTTTGTCTTTGGAGTTCAATATCTTCTTTCTCACTTGAAATTTTCTCTACAGGTACAATCTTTTCCTCAACAATTGTCTGTGCTGGTACATCATTCTGAATAGGCTCGGTCTCCTTATTATCAGACTGCAAATCTTTGCTCTCAATGTCATTAAGATGTTGTTTAGACTCAAATCTTCATTTGCAGGATCTGAAACTCCCTCTGATTTAATCCTGTCTTCATCTTTAACCTTTACCTTCTGTCTGATCTTTCTGATCAAGGTTTGTCCTTTATCAGCTTGTTCTTTGTGAGACTTTCCTTCTTGACCATTTTGAAACCTTGACCAGAAAAGGAAATATTCCCAAGTTTTTCCCCTACTATGAAAAACAGTGTTTATAATGAGTTTGATAAGTCCATGGTGGAAAATGGACTGTCTAGTATGATTTTGGTGCTCCTTAATTCTGCAAGACATCTTCTGTAGGCTCTTTAGAAAGAAGAAGAGAAGGTTCATCTTGGACTCATTACTGAGGTGTTGAAGAAATCTAAAGTGGTATTTAAAAACGAAGGCATATCTTCCTTCACATGTAATATAAATCTGTAAAACCTTAATAGGTTCTATCCATTTAGGCCTGAAGTTATGAATGAGTACACCCTTACCCCAATATGCAATTACACCAGGCAGTAAGTAATTTTGTGCATTAAAGGTGAATGGCACCTTCTTCAACCATAATTCTTCCTCAGTCCTAATGCATGTTGCCTCAGCTACCAACTCATTGGTCAATTTGAATTGCAAAGTATCAAAAGATACAGTGTCTTTGTCATAGCACTGAGTAAACTTATGGGAGACCTCTGCATGGTATCCATCAATCTTCTTGAAAAATATCAACCATCCTGCATTTTCAAATAGCTCTGCACATTCTGGAAATTTATCTATCCAATTGAGATCAGTGGGCTCAGCTCTATTAGTTTTTCCACTTTTCTTCATTTTCACTATGGTTTATAGCATCTGTCAATTATCCCACAGTCTATTTATCTTCAAACTCTCACAGACTGCCCTATCACACAGTTCAGGAAATCTTCTGTACCAAATTGCAACAATTTGACCTAATCACAAAACTTAGGGACCTCCAATAGTTTTGCTCTGAAGTTTACTAGTTTAAACGATGAATACTTAGATACATTGGTTAATATTTCATCATTCATAGTCTATTGAGCGAGCAAACTCATATCCTTCCTTCGAATTTTGACATTATGGATTTTATCAAAAAACCCCCAATTAAACAAACCCTATCAAATGCCACGCGGGGTACTTGCTCAGAAGCTTAATACAAGCGCTAGAATGCAATCTCTTCAAGGATTATGTGCCAAATTTCACGTTCCAACTGTCTCTAACGGTCCAGATCACTTAAAACTGTCGCTGCTGGAAAGCCCTAATTCTCCATTCAGATGTGAAAACTCTAATTTCTCAGTACCATGTTCTCTCAATGAATTTCAATACCTTCGTATCCTTCAGATTAATAACATATTCCTGAAAAGTATGCCTTGTTCAACTCGTTGTCATCATTCACCATGAACTGCATGCAATTGCCACGATCTCCCTCATATGATGACCACAGACCTGTTTCAATGATAAACCTTGCAAGACACATATCAACTGTGACAAATGATGAGATTAACACCTTAGGGACAAGACACCTGAAAATATCGGACTGAAAAATAATGATTTTGGCATTCACAACTTTCTTGTAGCGCTCTAGTGTATTAATTTTGCTCTTGCGCTACAAGAAAGTCCAAACACATAATTTCACATCATTAAGTCACTAATAAGGTTTAAGACTTGGTTTATATGCTTAATCTCGACCTTAGTGTCATTTATGAAATCCTTTAATCCATATATACTTTGTAGAACCCTTCAAGAATGAACTCTAAGCAAAATTTATAAAAGCAGGCTTAAAAATAAGAAAAATAAAAATGACGAAAACTAAAAGTTTAAACTCAAAATTAACCTTTATTAACAAAATTTCCTAGAAGCAAAAATACTAGCAAACTTCAAAAACATAAACAAAAGCATAAAACTAAGGGAGACAAAACCATGACCTAACAGGTGTCCAAGAGAAGACTTTACTTGTTCTAACTTAGGGTTTCTATCTTCAAAGTCATCAATTTTGTGTCTAGTTTATACTTCTTGGGGGGATAAACTTTCATGCTGAAAATTTTCAGGTGGAGATCCAAATAAATATCCAATATTGGGAGGAATTCATTTGCTAGCCATGCATTGGAAGCCCTCCTTCTAGTTCCAATTCTATTTTCACTTGGAAATTCCCTTGTGTTGACAATAGGGGTTCTCCTCAGTATAAATTCCTAATTATACTTCAAATCATTTGGAATGTGGAATCCATTCGGATTTTGGCCCAACTACCATTCATTAGTTTGGGGTATCAACAGTTGTGGCTCGGTCCACTGTTTCAGGTTTTTATTTTAAGGAATGAAATGAAGTATGCTCTAACCTATGATATAATACTAACTTACTCTCATCTATCCTATCTAGGAGAAAAATTAAAAGGGATGAGCGTCAAATGAGACCGAGATACTGTTAGAATAATCAACCCATAGTTACTTACCTCATACATTAATTAAATCATTTTTGTCTTATTACCTAGTCTCGTAGATTCCACTCTATGCTAGTTGCCTTCTACATGTCCTAGAAGTCAACACTCGATAAAACTGAGTCACGAAGCACTTGGGAAACTTCTTGGAAACCATATTTAGCATATCTGCTTTATTCCAGATCCTCCAAAGTGCATATTTGTTTTTTCTGAAAAGTTGCTTGTTTTATTGAGAATTAAGGCAAAAGGAAAAGCTAGACTAGGTGTAGTTGACTTGTTTTTTTCCCACATCATCCTCCCTCCTTTTCTCCTAATAAAGGCATGTATGAGTTGTCTTTCCATCCCTCGTTATCTTTCCTACTTGACTTAGCCAATTCGTGAGCATCTTGGTGGATCTGGAAATTGCTTTATGCACCTATGGGGGATTTGACTAGATTTAGTAAGCCTACTTTTTGACCTTTTCAAATGGCATCCTTATGCATTCAAATCTCTCATGTAATTATATATTGCATCATCCTATTACTTCACAAGGTTGGCTATTGTACACTTATTCAATATAGATTAGTGTTATGCTACAATTTCAATATCCTTTGATGTTAATTTTGTGTGTTTGATTAGCAATTTTGTGAGTGTAATTGTTCTATCTCTTGGGTTCAATTTCAACATGGTATCAAAGCCTTTTTATATTGATTTCTCTCCTTCCATACTGCTATTACAGGTTTGACATCTTGACTGGGAGTATATTCTGCTGACTGAACGGCACAGTTTCTAAGCTATGGACCAATCTCAGAAGATCATATTGACTCCATTCAATTTATTTGAGTGGAAAGATGATATCAAGATATTTTTGAGAGCGAAAGGTCTCTACAAGGTTACTATGTCAACTAAGGTAGAGCCCAATGCAGCTGCATAGAAAATCAAATGGCACAACGGGAGGGATGAGGCCTATGGTCTTTTGTGTCTAAGCATTTCGAGAGACCTCCTCTTCCATCTTGATGGATTGACATCACCTAATGAAGTGTGGGAGAATCTTGTAGATATTTTTGGTAAGACATATGAGATGAGAGGACATCAAATCAAGAATGAGCCGGTCTCCTTGAGTCCCAGTAGCTTTGAATCCTTGCAACTCTATTTTTCCAAGTTTAAAGCCCTTGTTTTGCAGCTAAAACAGTGTGGGATCGAAAAGAAGGAAGAGAAAATAGTTTTGGCCATACTCTCGAAGCTTGGCCATGACTATTCAGTGTTTTTTTGACCTTCCATGCCACCAAGTTGATAACTCGATCCTGGAAGATTCCTAATCTTGCAGAGTTCATGGAATCCCTCACACAGGAACAAGATAAGTTGGTGATGATGGGCACCATCAAACCTTCTAAAGACCAAGATTTGGTTGCTGGAGATTCAAGGGTGGATTCAAAAATCAAGAGAAAGGCTAAAAAGCCACCTAAGCAAAAGAGAGACAAGAAAAAGTCTCAAGAGGAGCCCCAAGGTTCCAAGAAGAACTTCCAAAAGAAGAAGAACAAAGGAGAAATGAGCAAGTGCACACACTGCAGTAAGGGCTATCATATTGAGAGCTCTTGTATGAAGAAGCAAATTGACATGCTGACCCAAATCCTGGAGAAGAATAACATCTCCCTTCCTGATTGCTCAAAGAAGAGGGAAGTAGGATCAAATTTAGAGGACAAAGAGAGAGTACATGCCTTGGTTGCTGGCACATCAATCTCACCTAGATTCATCATAGACTCTGGAGCTTCTAGAGATATGGTTTCGACAAAAGAGGCATTCTCTTCTCTTGACATGTTCAAAGGTCCACCAATAGTTTTGGGAGATGAATCTCTCACTGACAGTTTGGGGAAAGGAAGGATTGATATTGACCATGGTAAGTTCAATAATGTGTTTTATGTTCCAGTTCTTTCCTCTAATCTCTTGTTAGTGCATCAGATGAATCACACTGGGTCTCCAAAGAAGGTCATCTTCTCCCCTGATGATGTTGAAATCACTGATATTTTGAATGGTAAAGTCATAGCAAAAGGTGTTGTTGATCACACTTTGAAGGTATACATGTTTTTCCATTTTCTACCCTACTCAAACCCCTCTTCTCTTATGATTCATGCTAATGAGGAAAGCAAGCTTTGGCATGAAATATTTGGCCATATTAACTAAAAGTATCTTTCTGATTTGAGTGAAAAAGATATGGTCATAGGGTTACCAAAGATCAAGTTTTCCAAGGGAGTCTGTCAAGGTTGTATCCTAGGAAAACACCCAGAGCACAAATTTGAGAGAGCTCGTCATGAGAGAACTCATCATGAGAGAACCTCTGCACCTCTTGAGTTGATCCACAATGAAATTTCTGGTCCATTTAATCATATGTCCATGAATCAAGAGAAATATGCACTGACCTTCATAGATGACTTTTCCAGGTATTGTTGGGTTTACTCCCTAAAGCATTAGTCTGAAGTTCTTGACCTCTTCAAAGTCTTTAAAGCCTTGGTTGAAAACCAGTCTGGGAGGAAACTCAAGATCCTTGGATCTGAAAATGGTAGCGAGTATGTCAAGTTTGAGTTCATTCAGTATTGTAAAGATGCAGGTATTCATATGCAGCATTCGATCCCTTACACACCACAACAAAATGGTGTTGCTGAGAGAAATAATAGGTCACTGAAGGAGATGGAAACCTGCATGATGGAGGCTAAGACTTTGCCACCAAAGTTTTGTGCCGAGGCTATAAATTGTGCATCCTACATATAGAATAGGGTGCCTCATAAGCAGCCTAATGGTATGAATCCTTTCAAAGCTTGGAGTGGGCACAAGCCAGATGTGACCCATTTCAGGATTTTTGGCTCAAAGGCTTGGGCTAGAATTTCAACTGAAAAGAGAAAGGCTTTGCAGCCCCAAAGCCAAGAGTGCCTATTTTTTGGGTATTCTAAAGATTCAAAAGGGTACAAGTTGATAAACTTGAGCACTAACAAATCTTTCATTGAAAGAAGTGTTCAGTTCCAAGAAGAGCCTTTAGTAGCAGTTGAAGTTGGAGAGTCTTCTTCACCACCAGATCCATTGATTGTAAGTGGAGAGACTAATGAGTTTGTTGATTCTGATATGTCTGATAATGATGATTTGATTGCAGATCTTGACAGTCCTACAACACCAAAATGGGCAGCAAAGACCATTCATGCAGCTGGGGAACTAGCTGGAAATCCTAGTGACACTAGGAGGACTAGATATCAGTTTGAGAGTGCCCTTTGTATGAAAGATCCTTTATTTGATGAGAAGTGCTATCTTATGGTTGAATCAGATCCATAGACATATGAAGATGTAGCACATGATCCAAGATGGCAAACAGCTATGAAAGAATAATTCAGCTCGCTCCAGAAGAACAACACTTGGGAACTGGTTGATCTTCCCGCAGGGAGGAAGCTAGTTCAATGTAAGTGGGTTTTCAAGACTAAGTTTGTTGCTGATGGTTCACCTTTGAAATATAAGGCAAGATTGGTAGCCAAAGGATACTCACAATTACATGGTATTGACTACAATGAAACCTTTGCACTAGTGAAAAAGATGGACTCCATAAGGCTAGCTTTAGCCATTGCAACTTTGAAGTAGTGGGGGGTACATCACATGGATGTGAAGTGTGCTTTCCTAAATGGAGATCTCACTGAAGAGATTTACATGCAGCAACCCGAAGGGTTTGTTTCTAATCCATATTTAGTGTGTAGGTTAAAGAAATCATTGTATGGGCTCAAGCAAGCCACCAGGGCTTGGTATGCCAAGATTGATGGCTTTCTGTTGTCATTGAGTTTTTTTCGATGCAAGTCTAATCCTAATGTCTATTTGAAACTGATTCATGTTTCTTTGATGATTATTGTCTTGTAAGTGGATGACCTTTTGATTACAGGAAGTTCAAAAAAATAGATTGCCTCCTTGAAGGATGCAATAGATTGCCTCCTTGAAGGATACAATGAACCATGCATTTTCTATGGCAGATTTGGGATTGTTGAGCCAATTCTTGGGTCTCGAAATTGCTCAATCCAAACATGGAATCAAAGTACATCATTCCAAGTATGCCTTAGATTTTCTGAACAAGTTCAACATGAAATATTGCAAGCCAAGCAAGACTCCCTTCCTTTCAGGAGTTAAGCTTGAAGAAGCAGGTTCTTCTCCTATGGTAAATAATACACTGTATAGGTAGTTGATTGGGTGTCCACTTTATCTTACACACACTTGACCTGATATATCTTATGCAATTAGTGTGGCTTCAAGATACATGGATTAGCCTCATGAGATCCACTAGAGGGCAACCAAAAGGATCCTAAACTTTGTTCAAGGAACAAGAACTCATGGGATCTTCTACAAAGCAAAAACTGATCTTGATTTGATTAGGTTTACTGACAGTGATTGGGCAGGTGACAACACAGATCGAAAGTCAACATCAAGATATGTGTTCATGCTTGCAGAAGGACCAATCAGCTAGTCAAGCAATAATCAGAGTGCCATAGCACTCTCATCTACAAAAGAAGAGTATAGATGAGTTGTAAATGCAACAACTCAATGTTTGTGGTTGCAGGGAATACTTGGAGAATGTGGCTTCGAATCATAGTTTTCAACTACTATCTACTATGATAATCAGAGCACCATTTGAATCTACAACGATCCATTTCAGAGATAGTGAACTAAGCACATTGAGATCCATATGCACTACATCAGACAACTTGTGCATGATGGTACCATTCATCTACTCTTTTGTGCATCTTCAGAACAAGTAGCAGACATCTTCACCAAACTTTTTTGTGAGAAGACATTCACCAATATCAAATCACTACTGGGGATTGCTGATCATGCTGTGAAGCATGATTGATGACAATATTTCCAAATTTTTTTTTTCCTGTCCATGTTTAAGGGAGGATTTTTCCACCGGGTTTTTGCCTCTTTCCTTGGTTGTATGGACAAGCAGTATGTAAAGGGTGACTAAGCCTTATTGCTAGGCCCTATAGTTTTCTGATATTTACTCATAAAGTCAGGCTTAAGGGGGGGTGTTAGAATAATCAACCCATAGTTACTTACCTCAGACATTAATTAAATCATTTTTGTCTTATTACCTAGTCTCGTAGATTCCACTCTATGCTAGTTGCCTTCTACATGTCCTAGAAGTCAACACTCGATAAAACTGAGTCACGAAGCACTTGGGAAACTTCTTGGAAACCATATTTAGCATATCTGCTTTATTCCAGATCCTCCAAAGTGCATATTTTCTTTTTCTGAAAAGTTGCATGTTTTATTGAGAATTAAGGCAAAAGGAAAAGCTAGACTAGGTGTAGTTGACTTGTTTTTTTCCCACATCATCCTCCCTCCTTTTCTCCTAATAAAAGCATGTATGAGTTGTCTTTCCATCCCTCATTATCTTGCCTACTTGACTTAGCCAATTCGTGAGCATCTTGGTGGATCTGGAAATTGCTTTATGCACCTATGGGGGATTTGACTAGATTTAGTAAGCCTACTTTTTGACCTTTTTGAATGGCATCCTTATGCTTTCGAATCTCTCATGTAATTATATATTGCAGTAGCCTATTACTTCACAAGGTTGGCTATTGTACACTTATTCAATACATTTTAGTGTTATGCTCCAATTTTAGTCTCCTTTGATGTTAATTTTGCATGTTTGATTAGCAATTTTGTGAGTGTAATTGTTCTATCTCTTGGGTTCAATTTCCACATATACATATTCATAAATATATAAGTACTAAACTAAAAAATTTATAACAATCACAGAGTGCTATAAGCTATATAAATAGTCACAACATTAGTATAGTCTGCATTTACATCCTGTAGAAAGCAAATACACTATGAGAATGCATATACAACATAAAATAGAAAGTTGTAAGAATAGTCAAACATAAATAAAAACATTATTGCTGCATATGAGAGAAAGATGAAATATAAAATAGTTCCATGACATTCATCCTCCTCGCAATCATAATCTTCATGAAAAATCTTGATGAAAAATCTTGATTCTATTAGACTTTATATTTCATTCACATAATTAATTCTCAACCGAGAATGAGTAGCCAAAAGCTACCATGCCAAAATTCCTTTTGATTTCATCCTCATATTTCTTTTATAACTTTTACAAAGTAACTTACAAGTGACTTTCCAAATTCCCAAAATCACCTAAGATTCTTCAATTCCTTGACTACTTGCCACTTTAAGTTTACATTCTCTAGTAAGTGAAATAAGAGAAAGTTTAAATTACATAATTAAGAGGGAGTATTTTCCTCGGATTTAATAAATTGATCCCCATAATTCACATTCATAAAGAATACCATTTAGTTTCTTAGGTTCGAGTAAATGTAAAGAAATTTCATGAGCGGCTATGTTCATATACATTGAATTTAACCCTTTAGCGAGTGTATTGTGACACGTCGTCATGAATTGGGTCTTTCGCCTGGGCATCCCATCTTGCTTCTACATTGTTTGTGTAGTGACTTGGGCTGTACTCCTATCAGTTTCAATATCTTCATCTTTGATTTTTATTTTAATCTTTCAATTGCTCCTCTTTAGAGACGGGCTCTTAAATGTTCCTGTAGGAGGAAACTTACAATTTTCGAACACTTTTTCTATGGCTACGTGTATACTTTAACACTTTTTTAGTGAAGTGGTAACATCCTTTTGCAATGTTGTTCCTACTTTTTTACAGTTATCTAAGGTGGCATAGTCCAAATGAATTTCTTCAATAGTCCTTTTGGGAAAATTGGTTGGAACTGCCATGTTCTTTTGCTGCCAGGATTTTATATTCTTCATTTTTATCTTAACCTCCATAACATTAATATTTTGTTCTTGGGCCCTTTTGATTACAACTTTGAGTTTTGTTGAGACCTTCTAAACCTCATAGAGTTGTTAAGTAACTAACTCTTGTGCATGGAACAACTCATGTTGTAATGCAATTGCACAAGCATGTAATTCCTCTAAGCTTTTCTTCTCCTCTCTTGAGGTTTCCGTTTTAGCTGTTAGTGCATCTTTTTCATGCTGCAACTTCTCTATTTGAGTTGTCATGGTGGAAATTTTCTGCTTCAATATATTTGATTCAAGTTTCTAGCTTATCCTTGTCTACTTGTAAATATGAATCAAAATTTCCAAAGTTATCTTTTCCACATGAAGGGAATCATAGTCATGTCTCAACTTGACACCTTCTCTCCTAGATTCCGAAGACGATATTATAACATACTGATTATTTTGCTTGGCCTTATTAAATTAGTTCTTTGGACATATTCAAGATGTTATCATGAATTTACAAGGTGGTGGCTATGTTTGTTGAGGCCATGAAATCCGGTGCCTTGTCAGTGTGGGTGAATACGAGGATTTCTTAAGCTATCTCAGGTTGCATGGTGAGTTTGAGCTTATTTTGTGTTTTTTGCACGATTTTCTTCTTCTTGGTGTCAAAAACAAAATATCTTAGCTTAGCTACAAAATCCACTTTAGATGGAATGTATGCAATAATTCCTAGTTTCGTCAAAGGAAAATGTCTTCCAGTGAGTGGGATTACTGAACCGGTGGTGGGTGTCTCTATATCCATATCCTCTATATTGCTATCCTATAATTCTTCATCATGCTTTGAGCCTCCTCTTTCTGCAGCTCTATTTTCCTATCCTTCTCTGCATATTCCTTCCCTTTTAGTTCTTCTACACGAGCTATCTCTTCGGCCTTTTTTAGTTGCTTCAACCTTTGTCCCTCATCTTCAATATTCCTTTCGTTGTCTACCTCAATAATCTCTTTGGCCTTTTTTTCTAGGCTCTGTTGTTATTCTTGTTGTGCTCCTTCTTGGGTTGTCTTTCTTTCCTTACTTGAGGTATCCTTTTATGTATCTTTTCCTTTCTTCATTCTTTTGGCCAAGTCATCCAAATTTTGAAATCACATGTATACTTCCTCTTCCACACAAAACTGATCCACATATGGCTAGTGGAACTTGACAGTTGCACAATGATTCACAAGTTTCCCATGATCATCATTCCTAGGGAACTGTTCTTGGCCGAAGTGAAACATTGAGCTAAGTGCTTGGCCAATTCTATGGCTTATTTTACCTTGGTGATCCTGTAATGCCCAACTACTATAGGAAGGGGTGGCCATGATGCCTTTTTAGTATTCAATGAGAGAAGATCTAATCCCATTTATGAAATTTTTTCATGTTATTTCTCTAAGGATCATGTGATATGTGACGTACTTGGGTAGGATGTACAGAGCCATTGACCCTCTATAAATCCAAAAATAATTGCCACCTTTGGTTAGATGCAAATATCCTAACCGGGTTACAGCATCTATGGAATTATCTAACATGCATTTGGTGGATGATCCATGTATGATACTATACAGGGGATTGATAAACTCTTCACAATTTTTCTTATAGTATCTAACGCGATTTTGGGCCCACAAAACTTGGCAATATATGTGTATAGGTGTCTTAGCAAGGTTTCAAATCCATCCCATGCCAGGGAAGCTGAGGAGAGTGCAGATCACATCCAATAAATATGAGAACATATGGAAGTTGGAATGTTTCATAAGAAGACCATATTATGCATTCTGCACTACTTCTTCCACATTGAAAGAGATGATATTTTCCTAGTTGAACCTTGTGGTGTGCACCGTGGCATAGTATAGTAGAGGACACTCCAATTTGCAGTGTAGTGCATCTGTTTTCTCGTAAATTCTACATAATAGGGTTGCCTCAACCATTTTTTCTCATACACGCCACCTTCTCTATGTCAGAAATGTTTGTTTGGGTTCTATGCTTTCTTAATGAAAGCTGTATAATCAAGTTTTAATGACTAGACCCATTGAGTTGTCATGTTGACCTCGACTTCTTGAAACTTATAGGATTTTTCCAAAGTGGATGGTTGGAAGGAAGCAATGCCCTCACCTATTCCATTCTTGAGGATACACCTTGTGGAATCAATATGAGGGATCAACCATCCCACCACTTATGTGTATGGGAACACTTCTAACCTCATTGTTTCCTTATGTAGCCCAAAACACTTGATATTTTGGTATATTTAGATTTATTCTATACTTTCCAATTGATACTCTTATGCTCTGAAAAATGTTATACATTTCTTTCCATTTGTAATTTGGTTTCACCCCCGTATAGTAGTTCTTTTGGTGTCGTCATATTGAATATGGAGCATAGTGTCTTCTGCCATTTCTTCACTAGAAGATGCTTCTTGCATGGCCTTAGACCATTGTCTATTTTTTCAGCACAACATGGAATAATCCTATGATCCATGACAAACAATATCTTTGTCGATGTGAAAAAATATATGATACTATGCCATGAAAGTAAGAAAATATCCAACCAAGCAAATAAATCGGTTCAAGCAAACATTCATTTTGAAAGTTTCCCCCATATTTTGGTTATGGCTATTTCAGGTATCATGGATTAAAATAAACCCAATCATTGTTGCATATGCTCTCAAGTTAGTTACAACTTCAAACTATTGATTTTATTGTTCATTTCCAGGTCTGAAATTTGGAGGTTGCTATGATGAAGAACTGTGTTCATATGAGAAAGGTAGCTTCGGTATTCTTCTACAAAATTTGCATATTAACCTTTTATTTGTGCAATGGAGTTTATCTTATTTGGTTACAATTTTTTGTGGGGTGGGTGATGACTGGTGGATAAATTTCAACTGGAATGGTTTAGTTGACGCACTTCGGTAATTCATAGGGTGGAAATTCTATGAGTTCATCTCCACAAAATGATGCTCAAGATTAAGCGTAAATATGTATGTAGACAGGGGGCCCATGATTGCATAGTTATTTGATGGTTTAGGATGTCAAAGTGGTGATGGTTGGAATATGGAACCCAAATAATTTTGATGAGCGCGAGGGATAAAAATATTACCGAGGTGAACCATTCATAATAGATTTTCATGCCTAAAATTGGAATTGAGCTTGATAATGGTAGACTCCGTGATTGACAAAGGAGAAGGGTTTCTAGGTTTTCCTAACGTGCAAGAGGATGAAAGAAGGAACTTATCTCAAAAAATTCAAAAATGTACATGGTTCTTGAGATCACCCTAGGATGGGCCATGATATGCTTATCGATGCTATACGAAGAATGAATTCCCTAGACATTCACAGTCTACCAAATTTGTGGGAGGTACTTAACTTATGGTTTGGCGGTATATATTAACAGTGGATCTGTCTACACTCAACCCTTCCTCTCTGTATCCAATTCATTCAAAGACAACTGGAAGTTATTCAATGTAAAATCATAAGTGAAAACTTGGTAAAAATGGGTGAGGTAAATTCCTATTTATATTGAATCTCTCAATGCTTTATCCCCAAAACTCTTCATTCCTTGCTGCAATGACTTTCATGTTGCACTCTCCAGTAGTGCTATGAGGAATACACCACCCATTACAAGCACAACAAGTCCTTTAGTGAAACATAAATTCTATGGACTATTTTGACCACATTTCTTATAATTTCATCCTCTTGGATATTGTGAACCTGCTTGGAATTCCCATATTCTTATGTGGACAATTCTTGAGGAGGTGATCTTCTCCTCATCCCCAATATTGAATGGGATCCCCTAGCTTGTTCCCTATAAACCTTTCTAGCTTAGCCTTTCCATGATATGGTTATCTTTGCTGATTTTTGAACTGACGATGCTTGAATCCCTTCTTCCTCTAGTCAAGCTTCTCTTTCTTCTTATCCTTTAGTGCTCTATGGAATTTTGGCTTAATCTTGCTTTGACCATAACAATACTTAGTTTTCCTCATGTTTGCTTTATAGTTCTAGGCTCATCAAACACAATTATGTCCCTATAGGACCGAGGAAATTTACTCAAGAAGCAATGAATTTTCACTTTATCATCCTTGATACAGTTGACATACTTAAGTATCTCCAAGAATTTGTTTTTATATTCATCCATGGTCATTTTCCTCAATTTCAATTGATGGAATTCCTTGATTTTATCATTAAAATACCTATAAAAAAGGTACTTTTGTTGAAAGCACTTCTTGAACTACTTCGAGAAAACATTTCTTTCATGTAAATCCTTGAATTTCCTTAGGTAGTCCCACCATTTGGATTCTTTTTCGTGATGATTAAAGATATCCACTCTAGCCTTCATATTCTTAGAGTAGTTATGAACTTCAAAATATTTTCTCATCCCAAGAATCCAAGCCTCTGCCTCTCATCCAAATTTTATCTCACCATTAAAGGCAGGATGCTTATATTTCTTGAATTCCCTTTATCAATTTTCCCGGACCAGTCTCTTCCTCTTATTTCTAGGAGATGAAGAACTTAAACTACCGATAGAGTCTTTAGAAGTATATGACTTGCTACCATAAACTCTTTGTTAGTTTTTCAACATTAAGCTAGCATTATTAGGATCTTTAACTAAGAGAATAACAAGCACAACAATCAAATGCAAGAGACAATGAACACAATGTTTTTCCTCGGGGAAACCATAAATGGAGAAAACCCCACAACTTCCTCAGAGATAGAATCAGCACCAAAATAGAAAAGCCCAAAACAGTAAGTGATCTCCGACAGCAGTATCCTTCTTCTTATCTAGCCCCGGTGTCTTCTCCTTCCTCAACTATGCGCTACACTTGAGTGTGTATGAGTTGTGTGATAAATAGAGACTCCAGTTCTCTATTTATACTAATCCCAACATGACTAAAACCCTACTAGGGCCGACCTCTACTAGGAGAGTCTAATAACCCTAGTGCCCCAGAACTGCGGGGACTTTAACCCTTAGACAATCGGAGGGTTACCCACTATGACTTGACATGACTTGTTTACATTATAGATCCTCCCGATCGGAACATCGAGGCATGAAAACATGACTCAATTACATAATAGATACATCCTGGAATAAACATCGGGTTACAAGACATAAGATACATAGATGAATACATTCTGAAGTTACAAATACATCAACACTCCCTCTTAACTAGGAAGGTATTCTTTCGACACAATTTTCAGTACTGGTCTTCTTCTCTGCAACAACTGGATCATCTCGTCATCTTCAAGTCTTCTTAGTCTTCAAGTCTTCTTTGTCTTCAAGTCTTCAAGTCATCTTCTTCTTCAAGTCTTCTTCGTCTTCGAGTCTTCAAGTCATCTTCTTCTTCTTTATCACGAGATTTGCATCATCATGACTATTAGCTCATCACTGTTGGATCATCACTCGATCTGGATCATCATCAAGTCTGGATCACTTGATCTGGATCATCGAGTCTGGATCATCATCACAACTGGATCATCACTTGATCTGGATCATCATCAAGTCTGGATCATCTCATCTGGATCACTTGATCTGGATCACCATTAAGTCTGGATCATCATCATATGCTATCTCATAATGGTGCTATCTCGATTCTTCTCATCACAGGAAGTTCTACAGATTCAATCATGTAGGCCTACCGTTCATGTAGGTCTTCATCAACGCTTATATCTAACACTTAAGTTAGAATGCCTCGCCCAACTCTTACATCTGACCTCATCTTGTCAGAAAGGCACACCCAGCACTCACATCTGACCTCATCTTGTCAAAAAGTCTCATCACTTATATCTGACCATGTGCAAGAACACCGCATTGGAAAGGTTTTGCACTTACATCCAACCTCATCCTGTCAAAAAGGCACAACACTTACAGTCGACCATGCTCAAAATAACTGCATCAAAAAGTCTCAACACTTACAAACCGACCATGCATGAAGCACCGCATCAGAAAGGGCTCAGCACTTACAAACCGACCATGCATGAAGAACCGCATTGGAAAGGGCTCTGCACTTACAAACTGACCATGCACGAAGAACTGCATCGAAAAGGGCATGCACTCACATCTGATCATGGAGGAACTAATCCTACCATTGCATCAGAATGGCCCACAGTCCCAGAATGAGCTACCTGGTAACTGACCAGGTGCCTCCATTCCTAGAATGGCAGTTGCGCTTACATCTGACCTACTCGTCAAAATGGCCAACACTCACATCTTACATGGGAGGAACTTAATCCTTTAACCATGACAGAATGGTTTGGCCCTTACATCTGATCAACTGGAAACACATCCCTCTATCACATCAGAATGGCTTCTCAGTCCTAGACTGAGTTTTCCTGGTAACTAACCAGGTGCCTCCATTCCCAGAATGGCAGTTGCCCTTACATCTGTCCTACTTGACAGAATGGCTAGCACTCATATCTGACATGGAAGGAACCAATCCTCTCACCATGACAGAATGGCTCAACCCTTACATCTAACCATGGAAGGAACCAATCCCCTCACCATGTCAGAATGGCTATGGGTCTCATCACTTTCTCTTGGAGGAAACCTTGATCTAGAGAACACCAAGCTTCTCCCTGAAGTACTCAAACTTCAGCCTAACCAATGGCTTCATCAATACATCAGCTATATGTTCCTCCGTCGCAACATACTGGAGCTTCACTGCTCCCCTCTGCACCATATCCCTGATATAGTGATACTTGATCTCGATATGCTTCGACTTGTCATGCAACACTGGATTCTCTGACAACTTCACGCAACTCTGGTTGTCACAGTGTATACAAGTAGCATCCAACTGGAGATCAAATATATCAGACAGTAGCTTCCACAGCCATACTG